>VZQC01012730.1:718801-806429 GCA_009823505.1 Rhizomys pruinosus | reverse complement strand
GGGGGGAAGGGAAGGGGATATATGCCTGAACTGAATTGGAAAATGATGTATGAAATACACAAAGCATCAATAAAAAATTATTTAAAATAAATAAATAAATAAATAAATAAATAAATAAATTTTTAAAAAAAGAGAGAGAGATTTCAGAGGCAATGTAAAGAGAATAGATAAGCCCAGATATGAGTTGAAATATCCTTTTAAGGGAAAAGGGAACACACACACACACACACACACACACACACACACAAACCCTTGGGATGTCCCTACATAGGAAAGTCTTGCTACCTGAGACACACAACAAAAATAGCTGTCTAAACCAAAGAGAGAAGCCTAAAAAGAAATCAAACCATTCATGGTCTTGACCTTGATCTTCTAACTTCCAAAATTATAAGAAAATAAATTTTTGTTTTTCCTTAAGCCATTCAGGGGGCATTGCTTAGCTATTTTAGCCACTTAATAAGATAGGAAAATCCAGACTCATTAAAGTCAACACCCTGAATGGAACTGTGTTTAAGTACCACATGTATTTAACCAGGAAGAGGAGAAATAAGTTTACAAGTGAAGTCCTGTGCTAAGGAGCATAGTCGGGCAATTTGTATAGCACATATTCCAAACTATATTCTGACATGTAGCACTCAAGAAAGGTTAATAAGATTAATAAAACAATTTTAAAATATGACAGAGTGTTTTACTGTGGAAGGAAGTTTGCTCTTAAAGAGAAAGAGCTTTTGACTTGGAGTGGAGGTAAGCCAACCACAGTTGGAGTTCAAGCTAAGACTGTTGGCAGAAACTTGTGAAAAATCAAGACTTTGAGGACTGAATGAGGTTTAGGATAGGATTACCATCCTTGATTACCAGAATGGAGAGTGAGAAGACACTGAATACCAGTAAAAACTAGGAAATTCCAAAACTCAGGGGTGGGAAAAGTGCTGGCTTCTTTCTATTTAGTCATTCTCCTTTTCAAAACATCAAATATTGTATCTAAATGGCCATAGAGAAGAAAAAAGGATGTTGGAGAATTGATGGAGGGGTAAGCTAGATTTGAGGAAAGGTAAAGATTTAGTAAGCATTAGGGCACAGTCAGCAGACTCTAGGTCTGGGAGAATTTAAATCTAGTTCATTTTAAAAATTCAGATGCTATGGGCTGGAGAGATAGCCTAGCGGTTAAGAGCACCGACTGTTCTTGCAGAGGACCCGTGTTCGATCCCCAGCACCCACATGGCGGCTGAGAACCGTTTGTAACTCCAATTCCAGGAGAACTCCAGTTCCAGGGGAATCTGAGACCCTCTTCTGACCTCCACAGCATTGTACGACATGGGTGCACAAACCTACATGCAGATAGTACATTTATACACATACAAAAAAAATAAAAAATAAAAAAAATTCAGATGCTAATTTAAATATGAATATGTATGGGAAAACAACACTACAGGCATCTCTCTCTCCCACAATTCATTGATTCATTGATGCTGGACATGGATGGTAGAAGCATAGTGTAGAGAGGTAAGTTTACATAGAGATGAAGCTAGTATAGAGGAAGAGGAAGAGAAGTAATGTATGTATAATAGGCATTTGGATAATCAAATAGACACATACTTGTTGGCCCTTTATAATTCACTATTTTTGCACAAGTTTTATTAAAAAATTTAGAATAGTTTAAAATTATCAAATTTTAAGCAATTATTCTCATATAATGACTTTATTTTAGACATGTATTTATATGCTCATTGAATGAAGGAAGGATGGATGAAAACAATCCTGTAGATTATCAGAGTATGGACCTGTTCAACTTGATTGAGGCTTTAACTGTGCTTTGGAAATTTGGTATAACTGGGATTGGCAACAAAATCTCATGTGATTTGAATGAGAAATATTCCAATTGGCGCCAAGTATTTGAACTCTTAGCTACACTTGATGGCACTGTTTGAAGTAGTTAGATGGTGTGGCCTTGCTGGATGAAGCCCATTTGTGGAGACAGGCTTTTAGAGTCCATACCTTTGCCCAACTTCTAGTTGTGTTGTCTTGGCCTCCTGCTAGAGGCTGAATGGGTGAACATTCAGCTTTCTGCTTGGACCACCTCCTGCTATCCTTTTCTCACTACTATGGGCTCTGCCTCTATAAACTAAGCCCAAATAAAGTCTTTCTTTAGTCATGGTGTTTTATGGTGCTTGCAACAGAAGCAAGCACTATAATAATGACTGGTGGTGCATGACATGCCCACTGGTAAAATAGTGACATGAATATTTTGGGAGTAAGCAACAACTTTATGATTGGTGGATACACTCCACAAGATGGAACTCATGCCTGGTACCTCTAACTGGTCTATGAACCTATGGCTGGGGAGGTCATAAGCCCTAGGAGAGAATATAGTATTATATTGTATTGGTTCCAAGCTGAATTACAGGACAGGATGTCCTGTGGTGGAAGGACCTTTCTGTGTTTGAGGAATCCTTAAGGTAATACTGTCCCATAAGCACTTACCTTTACACCGATAGATTAGTACAGCCCTTGACCCTCATCAGAAAAACTTCTTTTTGCAGTAGATGGTAATTAACATAGATACTCAAAACAAGTAAAAATTCAGAAAATAAAGGACTGTGGAGTGCTCATCCCTAAATGGGATGGCCATATCATACTCCTTCCTCCTAGGCCCAGGGATCACTGTAGAAGAGTAAATAGAAAGATTGTGGGAGCCAGAGCTAGTTAACAAAGATAGAGAAACAGTGTTGGGGTACCTATTTTCCTCATAAAATATAGAAGAGAGAGCCAAGTGAGGCAAGTTATACCCCTGATGAAGTTTCTTTCAGAACTATAAATAATACCCAGACCCTCTCTACTACATCATTCTCTACAGCTTTCTGTCCTCAGCTAGTAACTGACCCAACTTGGCAGCTTACCAGTTATATGAACATGACTCTGACCCATGTGTGCTCTGAGCATGCCTCGTGAGGCCATGATTTATGTCTGTGCTAGTCCAAACACTGTGAAAACCCAGCAAAGTAGCAGTAATAGGCACCAAAGTGAATCAGCAGGTGGTGAACACTTCCTTTCTAACTTCTTAAAGAAAATCATGTTGATTAGCAGTGTCATGTACTCTTGGTATAATGGTGACTTCTCTCCTGGCCAACTGCTCCTTGGCAAAAGGAGATTCAAATTCTTAGGCAATAATCAAAAATTATCCAGTGGAGATTTTGATGTGCACCTCGATAGAAACATTCTCCCATTGGAAATCAGAACAGGTAACACTAAAAAGTGCAAAGTTAATAGAGTGAAAAAAGTTCAGTGGTCCATGCTGAATTACAGGATGGAATGTTCTGGAAGGAGCCTCTCCTGTTTAATGTATAAGTCCAGATACCTACCTATTGGAGATTCAGAACGTCCTGTATTTGAAGAATCCTTAAGTTGATACCTCCATGATCTTAAGGTTTTATCTACATGTTGGTACTTTAGGGTGATCAATAGACTAGTTCATCACAGTAGCAAGTCAGAAACTTTTGGTTGTTGTGTTTTATGATGTAAACAGGCAACATAAAGCTATTCTGGAAACTCTTCAAAGCATAATGAAATTTTATTGAAATAAGTGCTTTCAACCTCTTGATCATCATACTTGATTGTGTTTATTTATGTTAAGTCAAACATTTAATGATTAATGTGGTGGTTTGAGGGAGAGATGTCTCCTGTAGACTAACTTATTTATACTTGGTATGTGGTCCCCAGTTGGTGACACTGTTGGGGAAGGTTGGGTACTAGGAGGTACAGCCTTGCTGGAGGAAGCGTGTCACTGGGGTGTGCTTTAAGAGTACATAACCTTCCTGAGGCTCCAGGGAGACCTTGTCTCAAAAAAAAAAAAAAAAAAAAAAAAAAAAAAGAAGAAGAAGAAGAGTACATAACCTTATCAGACATTCAGTTTGTGCTTTCTCTGTTTCCTGCCTATTTGACAATGTGAGCTTACAGCTTTCTGCTCTGACTTCCTCCTGCCATGCCTCCACTGCTATTATGGACTCTTCTTCTGGAACCATAAGCCAAAATAAACTACCTTCTATACATTGTTTTGGTCCATGATATTTTATCATAGAAACAGAAAATGGACTAATAACAGCTTCCATCTGTCTTCATCCTAAGGGGCCCATGATCCATTAATTCTCTACAATGAAAGTATGTGTCCAAAACCACTTTTCCTCCCAACCAATGAGCATGATAATAACTACAAGTGTATACTCTTGAATTCTGTTAGTTATTCCTCCACAACTCTCTTCTATTGCTTGTAAGTTCTACCTTGCTATTTGCTCTCAGAGAATATAGTTCTATAATGGAAAAATCTTGGCCCAACAGAAAAGAAGTGGCACTAAACTTCTTGGTGATACAGTTCCCTCACCCCAAACACATTCCTCTTTGTGTTGGTAGCAATGAGCCCTCTAAATGTCCACAAAGCCTTTGAGGGTATTTCAGAACATGTAGTATTAACACTCTAATGTTACATGCTGGGTAAGGATTTGTATTCTTTGCTGCATGCTATGATGCTTTGGCATTTTTGCTCTTCCTCTCTTTGTACTACTCCTTGAATTCTATTGAAAGAGGTGCAGTGATGAAGTCTGTTTCAAGGAGTTAAATCTCACATCTCATGAAAATGTAGCCATATTTATCATTTATCAACATAAACTGAAAGATGTGAGCTAGATCTTCTGGGAATTTGACTCATCTTCTGTGGATGCTAACAGAATTAAGAGAAATTTTAAAAGTAGTATGAAATCATGAAGAGTTTATGATTTTGCTTCTTGATTGCTGCTAGTTGACTTATACAACAAGCAATAGCGAGTCTTTATGTGTCAGGAAACAATTATTTTGCTCTAGAATATGCAATTCCCACTGTACTCAATAGGACTAGCTTGTCTCTGTTCTACTGAGCATCAACTGGAGTGGCAAAAACCCTGTAAACTGCAATCATGTGAAAATTAGGTAACTCATGTGTCTGGATACCAGTCCTGCTCCTCACTAGAAATCTTAACTAAGGATAATAGTGAAGACTTGTAAACGGTGCCTGAAATTGTTCAGGAGATGATAGATGGGTACAAAAGGGAAGTGAGGAAGGAAGGGAGAAAAAGAGAGAATGTGAGAGAGAAGAGCAAAAAGAGAAAGAAAGGCAGGGAAAGAGAGAAAGATCATTTGTGTGGACTGGCCTTGGAATTTATACAGAATTTCTTCTACTATATTCCATGCATTCTATGGCAGTCACATATCACAAATCCCTGATTCATTTTAATTGGCTGACAAATAGCCTCCACCTATGGATGAGGGAAGTTGCCAGTCTGTATGAGCATTTGTGAGTGGAAAAGGAGCCATACTATCTCTTTGAAAAATACACTATGGTCTACTGTTATAATGGAAATGAATGGCAAAAAAGAATCTTAGCAATCTAACAAACAATTACTTAAAACTAAAGCCTTTCCTACTTACCTTGCTTAGTATGGCTGTCTTAGATAACCAGAGGACTCAATGCCAATTTGCTCAATTTTCTTTTAAAAGGTAAACCAAATTTCAAACTGCAAGCCTTGTTAAGCTACCTACAACCTATTATCTAAAGTAATTAACTATTATCAGAAGCAGTACTTTATTCACTGATAAGTGGAAGAAGTTGAAAAATTGCAGTTGGATAGGGAGATGAACACAAACTACTTTATAATTGCTTTTCATGGGATTTTCTCTGACTGTTAAGACCTCAGACCAAGTAACAGCTTGGAAAAGATTGTCAGATATGCTACAAAACTTTTACATATTTAACAGTCAGTGGGGGAATAAGGAAAGCTCTGACTTTGATTCAAAGCCATTGTTTTAGGAAATAGGAAAACAATATACACTTATATAAAGAGTTATTAACAAAAAGACAGCTTTTTGCTTGTTTATCTGTTTCGGGTTTCCTCATTATTTTCCAGGTGACCAGTTTTGTGAGTGATGGTTTCAATAATTTGATTCATTTTAAATCATTATTACAAAGACAATAACATATTGCTATTTTTCTCCACTAATAGTACACATTGCAGTGTATTTGTTGATGGTTTAAAATGAACACATTGATTACTAAGAAGTACATCTTAGAATCAATACAACAGAAAAGATAATAAGGGTATTGAAGATAAATAAAAGCATAATTAACTTATTAAATATGAAATAGCATATGGGTAGATTATTTTAGACATCTTGTGATTTCAGTATTTTAATAGAAGTTAAGTTTTGGAATTTTCATGGACATAAAACATTAATATAAAAATTTATATTAATCATACCTAGAAGATGTTTATGGAACTATAATCATAAGAATGTATGCATAGCTTTTCTTCATGGACTAAACTGTGCAGGCTCATTGGAAGACAAAAGCAGGGATGTAAAGATTATTATGGCCAATTCTGATTTTCTCACTTTCTTAATGCAGCATTCTGCTCTGGCAATCACAATTCAAATATTTACCTGCATGATGAAACTTCTAATTAGCTCTCAGCCTTCACGTGCCTTATGGAATAGTACATGTGTGAAGTCCACACTGTAGCATTCAGCATTTTAAATAGATGCAGCAAGAAATAGCATTAAGGGTTAACAATAGGGACCTGAAGAGATGGCTCAATGGTTAAGAGCACTGGCTGTTCTTGCAAAGGACCTAGGGCTGGTTCCCACCGTTATCCTCCTTCTGGGATACATACATGGACTTTCAGGCAAAATACTCATACATGTAAAATGAAAATAAATACATTTTAAGAAGGTTTATGAATAGATTTTTTTTTAATTTTTATTTATTTTTGTATGTGTCTGAGCGTACTGTCTGCATGTAGATCTGTGCACCCGTGTCATGCAATGCTGCGGAGGTCAGAAGAGGGTCTCGGATTCCCCTGGTACTGGAGTTACAGACGGTTCTCAGCCGCCATGTGTGTGCTGGGGATCGAACCCGGGTCCTCTTCAAGAGCAGTCGGTGCTCTTAATCGCTAGGCCATCTCTCCAGCCCCATGAATAGATTCTTATAAACCAGAATGTCATTATATGAAAATATTCTTTTAGTAAAGGGAAAAAAGGAGCTCAAGATAGGTGATACCATAGGAAACTGGTATTATCTACAGAGAAATGGGGAAAATGGAGACATTTTAAATGGGGAAGACATGGGGGGAGATTTAGACAGGAAAAGAAAAAGAGGAGAGATAAATAATGCCTAGCTAGTATAAAAACCATGGGGGAATCATATGTGTCTAACAATCTAATGACAAATTATATATACAGCCACTCTATATGAGTCCATGTGCATAGCTGAAGGCTACATAACATGAAATAATGCAAGGCAGGAGAAACCTTCCTATGAGTTATTGGTTATAGTAATCCAAGAGATTCCAAAAATTACACAGGCTATTGCCAAAGACCTTGCTTGCCTCTTGGAACCTGAAGGTAAGACCCTATTGCTGAAGACAGGGCTTATTCCAGAGACTGAATTTGAAGCAATGGACCTGGAACTGACCTGGAAGTCATGTCCCCTGAAGGCTAGCTCTCATAGCTTTGGAGAGCAGGATGCAAGGTGCTAAGGGGAAAAAGTCAATCAATGTTCCAAAATCAGCTCTAAGAGCAAATATCTACATCAATGACCAGCACAGCATCCAGTGTTGGTACAGTAGTGGCATTTTTATCTTGGGGCCAATCAACTGCTAATTAATTAGACTTAAAGCCCACTCAATGGGAGGAAACTCAGTGCGGTACTGTAATCATAGCCAAATACACAGGGATGGTCATAGATCTCAGAGAAATCCCAAAGATTTTACATCCCTAGACTAATGCAAATTCTTTTTCTTTAACCAGATTTATCAGAAAAAAGCAAATCCATCATGAACTCAGCCAAAAGACGGTGATTTGATGCAAATTCTTACTAAGAGCAAAACACATATCCTTACATTTACAGACAAATATCCCAGTCGTTACTCATCAAAGAAGCTTCTTTGCACCAGATGAAAGTTATTATAGAGTACCACAACTGGTCATACACAGATATTGCCTAGGTGGCACATCTACAATGCAACTTCTATACCTACAGAGTACCAGGAACACAAAAGTCCATATATAGCCAAACCATGGAGATTAAGCATCTGTAGAGTGTGATTCCTTGGACAGGACCACTGTATTAATCTTCATTCACCCAAGGCTCAGGGACCATTGCAGAACAGGGGGCAGAAAGACTGTAAGAGGCAGAGAGGTAGTGGATGACCATATGGAAATAGAATCGTACAAGCTCCTGAGAACTTGCTTATACGCACCCTCAGCAATGACGTCAGTATGCACAAGACCCATGCAAACTCAAGCAGACAAAAACCCAGGAAGTAAATGAGAAAATGAACAGCAGATCCCAATCTTAGCTGGAGAAATAGTGGAAGCTAATTACTCTTGTTTAAAGAAGAGCTGGTCTTCTTAAAGCAAGGGACTCTGGTTACACCGACTATTCTCAGTGGATGAAACTTACATTGAGGAACATCAGGGGAAACTAATTTGGCACAGCAGGCCTTAACACAAATGCAGAGTGTATGAATTCCAGTGGAAGAAGGCTGTGGGAGAGTGTCAGTGGAGAAAGAGGTGCACAGGAGATTGAGAATGATCGAGAGTTTCTGTATGAAATACACAAAAATTCAATAAAAAGAATTGAAAAAAAGAAATTACTCTTTTAGAAGAAAGGAATCACTATTATATGTGTTTCAATTGCCTCTAAGAAATTATAATTTTTCTATTGAAATTTTAATTTAATCATTTAAATACTAATGTATTTTTAAAACGTTATATGATACTTATATATAGTGTCATGAATACCCACAGCATTTTTAACTTTTTCTACCTAGTAACGTGCTTCTAAATGATGCAAGAATCTGAAAATTTTAAAAAATGTAGTAATCGGTTCTAAAATAATTGAAATTCAATAATTCAGAGATGAGTTTATGTAATACATGATTTAAAATTGTTCATTCTCTAGTCTGCCATGTTATTCTCATGATTAAATAAACATCCTGAAAGTCAAAAATGCAAAGAACCTTTTCTGCACAAGAGGGACACAATGTTACTTGTCAAATAATTGGTCAGATTCTGGAATTAGGTTCAGAAAACCAATTAATTCTGCCTTATTATTATATTAAAATATTTTTCTTATTAATAGTTTATATGACATTAAACTTTTTAGACTTTAAACAATAAGAATGTTTAGCTGTCATATTAATCATAGACGAATTCACATTTGTTAGAATAATGACAGGAAATGAATTCACTTAATTCATAATGAAGCGGCACGAACAGAACTGCATTAATTATATAAGGAGATTGGGATTTTCATACACTCCCTGAAAATACTTAGATTTGAGTTCTTTTTCATTTGTCTCCTTTTCTTTTCTTTGTTTGCTTTGGAATTTGGAGCCTGAGTCTGGGTGACCTCAAACTCAAACTACATTACCAAGGCTGGCATTAAACTTCTAATCTTCTGTGGTGGTTTGAATGAGAATGGCCTCCATAGGCTTCAAGTATTCAGGCATTTCATCCCCAGTTGGTAGCACTATTTGGGGAGATCTTAGAAGGTGTGGCATGCTGGAGGAAGTACATCACTGGGGGCAAGCTTAGAGAGTTCACAAAGCCTTACCAGTCTCCAGTTGCTCTCTCTGCTTCATGTGCCCACTTGAAGATGTGAACCTCTGCTTTCTGCTCCAGCTCCTGCCACCATGCCTCCCTGCCACAATGGACTCTAATTCCCTGGAACAGTCAATGGTAAACTCAAATAAGCTCTTCCTTTTATAAGTTCCTTTGGTCATGGTGGTTTTATCACCACAACAAAATGACAGAAGAATGTGTTACCATGCCCCACAGATTTGAATTCTTATAAAATTAAGACTTCTTCCACTTTTCATATTCACCAAGCTTTTTTAAATAATTTTTTATTTATTATTTTTATATGTATGAGTGTACCGTCTGCATGTAGGTTGGTGCACCTGTGTCCTGCAGAGGTCAGAAGAGGGCAGTGGATTCCCCTGGAACTGGAGTTAAAGACATTTCTTAGCCACCATGTGGGAGCTGGGAATCAAACCCGGGTCCTCTGCAAAAGCAATAGGTGCTCTTAACCACTGTGCCATCTCTCCAGTCCCTCACCAAGCTTTTATAAGTAATTTACATAGGTTTTCTGTGGGTCTACAGAATAACTAGAAAAAAAAGATCAAAATCTTTTTTGTTGTTTTTCTTTTTGAGACAGGGTCTCCCTGTAGCCCCAGCTAGAATAGGACAATATAGACCAGGCTGGCCTCAATCTTACAGAAATCTGCCAGCTTCTTCCTCCTGAGTGCTGAGATTAAGGGCCTGTACTACCACATCTGCAGCCCCACCTGTCCTGGAACTCACTTTGTAGACCAGGATGACCTTGAACTCACAGAGCCTCCCCAGTGCTGGGATTAAAGGCATGTGCTACCAAGCTTGGTTTAAATTAAAATTTGAAAGTTCAAATGCGACCACATGTGATAAGACTTTGAGTTTGATGTTCACATTTTTGTTAACTAAACAAATAATACATCACATGGAAACACCAAATGTTAATGTATTATAAATTTTATATTTGTATGTTTATATATACTTGTATACATACAGGATTCTAGTTTCCAAATAATATTGAAGAAATCTTCTCTGATGAAGAACCAGCTTTCTAGTGGATTACAGGAAACAAGATAATGGAGGAGGTAACTTGGAGATAGAGTGACCCAGGCAAAGGAAGATGTTGAAATAAGTGGTCCAGAATAGACATAATAGTGACATATACTGTGATGGTGCCACTGCCTAGGTAACTCCATTTTGTTTAACCTGACTCCATCTTAGTGGCTGAATCCCTGCCCAGAACAAGTCCAGGAAAAGCCAGGTGATTATCTTAATCTTTGGGATCCCCTACTCATGTCTTGTGACCATGTAAATATCTACCTTATTTTCTGTAAATGTTTTATGATTGCCTGCAGACCACCCACACCCACATCTTATTTTATTAATCATATGACAGGCAGGAATTGAGGTTTTTATTGTATGATTGGAATTTCTCAAAATATTTACCAGGAAATGGTATTTTTCCTTTATAATACTAACCTGTCTCTGAATCCAGGCTATACCCTCCCAATCCCAATTTGAGATATAGTCCTGACCAATCCAAATTAAAAACACAATTCAGCTAATTGGAAACTGGAGTCTGTGTGCTCTTTTTCTCACAGTGGTCTGTCACTGAAACAATACAAAAAAAGAGTAAAAAAAGTCAGTGAGCTAAGAAAATTTAAGTTGAAGAGAGAAAGGGAAGTTCATTGGGTCCAGAAAGCAAAATATTTCACCGTGAATTACACAACTCATGTGGGACCCTTAAACAGGGAGCTTATTTTAATATTAGCAGCATCACTTGGACTCTCTGAGGAGGAAGGACTTGGGATGAGAGATTGTAAGGGTGGAATTAAGGAATACATTTGTCTTGGTAGTGCTGAATAGGACTCCTGGTGAAGGTTGTGTAAAGGGATAATCTCTATATCAAAGATATTACTAAATCCTCAAAAATACTAGATCTCAAATTCAGTAACACCTTAAAAGGATTATTCACTATGATCAATGCAGTTTATACTTGGGATGTAAGAATGGTTGTTTTACACAATTCAAAAATGTTGTCGTGAGGTGTGGTGGCCAGATTCAAACACATCACCATCTCCCCTCCCCCGCCCTATAAGAGATCCTTTTAATGCACCCTGGATGCATGCTTTCCCTTGGTCTTTTACCCCCAAAGGCCATAGGACTGATTCATCATTCCTCTTGGCATCAGGAACTTTACAGTAGCCAAGTAGCCTGATACAATAATTGAGTATTTAGCCAGCGTGGTGGCCCACACCTTTAATGCTAGCACTTGGGAGGCAGAGGCAGGTGGATCTCTCATCAGGCAAGCCTGATGTACAGAGCAAGTTCCAGGCCAGCTGGGGGGAGGCTACAGGGAGACCCTGTCTCAAAAAAAAGTAATAATAATAATAATAATAATAATAATAATAATAAATTGAGTATTTAATGCATGAATTTTAACATCACATGTATTCCATAGATATATGTGTTTATAGTTTGTCAATATATGTTACAATAAAGAAAATAAGGAGAGCCAAGACCATGGATTAGAGATGAGCTGTGAAAGGATTCAGATATAGCTCCAACATTATCCTTAAATTTAATTACTTAAAATATCAGTTTTTTAATTGATCAGTATAAATCAGTATTGTTCTTCCTCATAGTTGGATCAGTAATTCTCAAATAAGAGCATATAGAAAAACCACCTGGAGAGCTTACAGAGCATTCCCAGGCCCAGCTCACTGGTACAGCATATGAGAGTCTCTAGTTCCAGCAAGTTTCCAGACCATTTTAACATAGTTTAAGAACTACTGGCTTAGATAAAGAATGTTTTAGGTACATTAATTAATAGCTAAAATAAATTTTCAACAGCAGCCAGAAAATTTTATTCTATGGATAGAAACTGCTTCTTTTTTAGAGTTTTAAAACACTTACTGGGTTATAAGCACTCACTTATTAGTAAATGAATGACCAAACAATTGAACAATTATTTATTTTACTTTCTGACATTTCGTTTTGGGGTTTAATTCTTATACTAAACAAATTCTCCAGTTTTCCCCAATTGTATTTGAAGGCTACGTTAACTCTTTGTGCCTGTTGCCTATAACTAGGCAGATGAGTTTATAATTTTCTTCCTCCTCTCACACATGGGAAGCAATATTTGATGGCATAATGGAACACCAGGCAGGTATTTTCTGCTTTGTTACACTCACCCTCTTGCTCTAAAGAGCTTTACATTTCCCATTGTGCCCTTGTCTTCCAACAGAGAAAATCACACCACCCACAGAATTCATGCTGGGTTTTCCCATCCTAGTGGAAACGCAACAATGGTCATTCTGAAAGTGGCAAAGCATTGAACAGTAGGGACAGCAGTGCCTGGATCTGGGTCATCCCAGCTACTGTTGGCTTAGGAACAAGCCCAGCAAGCCCTAGACTCCAGAGAATCCATGTTTTGTATGCAGTTCATTTTCGCACAGCAAGCTCCTGCTGCATGGTTGAGATGGTGTCTGATGAGATGCACTGGCGTGATAGAGACTTCAGGCAAGAGCTAGGACCTGGGAGGGAAGTATTGGCCTAACATGTAAATGAAGTAAAGGTAATGACTAGCATTGCCAAGCTTCGTTGCTTTCAATAACACAAATGCTTTCAAGAAGATGAATTTCTAGAACAAGAGAAAGACAGCAGAAATGTAATTGACAGACTGTTATGGGTAACCGATTCTATTACGTTCAATAGGCTGAATCAGAGAATCTGCTCAAACAGTCATACATTGCAATAATATTTGAAAGAGAATGCACAGAAGCAAAAACTGAATTTAACTTTTCTCAATTTAACTTTTTCAAACTCTTTAACATAAATAGCAAAGGAAACAAAATTTCAGAGTGGCCCAAGGTTAAAAATTAGATAAATGGAACTCCTGTCTCAATAAAACATTTATCAGAATAATTGAAACATAAATGAAAAAATCAAAACCACAATTTTAATCCCAGCACTCGGGAGGCAGAGGCAAGTGGATCTCTGTGAGTTCAAGGCCGGCCTGGTCCATAGAGTGAGCTCCAGGCCAGCTGGGACTAAAGGGAGACCCTGTCTCAAAAAAGAGCAAAAATAAAAATAAATAAATAAATAAATACATCTCAATCTGGTAGTTACCTTTCACTGAAACAAAATCCTTGCATTAGCATTATCTGTGGCATTATATAAAGAAAGCAGGTAATTATTAAAACCTGTCATAATGGATTACTATAAACTGCTGCATGATATGTTATTTTGTGTGTATTTTTAGGTAATTGTACAATTATCTAACTCTCTTATTTTATACATAAAATTATTTTTTCTTTCATTTTAGAATTTCCTATGTTTGAAGAAAGAGAAATATATCCTAGGGGACATTTTACAAATATATTTCTAAAAGCTTAAATATATGCATAAAATATTTTCTGTGCTTATTTTTTAGGAGAAATTCAGGGACAATATTTTGATTTGCATTTTCATTCATGGCCCCAATACTCAAGGGAAAAATCATTTAGCAATATTGTATTTTGGTTTCTAAATATGTTACATGCAAAGAATAGTAGTCCTACTTTACATTATGAAATCTATTAAAATCCTTAGGGAATATGTGCTTGACAAATGTAAGTTGCTAACATTTATAAAAAAAAATACTTGAGTTACACACCATGGGACCAAGACAGGTACTGCACCAAGAAACGCTGAAAATAAAACTGTCCTCCCCTGTTCCCAGGGATGGGTGGATCAGGAATCCACTGGTCTTTCAAATGAGAAAGCACTTTTTTAAACTACAAAGAGTTTAGGGCTGGAGAGAAGGCCTAGCGGTTAAGAGCACTGACTGCTCTTGCAGAGGACCAGGGTTGGGTTCGATCCCCAGCACCCACATGGAGGCTGAGAACAGTCTATAACTCCAATTCCAGGAGAACTCCAGTTCCAGGGGAATCCCAGACTCTCTTCTGACCTCCGTGGCATTGCACAACATGGGGGAACAGACCTACATGCAGACAGTACATACCAAAATAAAAAAAATTAATAAATAAAAAAACTACAAAGAGTTTAAGGAAAGTACAAGTTTGGGTGTTATTATTAAAAATATACATCTGTGTCACGATTTTAGGCTGGGTATGATAGTCTCTAGCTGTGGGGGAAAACTCAGCAATTTAACATTTCTTTTTTAATTCAGTAACACTAAGTTTCTTAACTCTCATATACGACTAGGCTTAACTTTAAAAAAGACAAATTATGTTATTGGATCAACAAAATATCTATATACCCAATGTTTACTGATTTATCACATGAAATATGTCTACCTAAAGCAGCCTTTCAGGAATTCTTGGGAAACAAGGCTTAGATTCCTTTGAGAATCAAGTAAAACCCAAGAATTCCCACTTTCCTCAATCCTATACAGAGAACACCAGATTGTGTGTAGAATTTTTAAGAACCTTTCATTCATTTGAAAGCTACATGAAGTATTCTTCCTTCTCCAAAGTAAATAATGTTAATTCTTTCAATAGTCATTCGTTGAGCATTCATTTGTATGATGCCACAAGCTTACATCCTCTAATGGTTAGGAGATGTTATAAACCACACGATGACCCTGTCATACTTAACAGAAGAAAATGTAATTCATGGATTAACATACCATCCAAACATCTGTGTCTATACCAATGTAACCTACCATAACAACTAGTAATGTTTAAATACCTATATATCCAATTGCGAGTGCTTCATTAGTAGGACCAAAAGGCTATATATTATACTGTTTAAATACCTATATATCTAATTGCATGTGCTTCATTAGTAGGATTGAAAGGTTATGCCTGGACAAGCTGGCAGCCCATGAAAGAAAACAGCCAGAACTGACTAGAGACCAAGACATCAGCTCCAGAGAAAGTAGAGTGTTTTGCTTCTCATCCACCTGTGCCCCTTTTCTAAGCCTAGGGAACAATCTGCGGAAGAGGGGGCGTGGTAGAATGTAAGGGCTTCGATTGGGGTTAATGGTGAAACTACAACAATATAGACTGGACACTCATTTGATCAACTTGATTGAACATACAAGCCCCCCCTCCTGGATGGTGGGACCCATGAGCTGTGTGGGTTTGGGCACAACTGCTTGCAAATTGGCTTTACATGAAGGATGCTTGTACTCACAAATTATCACTTATTGCTAAAAAAAATAAAAACAAAACAAAACAAAAAACCAGAAAGATGCAGAAAAGTTACAGCAGAATGCATGATCTGGGATGGGTAGGGGTGGGGTGGGGTGAAGGGAAGGGGATATACGCCTGAACTGAATTGGAAAATGATGTATGAAATACACAAAGCATCAATAAAAAAAAAAAAAGAAAAGAAAAGAAATGCTCTAGAAACCGAAGACCTAGACAGAAAGGCACTGCTCCAACCTAGTGGCCAATGCACTGTACGTAGCATAAAACATGGATGTAATTTCCTGACAGGATGACATCATTTGGCTATACAAACACCCATAGGAAGTGACCCTAATGGTCGGAATAGGAACTGATCCAGTTTGGAACAGGGTAAAAATATTGAAGAAAAGCTCAGCTAAAAGAGACAATGTGTTTTTCTTTTCCTTCTTTGTTTTCCTTCTTACTTTTTTCCTATCGTACAATGCAAGCAAATGCGAAATCTAAATTTTTCTGTTGAAGGTGTGTTGCGCCTTAAGGTAGTGTTAATAAGCATCTTCTAGTAACTACAGTATAAAGAGCACTGCCCTACACATTGTCAAAGCATGGATCTAAATATTTCAAGGCTCCCTTTTATTTCCACCCATTTCTATGCTTTCATAATCGTATGTTCTCGCTCACTGAGCACTTACCTTTGAAAAATGGTATTTTAACACTTGACTGTCTCTTCAGCAAAAGTCATTTTATTGAAACAATAAAACAGACTGTATCCTGCTGAGCATGATATTCTGCAAGGAAACAGAGAAAAAGGAATGAAGACTTGCCAAATGGTGATGACTAAGAGGAAATAAACAAAATGCTGAGAGGAAGAATAAATACCCCACACTCCACTCTGTTGTGTGTTCAGTGCACTAAAATACTGAGCAAAGAAGAAGAGGAGCAGACAAGTAGGCTTGAGCACAAACCACTCCTTCTTTGTATTTTATCATTTCACACTTAGGTGTCAATCCATTGGCTGGCCAGGAGATGGACAGGGCGTAAATAAGGCAATATAAACAGAGCAAAATAATGGAAGAAAAGCTCCTTTGGTAGTTTGTAAATAAGTGGGTGTGATTACATTATAAAGAGAAAGAGACCAAATAAAATCTTTCTATTTCTGCAACTATTCTTTACCTGGAAAAGAAAACAAGAAGCACAAACAATAATAAAAATAAAAAAGAAAGGCCAGCAGAATAACAAATAACCACAGTCACTTCAGTCCTCTTCCGAAACAACAGAATACACTTTAGAAAGTACTAAAGACAATAAAAATCCAGTCATTGTGAAAAAAGAGAGTGTTAGCTGCAATAAAGGCAGTCAATAAAGAAGCTCTCTCATTTAAACATCAAATGCACATTGTTTTGCAACACCTGTTATTCAGCCATAATAGCTTTCTTAACCTGTCAAAGTGTTTAAGCTGAGGAAAAGAAATGGGCCTCCAGCTGTGCAGTTCTGTGGAGAAAGCCTGTGCAAAGCGATATTAGTTTAATGAAATGTGTACAGATTGTAATTGTGGTAATAAGAGGGCAATTCCCTGAGGTGCCGTAGGAAGGCGGTGAGCTCAGCCAGGCAGAAAACAGAAGCTCACAGGCGGAGGAGAGAAAATATGGCCTGCTCAGAGAGAAGACAGGAGCGAATAGGTTTTCCTCAGACCAAGTCTACAAGGGGTTAACCCCTCTCCTGGCAGCACAACTGACCCAGAGCTAATCAGAATCAGTGCTCAGGCAGTGCAGCAGGTGCTGGGAAACTCAAGGGAAGTGGCTCCTCAGTCCATAACATGATGACCATGACCCTTCTGAAACTCAGTCAGGGTGAGAGACGATGAATAATCAAAAGCAAGTGAGGATTAAAGGCAGTGCTATAAAAGAAGAAAATAAAGTACAAATCAAGCCTGTACGGGTCTACCTATTGTATTTATCTGGGCATTATTTCTGGAAGTATAGTCATGCATTCAGGGTATTCCTGACAGCAGAAACCATATTTGCCAGCTACTACTCCATAGACAATGTGTCACTATTTCCAATCGCCTTAGTCATTAAAAGTCCCAAGAGCAAAACTTTATATGCAGAAGCCTCAACCAGGGTATCTTAAAAACTGACTGTGACCCAGAGGGAAGGAAGCTTAGAGTTGCACACTCCTGGGCAGCCCAGTCAGGACCGTGCCATCCAACTTTTTTGATTTTACTCCTGAAACTCCACCAGGTTCTCACAGTGAGTATCAGAGAAAAATATCTTGTTTTTGCTGTAAAGAATGGGGAAAAATATGAAATAAGACACAATATCATGCTATTCTTAACATCTGTCCTCAGGAAAAGTATTTTACAGAAAATATCATGTGATTGTGTTTTGTCAGAGCCTAACCTACATGAGTAAAGGAGATGTTGAACCATGGAATGGCTCAAAATTCACCCCAAGTAAAGACAAACAAAAATGCTGACAGGCACCTCTCAAGGTCACTCCCTCTTGCTATATAGCCTCAATCAAAATTGATACCTTATCGTAGAACTATAGAATGTTTCCCTTCTTCCCCTACAACCTTGTAACACATAATGAAAAACCTACCTACAGGAGCTCCTTTACTCAGTGCCTCATGAATAGCTGTCCAGAAAAGATGACAAGGTTGCCAGGCTGAGAGCATTCTTAGGCAATCCCAGCTCCTGGGAGAGAGGATCCAAAGTTCAAAGCTAGCCTGGCCTATGTTGAGAGACCCTGCCTCTGCTAAAAAAAAAAAAAAAGAGAGAGAGAGAGAGAGAGAGAGAAAAATGCAAAAGGAATGATTTTTCTAATGGTAAAGTTTATATTACAAGCAGTAATGGATAAGGACAACATTCAGGAAGTGGTCAATAATGCAGAAGGATGAAAATTCTAAGAAAGAATCAAAAGGAATTGTTGGAAATCAAAGATACTGCATCAGAAATGAAGAACGCTTTGTGGGTTTATGAGTGGACTGAACACAGACCAGGAGAGTGCCTCCAGGAGTCATACAATCTCAGTGGAATGCCTCAAATCTGAAAACTGAAAAATGACTGGAGGAAAGAGCAAAACACCTAAGAGGTAGGACACAGTCATGAAATTAAAAAAAGTATAAATACACAAATTGAAAATACTAGAGAAAGAAAGGAGCGAAGAGGAAATAGTAGCAAAAACTGCAGATAATTTCACCAAATTGACGCCACACAGAAAATGGCAAATCCAGCAATCTCAGAAAATGCCAAGGAGAATAACACCCAAATGATGTCCCTCAGCATATCATTTTCAAACCATAAAAAAAAACGCATTCATAGCGGCGAGCAGTGAGATCTTGTGATATTTTTCAAGACCACGACACATATTATCAACTACATAGAGTGACTTCGCAATAGATCCAAGGAACAGCTGGGGCTATACAGGGAGACCCAATCTTGAAAAACACCAAAAAAAAAAAAAAAAAAAAAAAAAAAATCCACACAAAGGGAAAGGGTCCAAGGGAAAATGAATAGCTTATTTGTGGAGGAACAAACATAAGAATCCTGATTTCTCTTCAAGAATTGCATATGCCTTATTGTTACTGTAAAAAATTAACTGAGATAATCAATAAAAAGAAAGCAAGATTCTACTGGCTCACTAAAGTCAGTTGCTCATGATGATTTTAGCCTGTGGTGAGATAGCAATTCATGACAAGTAACAGTGGAAGTTTTAAAGAAATTTTTGTTCCAAAATTGTTCCAAAATTGCCTGTCCTTAAAGGGCATGTGTCCAATAACCTACCTTCCCTTCACTAGACCCCATATTCTAAAAGTCTTCTGGAACATTAACATCACATAGTCATAACCAGTGATGAATACATGTGTGTCTAGGTGTCCTCCAAATTCCAAACTGCAGTAAAAAGCATGTAAATAAGAGAGGAATGGATTGAAATATTTGAAGATTTGTGAGACAGCAAAAAGAATATATCTGTATTGTTTTATGATACTGTCCTTCAAAATTAATGGGGAAACAATTTTTTAAACTGTCAAAAATTAAAGATGTGTTATTAGTAGACTAAGGTTGTAGAAATGTTAAAAGAAGCTCTTTAGAAAGAAAGAGAATTTGTAAGTTGGAAACTCACGACTAAGTTTGTAGCTCAGTGGTACCATGCACAAGGCCTTGATCCCGGAACCAGGAAAGGAAGAAGTATGCAATGGAAGAATAATGTAATATTTGAGAACAAATTATTTTATTTTTATTAATTTATTTGATCTAACAAGCAACAATTCACTAAAAATAGTACAATACATTAAAGTATATATCTAATACACATAATATATGTGTGGAATAAATGACAGAAATGGTACAAATGATGGGATGGGTAATTAAAATTATTTTGCTATTATTGAATACACTCTATGTATTTCTGAAAGTGAGATTTGATGAATTCTATTGTATATTGCAAACTCCATTTTATATTGAAAAGTCTAGGACAACCATTATAAAAACTACTAAAAAGCATAAACTATGCTAATATTGCTAATATATATGCTTATATTCCTATTAAGTGCTGAGTTTTAAGCAGAATAGGCAGGGGACAAGGAGACAACTAAAATAGGAACAGAGAAGGCTAGCAACAAACAGAAAACTATACAGAATATAGTATTTATTTAGGATATGAAAATAGAATTTAATAAAGAAATAGATTTCCTGAAGAAAAAAACCCAAACTTAAATAAAACTTGAAATGAGAAACTCAGACAAATAAAAAAAAATCAGGCATATATTTTTAATTCAGCACTTGAGAGGAAGAGGCAGATGGTTTTCTGTGAGACAGAGACAAGCCTGATCAACATAGGGAATTTCAAGTCAGCTGGGATAATAGGGAGACCCTGTCTCAAAAAAGCCAAAATAAATAAAAACTAAAAATAAATTAAAAACTCATTGTAAATCCTCATCAATAGAAAGGCTCCAGTGGAAAATCGAATATCAAGGCTTGAAGACTATGTAAGTGAGTTTAGTCACTCCATCAGAGAAAATATTAAATTTAAAATAACCTAAATCAAAAGGACATAAAATGGACAAGGAACCCAGGTCAAATGCGCAGAAAATATTTCAAGAAAATCATAGAATAGTTCCCAATTCACAGAATGAAAGAGATGTCTGTCAAGATGCAAGAGACATATAGAACACCAAGGAGATGTGACCAGAAATGAAACTCCCAACATCTTATACTAATCAAAACTCCGAATCTATAAAATGAAGAAAGAAATCCTGAAAGCTATATTAACAATTGGCCTGACAGGAAATGCCTACGGTGCAATAGTGGTAGGAAGGTATATGAGAATTGAAAGCATTCTGATTATATTCAAGAGCTGTTCAACTAAACAATACATACTGTTCTTAGGGCAAGGACCTGGGCTGGATAAGTCATAGGTCCTAGATGAGAACCTTCTGCTAAATGGATATACCATTAAACCAACTCACAGTAACTAATAATTATACCCATCAATAGATTACTACATCTATCAACCTTCATCAAAAAAGCTTCTTTTCACAATAGATGGCAGTTACCACGCAGATCCACAACTGGTCAAAGTGCAGAAAACAAGAGCCTATGGAATGATCAGCCCTAAATGAGACAAGCTGTATCACAGCTCTACCACAACACTCAGGAATCATTGCAGAATAAGTGGCAGAAAGATTGTAAGAGACAGAGGTAGTTGATGACTGCACATAAAGAGTGTTTTCCAGACACAATAGGGCCAGTTACTCATAGGAATCCACAGCTACTGTTACAGCATGTACAAGATCTGCTCAGAATAAAGCCAGACAAATCTCAGCATCGAGTAGGGAGCTGGGCATGAAATCCCAGGCCTAGCTGAGAAAGTATTGGCAGTTGATAATTGTTGGGGCAGAGAGAGTCAATTTTCTTTAAGGATGGGACTCCTGAGAGGCTGACCATGCTCCAGAGAATGGAAGCATACCCAAGAATATTAAGGCTGATATGCTTTTAAAAGAACAGAAAAAGAAGAAAAGGAAAAGGACAAAAAGTTGAGGGGCAGAAAAATTAGGACAGATCTAAGGGTAGATGGGTTAGAGAGGAAGAATGTATTCAAAATACATTGTATGGAAGCCGGGCGTGGTGGTGCACACCTTTAATCCTAGAACTTGGGAGGCACAGGCAGGTGGATCTCTGTGAGTTCAAGGCCAGCCTGGTCTACAGAGTGAGTTCAGGTCAGCTGGGGCTACAGGGAGACCCTGTCTCGAAAAGACCAAAAAATAAATATGCTTTTATTAATTATTTGAGAACATCTTACAATGCATTTTGTTCGTATTTAGTCCCCATCCCTTTCCCTAACTGCTCTCAGATCCAATCCCAACCCCANTAAAAATATGCAATATTGTTAACATGGAATATAACAAATGCTCTTGACAACATGTGAGATAAAATATAACAAATCTCAGTAAGATGAACAAGGTCTAATAACTATAGCTAGAAACTATGAACTGTACTTTGACAAAAGCAGGAATAAAAGATGTAGAAAATTTTAACCATGAGTAAATGAGAAATGTTTGAGAACAAAAGTATAAGTTACCATAAGATCAGGCATCTTATACATGCATTAAAATATTTGCCCCATCATTATATAGTGTTTATGTTTGTGTGCTTCAGTTGAAATACTTAATACTTAACTTTTGAAAAATAGTACTGTAGAGGCCAAAAACCTGATAGGTGAGGATGGACGTCTCATCAGTTCCAATGTGCTGCTGAAAACCCAGAAGATTCCTGGAGAGCTGCTGGTCTTCAGTTTACATTGGAACCAGAAGTTCGATCAAATATCGATGAGAAAGTCCAGGCTATTCCACATTTGTGGTAATTGTTTCAGTCAGGCACCTGGAACCTTAACGAGAGGAAAACATCTATCACGAAGCAATTCTTCCCATCACACTATGTAGAGGAAGATGGCTCGGTTTTCAGTTGATCTTGTCACGTGGCATTGTTTTACTTTGGTTATCAGTGTTGTTCTAGAATGTTGGTATCCTGGAAAATCCTTGGAGAAGCAGTTCCACTAGTTGAGAGAGCTCCAGAGTTCCATAGACTCTATACATTTTATCACAGTCATTCGATTTGATGCTGCTGATGGAAGCCTATCCTGATGGTTTTGTACCCATTCAGTAAGCTGAAATAGGGTCTCACCTTTACATCAGCAAGGAGATCAACAGTCAGTACTGCAGGGAGAAGTTTGAGATTACTTCTTCAAGGCTCTGAAAAATAGGGTTCTCAGTGGAAAATGTCCTCTACCTCAGGAATAGTATGGCAGTTGGGCTGAAGAGCAATGTACTTGGGAGTAGGGGAGGAACCTTCATGATCAGATTATATGTATAAATTATTTTTTCAAAGAAAAATTGTTATTAGACAATTCTGCTTTGTAACAATGAAAACACTGGTTTTGGCAAGTGTGATGTATGTTTGAGGCAATTCTGAAGCATGCTTTTAAGACATAAATTTTTTTTTAAATAGTAGAAATTTTAGGGAAAAATAACTTAATTCCCTAATGCAAATGGAGATTTATAATACTCTCAATCAGAAATAGATCCTTCAAGCAGAAATAGATCCACAGTTGCACTGAGATAATCAATTGCGTGTAACTGACATCAAGCTAAATTCACTAAACAGCAGCAGAATCATCACTCTGCTTAAGCCCACATGGAGTCACTAAAATACATCATATTCTAAGAAAATAAAATACAATTTTTGGATTTTAAAAACTAGGACTCATTTAATAATTACGTCCACACAAAATGGAAATGAATAAGAGGTCAGTAATGGAAAGCTAGGGAAAAAAAGAAAATACAGAAATTCAAAAATAGAATTAGAGCTGGGAGAGGTGATTTACCAGTAATCCCGGTTTCCAGAAGTCTGGGGAAGGAGGATCATGAGACCAGCTTAAACACTAAAGGCCTCATGGGTCAAAGAAAATATTATCTTAAAAGAAATATTTAAAAATATTTTCAACTAAGTGACATGAACACATAGCATCTGCATTTATGGTGTGTATTAAAGCAGTGTTTAGAGGAAAATTCACACCATTGAAAGCATATATTAGAAAATAATAAAGTTCTAAAATCAATTGTCTAATCTATACCTCATGAAACTAGAATAATAAAAGCAAATTAAATCCAATGTAGACAAAAGAAAAGAAATAATAAAAATTAGGTCAGATCCAATGAAATTTAAAGCAGAATATCAATAAAGAAAATCGAATCCAAAGCTGATTCTTTGAAGGATGATTAAAATCAATAAGCCTCTAACCAGGATAACAAAGGAAAAAAGGAAGATACAAATGACCAAAATTGAAAATGAAAATGAAATTTTATTTCAGCTCCCATGGATATTAAAATGATAATTTTATGAACAACTCTATATATCCTGTCTTAGTCCATTCAGACTGCTCTAAGGAAATTCCATAAACTGTGGTTTATCAGCAACAATATACTAGGATGGTTGTCTGATAAAGACCCATTTCCTATTCTCAGATTGCACCTACTCAGGGTGTCTTTGCATGATGGGAGTACTCACTAGCTCTCCAGACTTCTTAACAAAGGCTCTATTCTCTGCCATGTGGGTTCTATCCTTGTGTTCCAACAGTTGCCAAGGGACCCACTTTTCAATATTGTCACAGTGCAGATTAGCATGTCAGCAATGAATTCAAAATAGACACAAAATTTCAAACCACACCACACCATATAAAATTTGATAACTAGTCAAAATTGACTAATATCTTGAGAGAAACAATTTGCTAAATTTTACATGAGAAGAAAAACATAAGCAATATTCTGGGATGTAATACCAACATCAAATGACAACTGATTTCACACACACAGTGAATCGAAATTTAAAATTAAAAATACCTTTCGGGCTGGAGAGATAGCCTAGCAGTTAAGAGCGCCAACTGCTCTTGCAGAGTATCCGGGTTCGATCCCCAGCACCCACATGGCAGCTGAGAACCATCTTTGGCTCCAGTTCCAGGGGAATCCGACACCCTCTTCTGACCTCCCCAGCATTGCACAACACGGGTGCACAAACTTACATGCAGACAGTACATTCATACACATACAAGAATAAATAAAAACAACATTAAAAATACTTTTCAAGTTGGAGATATGGGCTAGGCATAGGCTCTTTGTTCAATACCCAGCAATAAATATATGAAAAAATGTACCACATAATTCATCAGGGAAACAAACCATACCAATGAGGACATACAATTGTATACCTATATATTAACATGACCAGAATCCTAAATACTACAACATCAAATGCCTTCAAGGGTGAGGAGTAGCAAGAGCACATTCATTGTAAGCAGAAATTCAAAATGATACAGCTACCTAGAAAGAGTTTGAGAAGTTCTTACCAAATCTATGTACTCCTGCTATATAATACAGCAACTAGACTCCTTGGTATTTATCGAAAGAGCTGATAACATCTCAACATGAAAACCTATTCATAAATGTTTATAGAAGTTTCATTCATATTTACTGAAATATGTGAACAACCAAGATATCTTTCAGGAGGTGAATAAATAAATAATGTGTAGCATATGCAATGAGCTGTTATTCAGCATTAAAAAGAAATGATCTATTAAGCTAGATACCTATGAAAAATTAAATGTATTTTGTTAAGTGGAGAAAGATACATACTTTACTATTCTAGGTATTTTCTTGATTGAGCAAAACTATGAAAACATGACAAGTAAGTGGTTTTCAGTAATTGGGAAGAGGAAAAGAAGTAGTAAGATCACTTCATCTAATTCTATACTGATGTATACATGTCAACATACATGTGGCCAATCAGGTAGACTATAGAACACTAAGAGTGAGACAGCTATGGACTATGGGTGATGATTTGTCATTATAACCCATAAGCTACAACAAAGCTATCTCTACACTACATGATGACAATAATGAGAAAACTTGGTAATGTGAGCAGGTGCAGAGTACACAGGAAAATCTCTCTTCTCTCAGTTTTTCTGTGAACATGTAAGTTCTTTAAACAGTAAAATGGGGGCTGGAGAGATGGCCTAGCGGTTAAGAGCACCAACCGCTCTTATAGAGGACCCGGGTTCGATCCCCAGCACCCACATAGCGGCTGAGAACCGTCTGAAACTCCAATTCCAGGAGAACTCCAGTTCCAGGGGAATCCAACACCCTCTTCTGACCTCTGCGGCATTGCACGACACGGGTGTGCAGACCTGCATGCAGACAGTACACTCATACACATACAGAAATAAATAAAAATTAAAAAAAAATAAATAAACAGTAAAATGTTTGGGGCTCAGTCAGCGAAGTGCTGGTCTTTCAAAAATGAGGACCTGAGTTAGATTCCCTAGAACCCACATAAAAGCATAGTGGTGACTCTTTGTAATATTAGGGCTGATGAGGTGGAGCTATGTCTTTCCTTAGAATGCACTGGTAATCTCATCTAGCCTACGAGCAAGATCTAGGCCAGTGAAAGACCTTGTCTCACAAAATAGGTGGACTGCATGAATAACAATACTTGAGGATTTCCTCTGGCCTCCACATCCACGCACATGCCTATGTACCTGCACACATGAATATGCACAAACAAAAAATTTAAATGAGTCAGCCATGGCATCACATGCTTTTAGTCCCAGCACATGGGAGGCAGAGGCAGGCAGACCTCTTTGTGTTCAAGTTCAGCCTGATCTACATAGAGTTCCAAGCTTGCTGGAGCTATAGGGGGACCCAGACTCAAAAAGACAAAAAAAAAAAAATTAAAATGAATAAAATAGTTTCCAAGTATTGCCTTAGATTCGAATAAAAATTTAACTAGCTTATCATTTATCAACTGCAAAAATGTACAAACTGAGCACAGGTGACATTGGTAACCACTTACAAATCTAAAATAATTTGCACAAAACTTTCTGGAGTATAGGTATCATTGTAAGCAATATTATATGGCCAAGAATTGTTTTAAAGTAAAATCAGCTTAAACCTTAAAACAAGATTGATTTGATGGAGTTTGATTTCTGGAAATCATCTATTAGATCTTTTTTTTTTTTCTAGTATTAGGGTTCTCTAGAGGAACAGAATGGAAAGGATGAATATATATTAAAGTAGTATTTATTAGATTGCCTTAAAAGATAGGTTAGAATAGTCTAAGAAAGGCTGTCCCTGAACTGGAGTTGAAGAGGCCCTGAACTGGATAGTTGAGGCTGGTTATCTCAGGAGTCCTACTCTGGCTTTGAAGGACTTAAGGACTACTGGCAGGCCACTGTCTTTAGTACATGCTGGAACCCAGAAGAAGCTGGCTTTATGAGGATAAGAATCAGCAGCATCAGTAGCATGGTAGATTATGATCTTGGCCACAAACATGCAAAGAAGCAAGTAAAAGCAAAACTCTCCTTCTTCCATGCCCTTTTATCTGAGCTGCCACCAGAAGATGCTGCCTCTGTATAGTATGAGGACTCCCACTTATATGATCTGACCAGGAAAATCTCTCACTGGAGTGCCCAGCACTTCCCTTTTTTGTTGATTCCAGATCCAGTCAAGTTGACAACCAGTACCAACCATTGGGTTTCTTATATATCAGACACAGGAGGAGAAAATTAAAGCTTATTTCATGGCCTGGTTTCCCATATGCTGTTGCTAGCCTGTTAGAAGCTCACTGTCATCCAAAATTTAGATGATAATAAACTTTCTAAGTTCATGATGTTTCAGTAAAGTCCAGACAGATCTACATCAACAGCTACTGAGAGGAAAAAGCCCTGAAAGTTTGGGCTTGAGTGGGGCTATTCCAAGTAGTTGAATTGTTACGTTACTTGGAATTTGATGGTAAGCATACTTTACAACCTTTATAAGAATTCAAATTATTTAGGTTCAAATCTACTACATGATTACTAAACACTATGGAATGCAAACATTAAGCACTCATAAAATATATTGAGGGTGCTAGACAGCATTATCTGACATGAGTACTCTCTACACATACCTTCCTGACTTATATAACATTTGTATAAACAGTTACTCACTTTGATGTATTTAAAATACTTTGAAAAATAAGTAAATATACTTGGTCCTTCAAACATTAATGATGTTTGATGGCACAATTAATTATAAAAGTTCATAAAATAAAGAACTATATTTTAATCTACAGCTTGGATGATCAAATAACTTGCAGAAGCCTGTGCACTAGAGTTGATAGGTAGAAGCTGAACCAAAATGATAACATTCCAAAATGCTCTTTCTTATCATTAGTCAGCAGTGTAATCCATATCTCATGAAAAATGATTAGCTCCTGAGGGACAAAAGACAATATTTGAGGTCAAAATTCTTCCCACTATGTTTCACATATGGCATTCAATTTTACCACTACTTTTAATTACCTTCCCACAGTATTCGCAACCACAAGAACGATGGTCTTCACCAAATAAATGTGACACTTCATCTCAGATATGCCTTCAGAAAACAAGACATAGTGCTTGTGAGGCCCAGTGAGGTGGGGACTCTTCCATCTTTGAGGTTTGTTTTTTTTTTTTTTTTTTTTTTTTATTTAATCCCCTCTGCTAATCCTTGATGGTCAATAATAGTATCTGTCACTGAAGGAATGATTGATGAGGAATTTGAGGTTCAGAACTGCACATTTCTTTCCAGATAAAATAATTAATTTACAATAAACATAAAATTCTGAGCCATATTCCTTCATGTTATCACCACATTATAGCATTTGGAAAAACTACAAATAGACTAG
Organism: Rhizomys pruinosus; assembly: GCA_009823505.1. NCBI lineage: Eukaryota > Metazoa > Chordata > Mammalia > Rodentia > Spalacidae > Rhizomys > Rhizomys pruinosus. The sequence goes on along the minus strand of VZQC01012730.1, from coordinate 777,905 downwards.
TTCGTAAAGGCTTTTAATTTTCTTAACTTATTCTGAGATTTTTTTTTTCATGGACTAATAAAATGAGCCTGTCCACATAAGGGTGTAGAGTACATTTTGATAGTGTAAACTATTGTTGGAAGAGTATTCTAAGTCTACAAAGTTTAGAAAGTAGATGATTTCTACGGAACCTACAAATCCCAACATTGGACTTTTTCATGGGTAACTTGACTAGCTGCATATCTCTTCTCTTTGGATCAGAGTCTGCTTTTGAAACAAGCCAAGTCTCAGTTTCCTTTGTGTACAATGATACCACATAAACACAGCTCTCCTGAAGACCATGAGGGTCATTTGGCACCAATAATGAAACATAATGGTGCAAAACCAAAGCAACTGCTTCTGAAAAGGTACCAGTGCTGCATTGATTTAAATAATATCAAAATAGATTATCTCATCAATTGGAAAATCAAACTGTGTTTTCACAATTTGAAATTCATTTTAAAATTAGCATTCAAGCAAATCAAAGAATGTAGCAAATTTTCTTTGAAATGAAAACTGACCTGAGATGGTGAAAGAATTCTATATTTAGCCCCAAATTAAATTCTCTAGACCTAACTTTATAATCTCTAGTACCATGTGCTCTAGGTTTGTCAAGATAAAAAAAAAATTATACAACTAAATTCAAAGAGGCTAGATAGCAAAAATGTCTATCTCCAACTAATTTTTAATAGTAGTTAATAATGGATGTGGAGGATTACTGAGATGTCCTCAATGGAGACACTGTCCTGTGCAATGACACCTTTGTCTTTCTTCTCTGATCCATGGTCTCATGTGGATAACCATGACTGATTCCTTGTGACATGCTCTGCCTTGGAACTGGATGTGCCAGCTGGAAGCTTACTGAACAAAAACTGCTACAAATGGCAACTTAGAGGTTAAAACTATCTATTGTATTTTGAAAAACAATCTACATAAATTATAGATAATCTTTCACAAATATAAGGCAAGCAAATTATTTAGAACCACACCATTGTTCACTTTTGAATGTAACATGATTCTTGGCAATTGCTATATGTATACCTTCTGGTGATTACTTTTTAAAGCATATGTGTGTGAGTACCATATGTCTATGGGTACCCATTGGTCCCAGATGAAGGTCTCTGAGCTCCTAGAACTTGAGACACGGGCAGTAGTGAGCTGTTCTTTCTGGATGTTGGGCACCCAGATCATATAGAAAAGCAGCAAGCCCTCTTAACCACTCAGCCCACTCTCCAGCCCTTATGACTGTTTTTAAAGTAAAAGCTCAAAAGTCCTCATTTCCTCCTTAATAATAAAATCAAAATTAAGTGATTAATACAGTCTGAAACTTAAATTTCGTGAGATCATCTGGTACTGGGAAGTTTCTTAAAGCATACTAGAACTATTATTTTTTTCTGTTGTATTCTGATTACTAAGGAACTGGTCCTTATCCCAGGTGACCAATGCAGGATTCTGTGTTTGGGACATGGAAGAGGAATATGTACTCTGACATGGCTATAAGAGTTACTCCTGGGGCTGGAGAGATGGCCTAGTGGTTAAGAGCGCCGACCACTCTTGCAGAGGACCCGGGTTCGATCCCCAGCACCCACGTGGCGGACGAGAGCCGTCTGAAACTCCAATTCCAGGAGAACTCCAGTTCCAGGGGAATCCGACACCCTCTTCTGACCTCCGCGGCATTGCACGACACGGGTGCACAAACCTACATGCAGACAGTACACTCATACACATAACTAACTAAATATAAAAAAAAAAAAAAGAAAAAAGAGGGCTACTCCTTTCTTTTCAAGGAGCAATTTGAAGAGAAGTCTATCTGAGGATTAAGCTTATGTAACTTTGGCTCTGTAATTTCGACATTATTTAAGTAAGTCAAGTCATTTTTCTAAAAATAAGGCCTGACATTCATAAATAGGAGTGGAATAAATGTGAAATTTGTCTCTTCCATAGATCACCATTCAGTAGCCCTAAACTCAACACACAAGACTCCATGTGAAATGTCTCTTCAAGCATTAAAGAAATACCTATGTATAACTAGCTGAACCTTTCTCTCTCTCTCCTCCTCTCTCTCCTCTTCCTCTACCTCATCCTCTGCTTTCTCTTCCTCAATGTTTGTGGTGTGCAAATGGGGGTGGGGTGTGCAAATGTGTGTGTGGGGTGCATCTGGAGGCTAGAGATCTACATCTAATGTTCTCAGCGATTTTTCTACTCTACTTTTTGAGATAGGGTCTACCATTAAACCTGGAACTCAGGGATATGACTAGTTTGGTTGACCAGTTGAGCTCCATGAATTCATCTGTCTCCATTTCCCTCAGTCATGCAGTTAGAATCCATTTCATGACAACCTGCTTTTGAGAGCTGGGGATCACATGTCAGATTTTCATGTTTCCACAGCCCTTGAACCTTCATTTCCTATATTCTTTTTTCTACTTATTTTGTTTCCATTCAGCATGTGCACTGGATAGCTTCAATAGTCAACTTGACACATCTGGGTAGAGAGAACCTCAACTGAGGAATTTCTTCTATTGGATTGGATTGTGACCATGTTTGGGGGAATTTTCCTGATAGTCAAGTCATGTGGGAGGGCTCACCCCACTATGGGTGGTACCACTCCTGGGCAGGTGTTTCTGTGTTGTGTAAGAAAGCTTGCTGAGCACGGGCCAGGGGATCAAGCCAGAAAGCAGTATTCCTCCGTGGTCTGTGCTTTAGCTCCTACTGCCACTCTACCTACCTGCCATTGGGTCCTCTGGTGGTTTGATGAAAATGTCCCCCATAGGCTTCAAATACTCAGATATTTTGTCCCCAGTTGGTGGCGCTGTTTTGGTATGTCTTAGAAGGTGTGGCCATGCTGGAAGAAGTACCTCATTGGGGGTGAGCTTAATGAGTTCAACAAGCCTTGCAGGTCTCCAGTCTCTCTCTCTCTCTCTCTCTCTCTCTCTCTCTCTCTCTCTCTCTCTCAACTTCCTGTGCTCATTGGAAGATGTGAACCTTGGCTTTCTGCTCCAAACCACTATGCCTCCTGCCACAATGAACTCTAATTCCCTGGCACTGTCAAATATAAGCTCAAATAAACTCTTCTTTTTATAAGTTCCCTTGGTCATGGTGGTTTATCACAGCAACTGAAAAGTGACTAGTACAGTTTTTGGTACCAGAGAGAGGGCTGTTGGCTGTGAAGAACATGACCATGTGGAGATTTGGAGAAATGTGTAAGACATTGGAACTTTGGGCTAGAAAAGCTATTGACTGCTGTAAGCAGAGCTTAACGGGCCATTCTAATAGAAGCTTGGAAGAAAGCAGTGCTTAGAAGAATGTATTTCCAGAGGAAAATAAAGACTTAAGCTGCAACTGGGATATTTTGTCAAAGAGTCTAGCTAGAGTTTGCCCACAGCCCAAATGCTTGCCTAAGGCTAAGTTGAAAAGCAATGAACTAGGGGCTGGAGAAATGGTCTAGTGGTTAAGAGCACCGACTGCTCTTGCAGAGGACCTGGGTTCTATCCCCAGCACCCACATGGCGGCTGAAAACCATCTGTAACTCCAATTCCAGGAAAACTCCAGTTCCAGGGGAATCCAACACCCTCTTCTGACCCCCATGGCATTGCACAACACAGGTGCACATACCTACATGCAGACAGTACATTCATACACATAAATAAATAAATAAAATTAAAAAATAGTAAAAAAAAAACAAAGAAAAGCAATGAACTAATTTCTTTGGTGGAGAATATTGGTGAATATTATACAGGTCTACAGTGAAAAAGAGCAAATGGGGCAGAGAGAAATGTCGAATGTACAGTTTGGATTGGAAAAGTGCACTAGGGAGATTAATGTTGGAGTCAAGGCATGTGAAGGAGAGGATCCCTTTAATAAGGAGATTAAAGTGATTAAGGAGAGGCCTAGGTATTTACAAGTAAAGGATGGAAAGAGTAAAATTAAAGTGATTAAGGAGAGGCCTAGAGATTTATAAGTAAACAATAGAAACAGTACCTTCAGGGCAAGACCACACCCAGCTAAACCTCCAACTTTTGAGAGGTGAATACTGAAAGGGCAGAGAAAAGTTATGTATGTGGTTGAAGTAGGCCAGAAGTCTATCCTGAATTTGCAACCAAACAAGTTTCATTCACATGGTTCTGGCTTTAGAGGATGAAGGATGCAAGAGTGAAAGGGTCATCAGTTCTTCCTCTGTGGTTTCAGAGAGCCTCAGAGAGCCTCTCAGGCTAGGCAGAGTGCAGCAGGGGCATCCCTGCATAAAGAAGGCCCTGATAGGCTGTTGTGTGAAGCTGTGATGGTGAAGCTTGGTTGGCAGCAGAGACCCCAAGAAGATATTTGAGATGCCAGAGCTGTGAGATATTTGCCAAGGAGAACTGCATACAGGGAGTGGTACCAGCCTAAGGAAGAGATCCATGTTGCATGCAATCCTGCGAAGAGCTGAGCCATCTCGGCCCTTTGGAAGTAAAGTCCCAGAAGTCGCAAATGGAGCTACTGGACTTGGTGTTTGCCCTGCTGGTTTTCGGTCTTGTTTTGGTCCAGTATTTCCTCACTATGCCTCTATTCTTCCCTTTTGGAATGGGAATCTGTATTCAGTTCCACTGTATGTTGGGAGTATGTAATTTGCCTTTTGATTTTATAGGAGCTTACAGTTAAGAGATTGGCCTGTGTCTCAGAAATGATTTTGGACGATAGACTTTTTAATAGAATTGAGACTGGTAAAGACAATGGGGACTTTTAAGGTTGGACTAAATGCATTTTGCATTTTATATGGTCGTGAGCCTATGGGGGGCAGGGAGTGGAATGTGGTGGTTTGAATGAAAATGTCCCCCATAGGCTTCAAGTAGTCAGATATTTTGTCCCCAGTTGGTGGCGCTGTTTTGGGAGATCTTAGAAAGTGTGGCCATGCTGGAGGAAGCACCTCATTGGGGGTGTGCTTATTGAGTTCAACAAGCCTTGCAGGTCTCCAGTCTCTCTCTCTCTCTTTCTCTCTCTCTCTCTCTCTCTCTCTCTCTCTCTCTCTCTCTCCTATCTCTCTCACCTTCCTGTGCTCATTGGAAAGAGTGAACCTTGGCTTTCTGCTCCAACCTTGCCAACATGCTTCCTTGCCCACAAATTGGACTCATATTCCCTTGGAACCATCAATTTTAGGCTCACATAAACTCTTCCTCTTATAATTTCCCTTGTGACCAAGTTCCCTCTATGGTTTTAGCACAGCAACAGAAGGGATTAATACAGGTCCCTACCCTGATTCCTACACTGACTCTTCCCTCAGTGATTGAACTGTGCGCCTTGAGATGTAAGTTAAAAATAAACCCTATCCTCCCCAAGTTATTTTGAGGCAGTTTGTTTTATCACAGTCATAGAAAGTAACTAGACAGCATCCAAAGCCCAGAAGGTTCAGGTCTTGTCTTATTTCATCACTGCAGCTGGAAAAAAAAAAAAAAAAAAAAAAACCCAGGTCAATGTCACGTTTATAGGAATGATTTATTGCTTCCATAGAATTTCACCCATTTTTTAAAACATGGAAAAAAAAATTTTGTGGAGCTTTGAAATGACATAAAATCTTATTGAACATGATGCAGTGGAAAATTGTAAGAAAATACTCCCTAAACCATCTCTACAAAATGAGCACAAATTATGCTACCAAGATGACTTAGTCTTTGTTCTTTCTCTACTTATACTTATTTATTTATTTATTTATTTATTTATTTATTTATTTATTTTTTGTTTTATTGTTTTTATGTTATTTTTGAGACAGGATCCCTTGTAGCTCAAGTGGGCCTAGTAAACTCCCTATGTAATCCAGGTGGGGCGCTCTCAAAACTCATAGAGATGCTACCTGCCTCTGCCTCCAGTGGAGCTGGGATTAATGTGTGTGAATACCATGCCTAGCCATTCTGTATGTTCATTTAATGTAGCGCCTCTGCATTACAAATACTTTGCTGCTCAAAGAGTAAAGATGCTTGGTTTTCTGATAGCAGGGCAAAATGACGGCTCTAAGTCACAGCGTATTTTTTTTGCTGTCACCAAGTTGAAAAAGATTATACTTATTTGTAGATGTGCTACTTTGGCATTCAAGCCTCAAGCAGAAAATAGAATCTTAAGGAAAGAAATGTATGAGCTCCCCAGTGTTGAAAGGCCAGTTGCATTGCATCTTCTATTTGTGCTCCCCTGGCTTCTGGTGTTCTGCAACATTTCATTCAAGCTGGTAAAGGCGTGGCATCTATTAACACGCTTTGAAACTGAACATAGTAATAGCTTTTCCAAAACAACTGTCATTTAATTCCAGGCCTTTCTATACCTACCCACCGCACCCCGCCTCCCCGGCTTAGGAAAAGTAACCAAGAGTGGCTTCCTTTCTATTCTGGCTGTAGTTGGTATTGTGTATTTCAAGGTTGAAAAAAAGGAGATCAACAAATTTCCTTTAAATATGGGCATAGCTATTTATTGCCTCATTAGAATACATAGCGATTGCTTTTTCTCAGGGCTGCTTGTGGCACTTAGAGAGGAGTAGTCTTTAACCAAGTAAATATGGGTGCTTGCTTTATTGTCTGTAGTTCGATGGTTATTTACTTAATGCGCCTCTTCTAGTCGAGCTATAGTATCGCGCTTCTCTCTCTCGCTCTCTGTCTCTCGCTCTAGATCTCTCGCCGCGATCTCTTCTCTTCTATTATATCTATATATATATATATATATATCCTTGCTGACATTTTAAAACACTGTTTGTTTTCCTTTAAGCATGATACACAAAACCAATCTCAGTAATTGTTGTGTTCACCCAGAGGCTAAGACCATATTTTAAAAGCTAAAAATAGAAGAATTTACAAAGATCATGGGAAGACATAAAGTCATATCTCTGCTTTTGCCTAGGATACTCATCAAACATGGGGAAAAATATTATCATCACACGAGGAAGGACCTGGGTTCTGTGAGCAGAATAGACTGTCTCCTAGATTGGCAATTCCTATCATCAAATTTCATTTTATTTCCTTATGATTATATTTCTTCCATCACTAATTAGTTTCTCTTTGTTTTCACTATTTCATTTATAAACTTTCCTTATCAGTTATTTGAGAAAATATGGGCTGCAAAATGCTTTAGATAGTGTAGTGCTTTGAATGAAAAAATATCTCCCATAGGATCAGGTATTTGAATACTTGATCCCTAGTTGGTGGCACTGTTTGGGGAGAGTATACATCTTTAGAAGAGCAGCCTTGCTGTAGGAGGAAGTATGGCCCAGGGAGCAGGCTTTAGGATACAAGCAAAGGGAAATGTCCCAAATTCCTTCCACAAAGCCAACATCATTCTAATACCAAAACCAGGAGAAGATACAACCAAAAAAGAAAACTATAGACCCATCTCATTAATGAACATAGATGCAAAAATTCTCAACAAAATACTTGCAAATCGTATACAGACCCACATCAAAAAGATCATCCATCATGAACAAGTTGTATTCATACCAGAGATGCAGGGATGGCTCAACATACATAAATCAATAAATATCATAAAACATAAATGGACTGAAAGGCAAAAACCACATGATCATCTTTTTTATTGATGTTTTATGTATTTCATACATCATTTTTCCATTCAGTTTAGGCATTCCCCTTTCCCTTCCCCCCACCCCACCCCAGATCATGCATTCTGCCATAAATGTCCTGCATCTTTCTCTCAGTCTTTTTTTTTTTTATGTTTAGGATCATCTTAATTGACACAGAAAAAGCCTTCCACAAAATCCAGCTTCCCTTCATGCTTTAAGTCCTAGAGGGAATTGGATGGGAGGAATCTTTCCTCAATGTAATCAAAGCCATATACAAGAAACCCACAGCCAACATCATCCTAAATGGAGAAAAGTTGGAAGCATTCCCCTTAAAGGCAGGAACATGGCAAGGCTGTCCCCTCTCACCACTCCTCTTCAATATAATGTTTGAAATGCTTCCTGGGGCAATAAGGCAAGAAGGGGAAATTTAAGGAGTACTAATAGGAAAAGAGGAAGTCAAACTATCCCTCTTTGCATATAGTATGATAGTTTACCTAAGGCATGCTAAAAACTCTACCAGAAAACTCCTAGAAATAAGAGTTTCAGTAAAGTGGTGGGATACAAAATTAACATAGAAAAATCAGTAGCCTTTCTTTACACCAACAACAAGCAACTGGAGGAGGAATACAAGAAGACCTTTCCACTCACAATAGCCACAAAAGCAATAAAACACCTAGGAACAAACCTAACCAAAGACACCAAAGATCTCTACAACAAAAATTTTAAACACATGAAGAAAAAGATTGAAGAAGATATCAGAAGATGGAAAGACCTCCCATGCTCATGGATTGGAAAAGCTAATATAGTAAAAATGTCCACTCTAACTAAATTCATATACAGATTCGATGCAATCCCAATTAAAATCCCTAAGAGTTTCTTCACAGATTTGTGTGCCTTTAATCCTAGCACTTGGGAGGCAGAGGCAGGTGGATCTTTGTGAGTTCAAGGCCAGCCTGGTCTATCGAGTGAGTTCTAGGACAGCTGGTGCTACAGGGAGACCCTGTCTCGAAAAGACCAAAAAATAAATAAATAAATAAATAAATAAATGAATAAATAAATAAATAAATAAATAAATCCTTAAATTCATATGGAAAAACAAAAGTCCCCAAGTAGAAAAAGTGACCCTGAGCAAAAAGTGCAATACAAGGGGGATCACTATACTAGACTTCAAACTGTATTACAGGGCTATAGTCATAAAAACAGCCTGGTACTAGAACAAAAACAGACCAGTACGCCAATGGAACAAAACTCAAGATCCAAACTTGAGCACATACAATTTCAGCTACCTCATATTTGACAAAGGGGCCCAAAAGACTCAATGGTGGAAAGGCACCATCTTCAGCAAATGGTGCTAGCAAAACTGGATCACCACTTGTAGAAGAATAAAACTAAACCCTGACCTCTCACCCTGAACAGAAATCAACTCACTCCAAATGGATCAAAGACATCAACATGAAACCTGAAACTCTAAAGGTGATATAAGAAAAAATTGCCTGCAACCTACAAGACAAAGGCATAGGTAAAGACTTTCTACATCAAACAGCAGCTGTGCTGGAAATAAGGTCAACAATTGACAAGTGGGACCTCATTAAACTCAAAAGCTTCTGTACAGCAAAAGAAACAATCAGTGAAGTGAAGAGAAAACCCTCAGAGTGGCAGGAAACCTTCACTAGTGATACATCTGACAGAGCATTAACACCCAGAATATATAAATTACTCAAAAAATAATGACTTAAGAAAACAAATGACCCACTCAAGAAATGGAGTAAAGAGCTGGACAGAGACTTCACATGTGAGGAAATAAAGATGGCTGAGAAAACATCTTAAAAAGTGTTCAACATCATTAATAATTAAGGAAATGCAAATTAAACCACTTTAAGATATTTCACTCCAATAAGACTGGCTAAGATCATGAAAACAAAAATCACCAAATGCTGGAGAGGATGTGGGGAAAGGGGAACACTCATCCGCTGCTGGTGGGAATGTAAACTCCATACAACCAACCACTATGGAAAGCAGTATGGAGAACCCTTAAAAGACTCAAAATGAGTCTACCACCTGACCCAGTCATACCACTTCTAGGTATATACCCACAAGACTCATCCTACCACAAAGACTCATGCACATATATGTTTATTGCAGCTCTGTTTGCAATAGGGAAGAGCTGGAACCAACCCAAATGCCCCTCAACCAATGAGTGTATAGAGAAAATGTGGTACATCTACACAATAGAGTTATATGCAACAGTAAAGAAAGATGACATTTTAAACTTTGCAGGTAAATGGATGGAACTAGAAGACATTATGCTAAGTGAATATATATATATATATATATCATATATATTATATATATGAGTGAATATATATATTATATATATATATATATGAGCAATAAATATATTTTTTCTTTTATCTAAAAGCAACTGTACCATTATAATGTGAATAACTTAATGGGATCTAGAATTAACCTACCACTTATTTTCTAATTGTGGTATATGGGGGGAGGTATGCACTTATTTTCTAATTGTGGTATATGGGGGGAGGTATGTATGCATAATTTAGAGTAATATAAAATTAAAGGGGAAAATGTGGATTTTAAAAAAAGACATGTATGGCAGAATGGATGTGCTCCGATGAGGAGGGAACAAGGAAGGGGAATTAGGTCTAAATTTGATTAAGAAATGTATGAAATACACAAAACTTCAATAGAATTTTTTTAATTAAAAAAAAATTATAACCTAAAAAGCCGGGCATTGTAGCATACACCTTTAATCACAACACTCTAGAGGCAGAGGCAGGTAGACCTCTCTGAGTTCAAGGACAGTATGGTCTACATCAGTGAGCTTCAGGCCAGCTGGGACTAAAGGGAGACCTTGTCTCAAAAAGACAGAAAAATAACAGAGTTTATAGCTTACCCCTACTTCCCATTCTCTTTTACTACTTCATATGTTTATAGTTGAAGATGTGATGTCTCAGCATCCTGCTCCTACTGTCACACCTGTCACTTGCTGACATGAGGCCCACCATGATGGGTTCTAATCCCTCTTGAAATTTAAGCCAAATAAACTCTTTTTTCACTAAGTTGTTTTTGGTCATGATATGTAATCACAACAACAAGAATATAACTGATACCATAGTAATAAAATCATGTCTATTTACTTACCAAAGATGCATGAAGAAGGCATTTCAAAGCCAGACATTGTGGGGTATGCCTATAATCTCAGTGACTAAGGAAGCTGAGACAAGAGAATTTCAAGCTCAAGATCATTCTAAGCCACTTAGGGAGTTCCTGACTCATACTGAAATGAAAAGGCCTGGAGGCACAGTCCCATAGTACTTTTCCCAACATGTGCAAAGCCTGAGGTTCAATCCTTAGTACCATAACTAAAGATACCTACAAAGAAATGTGCAAAGAATTGCATGATAGACATGATAAACCTATTGCCCTTAAGGACCTTATAAGATCAGGAAATAGCAAAGTACTTACAAGAAAGAATAATATGAGACAGATTATAATAAGATCCCTAGAATTCTCAACTCCCTGGCTGATGATCACTGATTTCATGTTCTTCAGTCTCCCTGTGAACTAATGTTTACCTCATCCTGAAATTAATGATCTTAAACAAGTAAATCAAATCCCTAACTTCTTTAAAACCCTTCCGCAGCTTTCAGTTATTATCACAGAAGACCTCAAAGTCCACTGAGTGATTTTTGAGATTTTGTCTCAGTTTACTCGGCACTCCAGTCTCTCAGCACTCACTCCACATTCTGTTTACTTGTCTCCACCACAGAAACAACAGCCTGTTGACAATTTTAGCATTTGTTTACTATTCCTAGCTTATTAAAGCATATTGATGTTTTCATTACAGATAAATATTTTCTTGAAAATATTGAATTCAACATTCTTGTGTAATACTGAGACAAATATACATAAAGCCAACTAGAAATGTTTATGAGATGTTTGAGATAGAAACTTGAGTTTGTTACCTAGGGAAATGGCTCGGTTCCCTGGTCCAAACTGGCAAGCTAGACTAGACAGAATCAGAGAGCTGGAGAGATAGCTGAGTAGTTAAGTGCACTGTATGCTATTGTGAATTTTCAAGTATTTTGCAGGGACTGGAGAGGTGGCTCAGGAGTTAAGAAAACTGGCTGCTCTTCCAAAGGACCTGGGTTTGATTCCAAGCACCCACGTGGCAGCTAACAACTCTCCACAACTCCAGTTCCTTGGAACGGAATCCTTCTTCTGACCTCTGCAAGCATGGCAGATCAGGTGCAATATACTCAAACACATAAAATAAAAATAACTAGAATATTATATAGAGAAGTAATTTTCAGTATTTTCAAAGCTATTTCACTGAAGAATATCTTGTTCTCAATAACTGCCACTAGCTCATGAACGTTTAAGAAGACAAAAAAGGAGAATTGTGTTAAAAGAAGCTACCAAAAAAGGTAAAAAGTGCACCAAGTTAGAAGAAAAAATTCTGGAATGTGAACAGATCAATTTTTAAATTAAGTGGTTTGCAAATACCAAAGTAATTTTGGAAGATCAAAGAAGCTTGACTAATGCAGTTATTTCTGGAGGAAAAAAATGTAGGCAGTTCAGGAATTGGGATGGAGTGGAAGAAAACAAGAAGTTGAGAACAGGAGATGTGGGCAGAAGTCTGAAGCTGTCATGGGTCATGGGCAGAAGATCTGTGCAGCTGGAGCAGGCAGATCTGGAACTGTGCTAAAGCTGAGTAAGATGAAACTACCACTTCAGCCTCCAGCTACAGGAACTGCACCGACCTGGATCACGAGCACTGCTGTCTTAATTCCCTCCATTGAGTAAACAGGACCCAAATGGAACCTGATGATGTTTGTGCCTGCTGGAATTATATAATTGATAGGCCATGGTCCCCAAATTGAGCTTATTTATTTAATTTTGACAGCCTAATTCATTAGAGCAAGCACATTGACTGTTCAACATTCCAGAATCATTTGCTAAGGGACAAATAACAAGCATGACCCCAGAGAGACTACTGCCTGCCAACAGCCCTGAGCTGTACAGCAGTCCCTCTCCACACTCCCACTGCATTCCTCCCACTTTAGGGCCATTTCTCTGTTTGACTTCACGTTTTCCTTTTGGAATCAAGCTCTCAGTTTGCCTCATTTTCTGCTTATTTTCCACCTTCCTTTTTTCTTCCCTTCACCCTAACCAACAAATGCTCTGCAGTGACAGACTCATTCATCTCCAGAGCCTTATCAGGGGGAGCACATGTTTCTTTTCTTTGAGGTCAGATTAGCTATTCCTATATGCAACACAAAGAAGAAATATGCATTGGCAGCAGATTCTCCTAGGGCGAACCATCTCTTCTGTCCACTGTGTTAAGCCAATTTCACATGCTTAAACATGCCTTTTGTCATCCACCACAAAAGCAAAAGGCAGCGGAACTCTGGCTAATAAATCATTTTCTGAGGCAGAAAGACTGCTTGAGAAACATGATGCTAGGCATTTAAGACTGTTCTCTAAGGAGTTTTAGTCATGAGTACACCCAATTTCCTCATGATTAAAAGTGTTTTAACAGAGACATTTCAAAGAGTGCAAGGAGTAACTAAATTTAAGAACATGCTCACTAAGTAGTTGAGGCACAATTACTTTTGCACAAGGGTTTATTGGATGAATTATTTTTCCATGGAGAAGATAGTGTAACAATATAGAGGTATTTCAAAAGGATACGAATTCTAGCAAATGTTAGCATGTGTTTAAGTCCTAACATGATGCCTCCTTATTTCTACTTCTGTTTTTCTTCATTTAAAGTATCCATTTCTTATTATCATAAATCAAAAGTATTTTGTAAGAATTTATCATAAAATACAATACCCCAGTACATAAAAGGGAAATGAATCAACTTGGAATAATAACCCCAAATGATAGTCAAACCTCTAAAAATTCTAGGCTGAACAATGGGGCTTGTATCTGGTCACAAACATATGCACATACACACTCATGCATCAATATATACAGAAATAAGATACACATCACAAATACAACTTTTAACTATAACAATCACTACCAAATATTTGAGCAGCCTAGCTAGTCACATTTCTGCATTAAATTTTATTCTGTTAAAGGAAAGCAAGTAGTGTGCATCCATTCACACTACATAGTGCATGTATTCATTTCAGTAGAACATTTTCAGGTCAAGTTTTATGTTTAGAAATTCATCTTCCAGTGGTTTGGGATGAATTTTTCTAGCATGACTTTTATCTTCTCCTCCCACCAAGCTGCTATACAGTGTTTAGAACTTGGACATGCTTCTAATTTCTGAGCAAAGGGGAGTCAAAGCTTGAACACACAGGTGCGACAGTATGCAGAACCCGTCTTGCTATGTCACTGATGAATGTAGGGGAGCCGCAGATAACGCTGCCCAGATAACATAGTCCCTGCCAGTTTCTGAAAATGACATTGCTTCCTGGTCAGATGGGTAACATTGAAAATACCATCATCCATATGGACACCTAGAGGAAAACTAAGTTAAATGGCTTTTAGGCTTTTAGCAAGCTGTGCTTTGACAAGAACTGTCTATAGCAGTGGAGACAGGCAGCTAATCTGTGGCTAGTAGATGGATTTCCATGCTCTCTTGAACAGCCTACTGCATTTAAAAAAATGTTTTAACCTTAAAAATAACTAAATCCTTAATTTAACTAAATGTACCTATAAAAACCATAACATTTATGGTCTAGTTCCTGTGCAAAGTGATAAACATTCATGACCTCTTTTACATGAGAACATTGAACTTATAGAGGCATTTATTAAATCCTCATCATTTTATTTTTTAATTGATATATTTTTTATTTTATGTATATAAGTGTGTTACCTGCATGTATGTAGGGGCACCTGTGTCATGCAATGCCCATGGAGGTCAGAAGAGGGAACCGGAGTTAAGAATGATTGTTAGCCACCATGTAGGTGTAGGGATTCAAACTCCTGAGTCTTCTCCAAGAACAGCCAGCCCTCTTAAACAATGAGCCATCTCTGCAGACCCTGTGATTGTGTTTTTATAAGCTCACTGTACAGAAGATAATATTACTGTGGGATCTCCATGTGTGAGCTAACTCCATGAAATTGATGCTAGCGCTACCATCTTTAGACATTAATGTTTATTTACTCTTAATCTATTACAAGAAATGTTATAATTTATATCTTATTTTATTAATGCTTACAATAAAACTGGGACATATTAAATCAATTTTTCAGATAATGAAAGTGGGGCATGGTTTATATACCTGAAATTATAAATAGGAGGAAAAGTAAAAGTGGGGTTTGCATGCCAGCATTCTGCATGCTCTGGACCATTTAAATAGTGGCTCCTAAAACCCTGGAATAGTGAACTGCATTGAGTATTTAACACAAAGGGCTTTTCTAATGACTCAGTGTTGACAGATAGTTCTTTATATTCTGAATGCTACTCAATAAACAATAGTGGATTTACTCACTCGCACATCCATCCATTTATACATCCATCCATCCATCCATCCATTCATTTGTAGCTTTGATATTTTAAAGAATGAAATCCTCATCACTTGCCAAGTTTTCTGACAAACATTTCCATGACCACAAAAGGGAAAAAAGTAATTACATGTTCCTTTAGCTGCAGATACCATAAATTGTATAGGTTTAGTCAAATAGAACTTATTTATTATGCTATGTAAAAGTCAGGATGTTCTCAATATGAACATGATCAAAACTATTCTGCTCCTTTTTCCCTTAAAATTTTACAAAATTTTAATGATTGTGAAATGAATAGGAATGACCCAATTTGAATAACTCTTCTTTTGTGGTAACATGCTCATAATAGGAACAGTAACCTTTCATAATAAATGTTTTTTTTTTTCTTTTATAGTTTTCTTTTTATAAACTCTAAAGTCTATGAATGTAAAATTTGTGTGTTCAGTATTGTATAATTGGCACCCATTAATGTCTTAATACAGACTAGGCATTCAATAAATATTTGTGTGCACTGATTGAAAAAAACAAAATGTAGCCAGACATGGTGGCACACTCCTTTAATCCCAGTACTTGGGAGGCAGAGGCAGGCAGATCTCTGTGAGTTCAAGGCCAGCCTGGTCTACATAGTGAGCTCCAGGGCAGCTGGGACTACAGGGAGACACTGAAAAAGACAAAGAGAGAGAGAGAGAGAGAGAGAGAGAGAGAGAGAGAGAGAGAGAGAATGTAGTCATCTATGGCTGGAAAGATGGCTCAGCGGCTAAGAGCACTCTTGGTGAGGGACCAGGTTCAGTTCCCAGGATCCACATCAGGCAGTCCCAGATCATCTGTAGCTATACTTCCCAGGAATCAGACTCCGTCTAATAACCACATGCTTGTGGTAGACATGCATATATTCAGAAACACACACATATTCATAAAACAAAATAAAGAAATCTTTTTTAAAAAAGAATGAAAGCATCTGTGTCAGTAAGCTTCTCTTTGACCAAAACTCTGCATATCACAGAAGATAGATTCCTATCTCCATCCACCCCATTTTGCAGGAAAAGGTACAATACTGATGTAAATACACTCATTTTTAATGTGCCGGGCATGGTGTCACAGGCCTTTAATCCCAGCCTTGGGAGGCAGAGGCAGGTGAATCTCTGTGAGTTCAAGGCCAGCCTGGTCTACAAAGTGAGCTCCAGGCTAGCTGGGACTTAAAGGGAGACCCTGTCTCAAAAATACAATAAATAAATAAATAAATAAATAAATAAATAAATAAATAATATATATCTTACTATGCCAAATGTAGATTTATATATACCAACACTTTTGTGACCATTTTCTTGGTAAATTTCAAACCCCTATAATTAAAACAGATTTCAGCTATCAAATATTTATCAGTAAGATAAAAAGTTTAAATTTTGTTTTCATTTAGCAGCTCTGGCTTCAGTTTCTCCAAACTTCCTGGTGGTACTTGGAAAAGACATTCATTCATTATCATGAATGTAAATATCTCAGAAAAATAACTTAAAATCAATTTCATATGATATTCTCTATGATAAATTATATTATACTCTACTCCTGCCAAACAATTTAATATACAATATTTATTTGTATAATTAATGTCATCATTATGTCCAAAAGAAAAGCAAAAATCCATAAAGACCAAAAGGGAAATTTTTAAACAGTTATCACTTGTCCCAAACTCTTTAAAACACAGAAAATATGCTATGATGCCATTGCTCAAAATTCTGCAGTATGAGAGGCAGAGGCAGGCAGACCTCTGTGAGTTTGAGGTCAGCCTGAAGTACATAGTGAGTTCTTCAGTAGTTTCCCTTGAACTTAGAATAACTTTCAGTACCATATCCCTTACAAGACCAACATGGTCTTGTAAGGGATATGGTACTGAAACATGGGCATGTTGGCGCACGCCTTTAATCCTAGCACTTGGGCAGAGGCAGGCGGATCTTTGTGAGTTCAAAACCAGCCTGGTCTACAGAGTGAGTTCCAGGACAGCTGGGGCTACAGGGAGACCCTGTCTCAAAAAGACAAAAAAAAAAAAAAAAAGACCAACAAATCCAAATTATCTCTCTGCACTCAGGTCTTAATCTCTTTCCATCCATTATCTTTTGTAATCATAGAGTTGATAATTTTTTCAGTGAATATTTTTATTGATTTTTCTGGATTTCATATAATATATCTTAATCATATTTAGACTCTATCCCCTAACTGATTCCCTCATAGCTCATCTGTAGTATAGCCAGTATGCTGAGAATTACACATGCATAGAGCTTGTCCCTCAGCAACCTAACCTGCCCTAGGCAGGTGAGACCATACAAGCAGCATTGCACACCTGGGCCAATCACAAGCGGGAATGGGAACAGTACATACCGACAGCTCGCCCTCTGCTTTCCCCCAACTCTCAGGGTCTGTGTTTTGACTCTGTGCCTCTTACCCCCATTCTTTCTGTTGGACCCCGAAATTCCCCAGCACACGCCTGGGGGGTTGACTACATCTAGTGCCCAATGTGGTTCTTCGACAACCCCCTCCCCCATGCTGGAGAGGCACCCCCTTCCTTGATCGTTGAGTAGGCCCCCTTTCATGTTCTTTGATTCCCCATCACACACACACAGACCCCTCTCCTCCCTTACCATTTCCTGCCCTCATGGGTAATGTTCCTCCCCACATTCGGGAGCCATGGACGGCTACCCCACTCCTCCAGACCCGTGGCCTTAAAATGAAATCCTGGTGGGCTGGAGAGATGACCTAGCGGTTAAGAGTGCCGACCGCTCTTGCAGAGGACCCGGGTTCGATCCCCAGCACCCACATGGTGGCCGAGAACCGTCTGAAACTCCAATTCCAGGAGAACTCCAATTCCAGGGGAATCCGACACTCTCTTCTGACCTCTGCAGCATTGCATGACACGGGTGCACAGACCTGCATGCAGACAGTACATTCATACACACACAGAAATAAAATAAATAAATAAATAAAATAAAATAAAATAAAATAAAATAAAATCCTGGGACTTGGATTCATTTGGGAGGAGGCCGTTTGCATTGCCCCTCCTTGCCATAATTGCAAACCTTAAGGGCTCTTCAGTGGAGGATATTCTGCGTGAGCATAACTCAGCCTGCCACAAGAACACTGAGGAGAAGTTGGCCCTGCCCTGTGTCCCTGACTTTCACCAGGACGAGGAAGGTTCCTCCCCTTCCCCACCCCCCCAAACTCCCTTCAGCTACCCCTGCTAGGGATACTCATCCCCCCGCCACCAATATAACTTTGGAGGGGGGCCCAGGAAGCTCTCTCCCACTGGAGGGACTAGAGACATCTTGTTCAGCTGGCTATGTCTTTTGGGTAAGAAAGAGCTCAATTCTTTTTTTTTTTTTTCTTTTTACTTTCATTTTGGTTTTGTTGAAAGTCAAGTTTCTGGTCTGGGGCACCCAGTTAGGAGAAACTGGACTCAGTATTGCTCGAGCGTGGAGATAGGGGATGCCCTAACTCTCCACTGGTAAAAGTGCAAACATGGGGTTCACCTCAGTGATTTGGAATCCAGGCAAGGGATCTGGATTTTTGGTTCCAAGACTGACAGAGCATCGACTCCATGCCACAGCGTTTCCTCTCTTTGTCTATGTCTTGTGTTTATGGTAACTGTTCTTCCATGTGTCTAAGCATGCATCCAAGTTTTTATGTGTGTTTGTAAATCAGTAATTATAATTGTCTCATGTTGGTTCTGTCAAACAAAGTGGTCACTTCAAGTTTCAGTCCTTTAAAAGTGCACAGAATCATTCATTTTGGCATGCCAGACTAGATACACACATGCAAACTTTAAAACTTGATATTTAAAAATGCACTTAAAGGCCTAAAATTTGGTTTGTGTCTGTTTTCAAAAGGGATTGTGTGAGGTAACTTTCTTGCTTTGGAATTACCTATTTTTTTTTTTTTTTTTTTTTTTGAGACTTATGCAGGCCAGATTCTCTGGGTGGATGCATCCCTGATTTAACATTAACTAGCCTTTGGGCTGGGAATGAATTCTGGGCTGGATGTGGTGGCACACACCTTTAATCCCAGTCCTTGGGAGGCTGAGGTAGGCAGTTCTTTGTGAGCTCAAGGTCAGCCCATCAAGGCTGCTTTGGTGAATTTCTGCCACCTCGCTGCTATCTCAAAGGACCAGAGATAATCTGCCTCTTACTAGCTAGTAAAATTTGCATCAGCAGTTACTCAGGAATCCAGGTTTGGCTTGGGAGGAGGTCTTTAGAGCTGGGGAATTCCTGAGCTCTCTGGAGTGCCTACATGGCAACATTTCCATCTCTGCTAGAGACCAATTTTGGGGTCTGGATCAGTGGGGTGCTGCATGGCTTCCAGGGGTGCATTATAGGTTCTTGTCTCCAAGGAGTGGAGAGCAGTCTGGAACAGCTTTTGGGCTCTGTTATGTTTCTGCAAGAATGTTTGAGCCTGTTTCCCTCCCTCCCTTTTTCCTCATGGGAGGAAAAGGGACCTCTCTGGGTCTGTGCCCTCCTTGCTGATCTCGAGGGCAGGCTGTGTGTTTGTGTTGAGGAAGAGTTGGTCTCAGAGAACTGGGTGAATCAAATTCATGAAAACTGTTACTTCACTCCAAGCTTTTAGTCTCCTAGCCAAGCATGGTGGCTCACTCCTTTAATCCTAGTGCTTGGGAGGCAGAGGCAGGCAGATCTTTGTGAGTTCAAAGCCAACCTGATCTCCAGAACAGCCAGAGCTACAGGGAGACCCTGTCTACAATAAATAAATAAATATTATTGTGATCACTTTAAGCTGATAGAGCAGCCCTCTTGCCGCAGGCTCCTGATGTTTTGAATGTGTGTTTGAGTCTTTTTAAACTATGTAGGTCAGTTCAGCTTATGGATAAGAACCTATTTGGAAGGTGTAAGTGCCTTAAGCCCTCATACTTAGTAAAATCTTAATCTGACATGCCTAATCAGAAATATAAATATTTTAGTGGTATAACTTGGGTACTCTAAAAAAAATCTTTCCAAACTCTCTTCCAGCACTAAGGAGACAAAGGCATGTAGATATCTTCCTCTGGTTTGGGTGGAGAACTGATACCAGAATGGTTTAGGCCAGCCCTATTTCTTGCCTCCAGGGTGGGAGAACTATCCCTTCTGGGGTAGCTATTGAGTTTTATTGTGTTTTCTATCTGTTTTCCCCACCCCCTTCCTCCTTTTAGGAAGCAAACATACCTCCCTGGGTTTGAACTGGCATCCTGCTGGTCTGGCCACTCCTAGAAATTCCACAGCCAGGTGTGGTTGGCCACACCTTTAATCCTATCATGCCTTTAATCCTAGCACAGCCAAGGTCTTTAGGTGTAGAGATCATTACTGTAGAATTTCTGATTCAGAAATAAATAACTTTATTAATTAAATTAATTAATTAAATAACAATTTAATCCTAAATTAAAAATAGGAACATTAGCCTGACAGCTAGATGACCTCAATATTGTATAAATTGTGAAGATTAAAGTGTTGTTATGGGGCTGGAGAGATGGCCTAGTGGTTAAGAGCGCTGACTGCTCTTGCAGAGGACCTGGGTTCAATCCCCAGCACCCACATGGTGGCTGAGAACCGTCTTTAACTCCAGTTCCAGGGGAATCCAAGACCCTCTTCTGACCTCGAAGGCATTGCATGACACGGGTGCACAAACCTACATGCAGACAGTACATTCATACATATAAAAATAAATAAAATTAAAAAAATAAAGTATTATTATGTTTACTGTTATAAAAGTAAGAGTCATATTTTACTCTGATTTAAGTTTTCATCTGTAATTTAGAGTTTTCATCAAGGTGCTGAAATTTTGGGTTTGAAACTAGTTAAAGATTTGTTTTTTGAAGCTGTTTAAATGAATAGGCTTGTATCTAATGCTAATGATTTACTTGATATCAAGTTGATTCACAAACGTCATGTGAGCTAAAACTGCTAAATTACACTATGGTCCTTGGTCCTTATATTTTAAGTTCATTTTAAGGAATAATCACTTCTGTTCTAGGGTGCAATTTATTTCTACAAGGTACATATGTGGGGACATTTGCCAAGCCTAGGTAAAGTACCTCTAAGGACTCAAAGAAAAATTGTCATTCAAAACCTACATGAACATCTCACACTTTATACTAGTGTATTTGAAATAACTGTTCCATCTCATTACATGGAAAATAAGTATTAATTACTTAGTAAATCTGCATAATTAAGGGTTAATCTGTTTATGAATGTTATGTCTCATTGTATCAAAAAGGGATATAAAAATGAAAAAATATTAAAAGGGTATTTTTAGTAAGGATTTATGTGAAGATAATGCAAAAGTCTATGCTAGTGATGAAAGTCTGAGAAGGTATGTTGAGACAGATAAAAAGGACACTATATAAATAAACTTAAATTTGTAAGGTTCAGTCATCTAGTTTAAAAATCAAAATGTGGGGGCTGGAGAAATAGCCTAGCGGTTAAGAGCACTGACTGCTCTTGCAGATGACCCGGGTTCGATCCCCAGCACCCACATGGTGGCTAAGAAGCGTCTGTAATTCCAATTCCAGGAGAACTCCAGTTCCAGGGGAATCCGACACCCTCTTTTGACCTCCGCGGCATTGCATGACATGGGTGCACAAACCTACATGCAGACAGTACATTCATACACATACAAAAATAAATAAAATTTAAAAAAATTAAAAAAAATCAAAATCAAAATGTAAATCTAGTCAAGGTTTGTTTAAGAGTGTTCAGTTTTTGCTGGGCGTATTGGTGCATGCCTTTAATCCTAGCACTTGGGAGGCAGAGGCAGGCGGATCTTTGTGAGTTCAAGGCCAGCCTGGTCTACAGAGTGAGTTCCTGGACAGCTGGGACTACAGGGAGACCGTGTCTCAAAAAAAGACAAAAAAATAAAAGAGTGTTCTGTTTTTGTTCAACCTTTATATGCATACCACATGGCACTTCAAGGTATAGAAAAATGATAAGATAGCTGTATTAAATTAAATTGGTATAAACACTCAAGCTAGTTTACCAGTGGCCCGAATAGGATTGTGAATATACACAGTTGTTAATTTTCAGTCCTCTCCTGGCTTGAACCTGACTCCTTGTTACAGGTTTGGATTAAATGGTACAGGCACATGGTGGGTTACCTATGGCTACTGAAAAATGTACTTTATGTTTCTTGCAAGAGTTGCTTTTGATATTCCCTTTGACCTAACCAGATAATTTGCCTCAAAGGTAGATTCTATCTTCCTGAACCAGCTGCATGCAGTCCAAAAGAAGGCAGTCTGGATGGGCTTGGTAATCTTTAACAGTTTATTTCCTGTCTTCTGGTATGTGTTACAACTCCTGTGTTTCTGGGAAAACTATAAATCAGGGTAAAGGGTCTGAAAAGAAAAGGATTGTTCCCATTTGTAGTAATTGTAGTAAACAGTTTTACATTTAAAATAAGCCTGAAATTGTTTAATTCAATCTTTTGGGTTATGCCTGCTTAATGTATGGTGCTAAGACCCCTCCAGTCAGTATTATACAAGGCTGCTTGAGCCTTTGTCCAAGCCTTATCTAGAATATTATACAGTAATTAAAGGTATTAGGCTGGTGTAGCTTAGCCTTTCTGTATGGATAACCACCATACATAATGCCCATACCAAATTGGCTGAAAACAAAAGTTGGTTTAATTATACAGTAATTAAAGGTATTAGGCTGGTGTAGCTTAGCCTTTCTGTATGGATAACCACCATTCATAATGCCCATACCAAATTGGCTGAAAACAAAAGTTGGTTAATCTAACTGTATGGACCAAAGATAAGTAATCATTTGTATAACCAAAGGTAAGTAATCATTATATTTCCTTTAAAGTCTGAAAGACTGTGCCTCCAAACACTAGATTTTAAGTCATTTAAAGTCATACGTGATTTGTTGTTACCAAATAACAAAGTTTCTTCTCTCTATTTAAGCAACTACCTAAGGGAAATCTCACACCCACCATGACTATTGAAATTTCCTGGAAAGCAGATGCTGAGTCCAGACAGCATGGACAAATGAACAAAAAAAGAAGCCCAATAATGGATGCTCTGGAACCCCTGGTTGAGAAATTCTAACAGACTTTTTAAGTTGTTTTTTTTTTCATCCTGTTCCTTTATTGGTTCCCTACCTAGAAAATGTACCTGGCTACTCTCGCCTTCACAGGCACTAGTCAGGATTTTGTTCTCTCTGTAACTATCCTTTTGAGATCTTTTAAATAGATCCACTGAGCAGGGGTAGCCCAGTCGCCACCTCCTATGCCCCTTTTCAGCATGGAAGAAGTCAGAGCGGTCGGTGCCCCAATTCCCTCTTGGCAATTGGGGTAACCTCCTCAGAGGGTAATGTGATAAAAGTAGGAGCTAAAAATTGTCTAGGCAATTTAGGGTCAAGACCCCCCAAAGAGCCAGTTTCTTTCTCAGCTGAGAGCTGAGGACTTCCTGGGTCTGCCAGTGGACTTCTGGTTGCTCTGACTTGTGGCTCATGCATCCCTAACTCACTTGTCAGATTTATTGACCAGTAGGTAAATTCCATTAAAATCATGGTGCTAAGGACCCAATACAACCCCCCCTAGCAGAGATCATTCCACCTTGGAGACACCAACTATGGTTCACTCTTGTGAACTTCCTTCAAGGATTTTAAGGCCACATAATGAGAGGGAGAGATGAGTTGCGACCCCAGGTTTTCTTCATTCTGCCTGACCCCCTACCAATCCTCAATATTACAAGTCTACATCATGAACTTGGTGACATTATTAAAGGCCCCTGGTTGCAACAGTTTATTAACTACACCTTGACCCTTGGTTCTCAAGTTGTCTCCCTTAACTCTACCTGCCCCAAAGTCATAGCCTTTGATATTAGCTTTGTTTCTCAGGTGTGGTCTAAGCTAAAGTCCATTTTTGATCCTGCTATATTGGTCACCTGGGGCATCCTCTACCTCCTGGCTTTTCTCTGCCTTTTTCTCTTCAGGTGTCTGTTTTGCTTTGCGCAAAGCCAATGCCAGGTCAACAAAACAATGGCCCAGGTCCTCTCAGCAATGGTCAATAGGGACTCTGCATGCACCCCTCCTGATGAGGTGATTCGCATCTGGCTCTCATACATCCACAATTCACGGGAATGTGCTTGTCTCTCCCCTATGCGGTACTGCTCCTGGCCTCTTCCCTTGGTGGCTGGCCAGTCAAAGATGGGTAAGACCCTGCAAAACAGGGCAATCCAAGGCAGGCACAGTCAAATGTCAGTATGCCAGAGGTGGGGTCAACAAGGTTCAGGCATAGCACCCAAGCTCCCAGCTCCTACTGGACCACTCCTCAGGCAAAATTAAATACAAAGGGTGAAGATGTAGTATAGCCAGTATGCTGAAAATTACACATGTGGAGAGCTTGTCCCTCATCAACCTAACCTACCCTAGACAGGTGAGACCATACAAGCAGCATTGCAGACCTGGGCCAATGACAAGCGGGAATGTGAACAGTACATAACCCCTAACTCTGCCCCCAATAAACGAGTCTGAGACAGCTCGCCCTCTGTCTTCATTTACCCAACTCCCAGGGTGTGTGTTTTGACTCTGCCCCTCTCATCCCCATTCTTTCGGTCAGACCCAGAAATTCCCCAGCAGGCCTGGGGGATTGACTACACTCATCTGTTGGATTTCACACATTCTGTCATATATATTAAGGACTATCAAGTAGAGTTTGTGTTCCCAGCTGTCCCTTGATACAAGTTCATCCCCTGAGGCTTAGTCAGCCTGTCTAGAGTCTCTCCCTTAAAGAAGATTAATCACTCACACACCCAGCAATGATCAGCTGCCATTAGTTCCTTGGTTGAGGTTGTGGCCTCCTAGCCATTCCCCCAGTTCTTTGTTGATTTTTATCTGATTATCTTCTGCATGCTGTCACCATTACTGTAAGTTTATATGAGTAAATTCACAGGAGCCTGTTATACTGTTTCCTTATAGTCATGCACCACCCATGGCTCTTACAATATTTCTGTCCCCTCTTCTGCAATGGTCCCTGAGATCTTGGTGGGTAAGGTTTAATAGAGGTGTCTTATCCAAGGACAAACACTCTGCAGTGTCTTACACTAATCTTTACACTCTGGCCAGTTGTGGATTTCTATATTCATCTTGAATTTCTATATTCAGCTTGAGGAAACTTTGCTGATTAGAGTTGAGAGAGGCATTAGTATTCTCTCTACCCCCTGTTCCACTATGTTCTGTGAGCTTTCAATGTAGAAGTCTCATTATAGATGTATCACTAAGCTTGGACAAGTCACAGATACTTATTTTTTGTGATACCAGTTGTGGAACCCAGTCTTTGATGAAAAAAAAAATAAGCTTCTTTCATGAGTGGTAACTGGCATACTTGTCTGCAAACATAAGGATCCATATTTTACATACAGTAAGAAATTATGTTTAGGTTTGTGACAGACATAAGGTTTTTTCTAGGATCCATGACCCCTCCAGCAATGTATATTTGGCTATGTTTAAAATGTCACACATGAGTTTCTCCCCATGGAGTAGGCTGTAAATCCAATTAGATAGCTGTTGATTACTCCCAAGATAAAAGTGATACTACTGCACTGATAGACTCTGCTGTGTAGGTCATTGCAGTGGTTGTTAGGTTTTAAAGCTGGGGTAGGACCACTGATGGTTGTTCTCCCACCTTAGCTTGCATATGCCTAGTCTATCACATTCTTCCAAGCTGATCGTAAGATCCAACACACTCATACCTATCTCAAGGATATGGATTTGATATTCAGTGTCTGAAAATCATTTCTGTTGTTTTTCATGTAATCTCACTTTCTTGATACATTAATATTTCTGCTAAAGTAATACTCCTTAGAGATTTCCAAATCTCCCACAGAGGTGCCTTCCTTCTTTTCCTTCCCAAAGGAAAAATGTTTGTATTTATGTAATATTTATCCCTGTACCCCAACAGGGTTTCAGGTGTGCCAAATGCACAACAAATGAAGCCAAATGAAGAGTGAATAGCAGCTCTTTATACCATCTTTGTAAGAATGTGTATTTAAAATTGTCAAGAGCTGTGGAGGCAAAGCCATGTCAGATCCCATAATTAAGGAAACGTCTATGCATATACAATAGTACAGTATATGATTATAACTCTAGAGAGAAAAAAATCAAAATAAGAGTTCATATAGTTTTTTAATTTATTGCAGAAAGTTTATCTATGGATTAACCATATAATTTGAAGAAGTAATTATAGTTTTCCTCTTATTTCTTTTCAATAATTCTTTTCCTTTCTATGTTAACAGTAATTTCATGTTATTTTTTCTGTACACATGTTGTGGTACAAAATGTCTATTCAGAGAGAAATTAATTGGTTATTTTAATACCCTCAATGTTTAAATAACCTCCCTAAAATTGTATGTTGAAGCCTTAACTACTCATAAGACAGAAAGAAGCAACAAGAATAAATGAGGTCATAAAATGGTTTCATATTCCAATGAGATTAGTGTTATCACAAGAAGAGACATTTAAAAAACTCCTCACCACTCGTGTGTGTGTGTGTGTGTGTGTGTGTGTGTGTATGTGGTCCCTACATACCAAGAAAGGCCAGAAAAACAACCTAACAAGATGCCAATAAGTCTATAAGTTAATCTACCTTATAAGTGAGCTTGCCAACCTCCAGAAAAGTAAGGAAGTTCATCTCTGGTGCTTAATTAAGTCTCCTGCTTATGGTGTTCCCAGGGAAAACAACCAACTATTAATCAGAATTATACCTTGGCAAATTGCATATTGAATCTAAGGACAAGAATCTCATAAAATTTTTACTTTGTTTGATATGTAAACACAGAAAATATAAGTTTTATATTAAATTTAATACTATATGCATGTTTTTAATATTACAACATACTCCTCAAAGATAGGAAATAAAAATCTGTATTTCAAGATGTATAAATCAACATTTTATGTTGGGATCATTAAACTCAGTAAAGAACGGAGTAACTCAAAACAGCCACTCAACATGTTCAAATATTGTTGTTTAAACATTATTTACAGTAGCAATAACTAATGGCAATATTACAGTAGCAATAACTAATGGCACTCATAACAGAATAACAAATTCAATTTAAAAAGTAATACAACAGAAAATCTCCTACAACATAAAATAAATAAAGCTGAAAAGAATTTCTTAGCTTTATGCCCCCTCCCCCCAAAAAATATCCAAGACCAAATGGAAATGAATCCTACAAGCTCTTGGGACTCTGTTCATAGGAACCTACAGCACTGGTATCAGCATGCACAAGACCCATGCAAGTTCAGTTGAACAAAATCCCAGCACAGAACTGTAGAAATGGGTAACAGAGCCCAAACTTGGCTGACGAAATATTGGCAGTAGATGATTTTTGGGTGAGGAAGATCTGGCCTTCTTTAGAAAAGAGACTACAAAATATAATGGTTTCAAGTTCCATCCATTTACCTATGAAGTTCATGATGTCATCTTTCTTTACCACTGCATAGAACTCCATTGTGTAGATGTACCACATTTTTGTTATCCACTCATCAGTTGAGGGGCATTTGGGTTGGTTCCAGCTCTTCGCTATTGTGAAGAGAGCTGGGAAGCATCCACAACAACATAAGGACTGGGTCAAAGAATGAACTGATATAGTTAAATTCTGCCCAAAACAATAAACCTTTGCAGAGGAAAAACTTTAAAAAGACTCCGAGAAAGATGCAGGACATGTATGACAGAATGCATGAACTGGGGTGGGGCAGAAGGAAGGGAAAGGGGAATATGTCTAAATTGAACTGAAAAATGATATCTGAAATACACAAAACATCAATAAAAGTATCATATTAAAAAAAAAAGAAAAGAGACTCTAAATAAGCTGACTAGAGCTCAGGGGATGAGCTGGCACTGAGGAATGAGAGTAATTTGTCCCAAGAGACCTAGTAAAAATGACAGAAGGTGTGAAGTCTGGGGATGGGAGCTGCAGGAGGGTGTCATAAAGAAGAGGGTATACTGGAAAATTGTGTGAAACACATAAAAATTCAATAAAAAGAAAAAAAATTTAAATCCATATTGTTAAAATAGACATAAAACAGCATAATAATCACTTGTTAGTTATTGTGTTATAAATTAAAATTTACCTTTTTTATACTTTTCACGATTTTTCCACAATGACAAGAATTTTTTTCAAATATACATATGCATTTTACTACAAATCTGGGAATTTTTGAGACACACTAAAAATTTTAAATTTGATAAATAAAAAGGCAATAAAAACACATAGGGAAGCATGCATGCCATTGGATTTAAGCAGTACAAAGGTCATGTAAAAGCACAAAAGGGGAAAAGGTTAGCATAGTTAGCTTTCCAAGAAAGCACCTCATCTGTGCCTTTCCGTAAGTCTAAATTATCACAAAGCTCTCTTCGCCAATTTAGCACCAGTTTTACACCAAATTTTTACAACGCCAATTTATTTTAAACCTATTTCCTTACACCTGCACTCACGGTCTTCTCATACAGATCTAAAATGAAGCCAGAAGCAATTTCCGAAAAATTGATCACCTCACTGTTCCCACTGTAACCTAAAGGATTTAGGGATTTTTCCATTGATCATTTGAAAAAAAGACAAGCTTTCTTCTAAGCCTTGTAACATCAAATCCTGCCTATGTCCCTAGGATAGGGTTCTGCTTTGTAATTAAATCACAGTGACTTTGTTCCAAGTGCTTATAGTTATCTAGAGGTTAAAAGATACTCCTTTATACTCTGTGGGTGAATCATTGTTCAAATATTGGCTTATCAGTTATTTTACTGATATTTTCCACATCTTGAGATTAGGCCGTCTATTCTTATTGCAGGTACTTTTAATATCAATCATCTCCCTTTTGCAACAATTATCTTAGAATGTTGCATTTATCCTGATGATTATTATGGCTTTTCCTTGGACTTTAAATGTTAGGAAGTAATAAGATCACTTGTTTTTCTATTATACCCTCAAGTCCAGCAAAATCTCCAGCATAGAGCAAAGAGCTGATAAACACTCTTGAATTAATGTTTTCCAAATATTCATAGAAAAATAGCTTTTAAATTGAATAAGCAAATGACAGGGCCAGCAAATATACAATCTGAAGACCCTCTCTGAGGCCCTGTGCTGGATGGCTTTAGTGTCAACTTGACACACCTGGGTTAAGGGAGCCTCAATTGGGGAATTGGCTCCATTGGATTGGCCTGTGGCAACATCTGTGGAGTATTGTCTTGATGGCCAAGGAGTGTGGAAGGGCCCAGCCCACAATGCGTGGTGCCACCCTGGGCAGGTGGTTGTGTATGGTATAAGAAGGCAGGCTGGGCATGAGCCAGAGTGAGCAAGCCAGTGAACACCATTCCTCCATGGGCTGTGCTTCAGCTCCTGCCTCCAGGTTCCTGCCCTGAGTTCTTGCCCTGGGCTCCTTGAGAATTGTGACCCAGGAGATGTAAGCTGAATAAACCCTTTCCTCCCCAAGTTGGTGTTGGTCAGAGTGTTTTGTCACAGCAATGGAAGACAAACTTGGACAGGCCCTCAGCAGCATTGCTGGGTGTTCACAGATCTTCTTATGTTTTCCTGTTGATTTTTCAAATTTTCTCATGTTCACATAAGCATCTAAAATAAAGTTAGTTCCTATGGTAAAATAAAGAGAATTGTTAAGGAAACTTAACACTAATGACATATGCATCTTACATAACAAGAAACCCAGAATTGGTGAAGATTCTCAAGCTAATGGGTTCAGTAGCTCAGTGATGTCATGAAGAGCACAGATTTTTAAAATCTGTCTTGCCATTCTTTATCTGGCAGCATTTCCTTAAATCAGGCTTTTGGAATGCTAGATGTCTTCATCACTTCATCTCTAAGAGATTCAGTTAATCAAACCTTTGGAAAGATGGAGGATACTCTCTGATGATCATGGACTATGATTAGGTAAATTTATTTCATGTGTCCATTACTGGATAAGTAATGTCATAAGAAAATGCCATGTATTTATTGTCACTTTATATATAAATCAAGCCCTGCTATTTCAGTCAACTTCCCCTCAGTCACATGTAGGAGAGCTATACAGGAACAAAAGTAAACTGATGTAACATTTTAAGAAGTCGTGGGAGAGTGACACCATGTAGGCAACTAAGAGGGAATTATCTCCCTCTATTGGCACATATTAGAATGTTTAATTAATACTATAGGCCTTTAGACATTTCTTAAAGTATATACATTATAGTTTCTTAAAGTATATTACAGAAGTTTCTTAAAGTATGAACATCATAAAGATTAAAAGGAGTTACCTTATAACAGGGTACATTGTCCCTATAAGACACCATAGGCTAGGAAAGTAAAACCTAATGGACTCCTTCTTTTGAAGCTGTTTACTAGGGGTAACATAGACCCTCAGATAATAATGGTTATTGCCATACTCTTGGTAACTTACCAGATCTTGAAGGTAAGACACTACTGCTAACGATGCTACATGCATGAATGTAGAAGAAATAAGGAAAATTTAGGCTGGTACTGACTTCAAAGCTTCATCTCTACTGGACAGCTTTTATGGCTCTAGAAGTTGCTATACATGCTACCACAAGAGAAAATCATTCATAAACATTACCCAGCTGTCAAACCTGCAAGCTACAGAAATGACTGGCCTGGCAAGATATATGTTCACTAGTACAATAGTGGCACAACTATTATGGTAGTAACCAACCACTTTCCAACTTTCTATCTGCTTCATAAGATGAAACCCATACTTGACATTGACATCAAGGCTTAGGAACATGTGACTAAATAGGATACAGGCTATAGGAGAGAAACAGATAAAGTATTAAAAGGACTCCTAATGTCTTATTGTAATAGCCATGTATTGTATCAACTTTCAGCAGAGAAACTTCCTTATGGAGCAGATGATGAGCAACACAGAGATCCACAACCGGCTACCATACAGAAAATAAGAGGTCACTCACTGCTTATTACTGAATATACCACCTGTATCAAACTTTACACCTAAGTTTCTGGGATCATTGCAAAAGAGGGGTTAAGAAGATTTTAAGAGCCAGAAGTGGTGGAGTTTCTTTGTGAAACAGACCATTGAGAAGTAACTCATATGAACTCACAGCAATGTTGACTGCATGTAAAAGTCCCAGTTGAGCTCAAGCCAGATAAAATCCCAATATGTACATTGAAATAGGTGTTTGTAAAACCTCAATTCTAACTGATGGGTAGGGGGAGAGATAGTCTTGTTTAAAAGTAAGAATTTTGGTAAGTTAACCAGGCTCTCATGGATGGACTTACACCAAAAGGCACTTGAGGACAAGCTTACCTCTATAGGCATATATATGTAGAAAAGAGTTTGTGGAGTTGCATAGAGTAGTAGGGGGTGCAGATGCAAGAGGGGATATAAACGTGATCAAAATAAATTATATGAAATTTTTATAAAAATTCAATAAAAAACAGAGATGCAAACAAAATATGGTTGTGGTGGTTTGAATGAGTGTCCCCCATAGGCTGTAAGTATTCAGACATTTGTCTTCAGTTGGTGACACTGTTTTTGGAGGTCTTAGAAGGTGTGGCCGTGCTAGAGGAAGTACGTTATTGGGGGCAGGCTTAGTGAGTTTAACAAGCCTCGTGGACTACAGTTGCTCTCTCTCTGCTTTCTGTGCTCTTTGCGAGATGTGACGCTCAGCTTGCTGCTCCAGATCCAGCTGTCATGCCTCCTGCCACAATGGACTCTAATTCCCTGGAACCATCAATCGTAAGCTCAAGTAAACTCTTCCTTTTATAAGTTCCTTGGTCATGGTGTTTTATCACAGCAACAGAAAAGTGACTAATACAATGGTCCAATAAAAAACAGGAGTGATATAATATATTCAACTGATTTCATATTTTACATATTAAAGAATCACAAAAAAATCTTACTTAACCCAAAGGATTTTCCTAGATTACTAAATTATTCTAGGTAAGAAATAAAATTCATATTTTAAAGTATATAAAATCATTCTGCATGTCACATAATTAACTTATCTCAGAAATCTACTCAGATCTATAAAAATAGTAGTAAAGAGTTAAAATGAGCATCCATTTATTTCAGCATCATGGTGCAAGTAACCTAATTTAATTTTTTTATTTATTTTTTTTTATTTCTGTATGTGTATGAATGTACTGTCTGCATGCAAGTTTGTGCACCCATGTCGTGCAATGCCGCGGAGGTCAGAAGAGGGTCTCAGATTCCCCTGGAACTGGAGTTCTCCTGGAATTGGAGTTTCAGACGGTTCTCGGCCACCATGTGGGTGCTGGGGATCGAACCCGGGTCCTCTGTAAGAGCAGTCGGTGCTCTTAACCGCTAAGCCGTCTCTCCAGCCCAAGATTTTATTTTTCTTAAACAACCAGAAGAAGGAATGCAGAAAGTAGGATTAATGAATGAAAACCATATTTTCCTTTAATTGTAAAATAAGGAGTAAATAAAGGTAATTTCAGTTTAACTACCAGGCTTTCAACACAATAAAGCTGAAAATTATTCCTGAGAAATATGTGTTCCAAAAAAAAGTCTTTTTTCTGGGTGAGGTGAAAAATTTCAATCCACGGAAAAGACAACCTAACAGCTGCCCCAGCACCGTGGAGTCTCCACCACAGCAAAACAAGAGCCTTAGGCTCATTTACAGTCTAACAGGGCTTTTGTTTCCACATCAAAAATCAGTGCTAGCCTGGAATAAAACACACGCGCGCGCACACACACACACACACACACACACACACACACANATGCTTTCTTCCAGGCTTCTACTAGAATGGCCCCTTAAGCTCTGCTTACACTAGTCAACAGCTTTTCTAGCCCAAAGTTCCAAAGTCTTCCACATTTCTCCAAACATCCACATGGTCAGGTTCTTCACAGCCAACAGCCCACTCTCTGGTACCAAATTACTGTATTAGTCATTTTTCTGTTGCTGTGATAAAACCACCATGAGCAAGGGAACTTACAAAAGGAAGAGTTTATTTGAGCTTAGGATTGATGGTTCCAGGGACTCAGAGTCCACTGTGTCAGGAAGCATGGTGGCCAGGGCTGGAGCAGCAAGCTGAGGGTCACATCTCGCAATGAGCACAGGAAGCAAAGAGAGAGAGAGACTGGAGACTGCAAGGCTTGTTAAACTCACTAAGCCTGCCCCCAATAAAGTACTTCCTCCAACATGGCCACACTTTCTAAGACCTCCAAGAACATTGCCATCAACTGGAGACATAATATCTGAATACTTAAAGCCTATGGGGGACACTCATTCAAACCAACACACTTCTGTACTTGAAAATGCCCTTGGAGCATGATACCTACTGTGGAGTTTTTAACTTGCCCATACAAATATTCTCCAGAATTCTCTTCAAGTTTCAGCAGCAAGCTGGGGAAAATTTATTCATCTGTGTTGGTATCAAGTTCAACAGAAATTGCATTGTTTCCAGTAGTATGTGTGGACTGGAGTTTGTTTGCTAAAATCCAATAAAGCATCAGGGGCCTAAGCAGCTGTTCATTGTACCTCTTAAGTTGACCTATAGGATTCTCTCAACACAGCATCTATTTCACCACAAGGAATAAAAAATATACTTTCAGAAGGAATGAGCTTTAGTTTTGGAGTAAACTTACTAAGATTTTTAACTTATATCACAAAACATGAACATATACAAGAGCTACAATAATACATCCTAAGTCAAAACAAAAATGGGTATTTTCATACATATTTAACCAACATTTTAATATAGTATACAACACATTTTCAACATAAAGTTATAGTAAGTAACTTATATTTCTCATTCCTTAATATGATTTCATTTACTTCAAATTACTGCACTTCTTATGATATTATAATCCAAAGAACTTCAGTCAAGCATAATTAAAATTATAACTATGGCCCAGGTGTGATGGCACATGCCTTTAATCCCAGCATTTCAGAGGCAGAGGCAGGTGGATCTCTGTAAGTTCAAGGACAGCCTGGTCTACAGAGCAAGTTCCAGGCCAACTGGGGCTACAGGGAGACCCTGTCTCAAAAACACCAAAAAAATTTTTAACTATGAGGCAAATTCACTAAATGATATTAACAGATGCTTCAATTTTGTCTACCAAAAATTAATAAATGTTTCTTATTGCTGAAGTCACAACACATTTTGATTTTTAGCAGATAGATGAAATCAAGCTGAAACTGACCTGGAAACTTCCTCCCTGCCGACTAGCTGCCATGGTGCCAAAAAGGGCTATGAAGATAGCTGGGAAAGTTATCAATTAGCTTGTCCAATGGTTCACTTTGCAGGCTACAATGTCTGACAGGCACGATATGCCCATGTGTACAACAATGGTATCATTGTTTATAGGGGTAACCCACTGTTTTCTGAATAGATTTGAGGCCTACTCTACAGGAAATAATTCATGCCTGGTACTATAAAACTTGTCAAAAGACCATGAAGAGGTCATAGGCCCTAGGATGAGACCCTTTTGTTGTACTAGCAGAACATGTTGTCATTCTGCCTTCCAGATGCTTATGTCTATACTTGGAGGTTACTTAGTGCTGCTGCTCTCAACCTCAGAGAAGTTATTTTTGGCAATTGACAGCAGTCAATTCAGAGACTCATCACTAATCAACAGGCTGAGAATAAATGGTTATTGTTTGCTCATCACTAAATGAGCTGTCTATAGCAACTCACACAACAGTCAAAGAATATCACAGAAAAAGTGGTAGAAAGAACTTGAGAACTGGACCATGGTGAGGAGAGCAAGGAAATGTGGTCCTCTGGAAATGACATGGTCAGAGAGCTCATGGACTTACAGCAACTGTGGTTTACTAAGACTTGTAAGAGCTCAAGTCAGTCCATAAGTATAGCATGGATGGGAGAGGGCTCCTGAGGGCTACACTAAGCTGAGAACTATTGGCAATTAATGGCTGCTGAGATGGCTTTTACTTTGGGGATGTGGCCTCAGGTAGGTTACCAATTTCATACAGAGTACGCTATTATAAAGGAGGAAGAGGAAGAGGAGGAGGAGGAGGAGGAGGAGGAGGAGGAGGAGGAGGAGAAAGACATGAAGTTGAGAGAGGCACGTGTTCGGGGAGAGGGACGAGAAAGTGGTGGATTCAGGATGGACAGGAATGAGATATATTATGTGCATGAAATTTTCCAAAAAATAAATAAATAGTATTTTTAAAATACAAGTAAGCAGTTCTGACAAAACAGGATTCCGTAGAGAATAAAAAGGCACTTAATATTTGAGCCATAATCCAAATAGTTTACAATTTTATTATTATAGATGAATCATAAATGAATCAAATTAATACCAATGTCTGTGAGGATTTTTTTAAGATGAAAATAACTGATTCTAAGTAAACATTTTGTGAAAATCCATAAAATGTATTGATTGATGTGGGAAAAGTCCCAGGTCTTCCTAAAGAGACATAGTTTTAGATTAATAATGGCTGTTTAGAGTATTATATGACTAATATAACTTGTAGTCTCACCTTTATAATTAATAGTTTTAAGCAAAGTTTTAGACACTTTCCCATCAGCTCTAAAAGAGTAAATGTCTCAAACTAAGAGAACGGGCACAGTGACTTGGGAAGCTCACCATGCAGAGGCAGAGGCCTGAATTTGCCAGTTTCCTAAATTCTGAGCCCCTTTTAGCCAGCAGAGAAACCAGGTCCTGGGGCAATGGGAGGGATTGCAACTGACCCCAAATTAGGAGTATGGGGCAAGGCAAAGTTTAGGAGGTTCACCATGTTTGGGGCCAGAGTCAGTCATTCTCAAGTAATCTCCCACTCTAAGATTTCATCTTACTCAACTCAGACTGGCTAAGATCAAGAAAATAAATGATAACAAGTGCTGGAGAGGATGTGGGGAAAAGGGGAGGCTCATTCACTACTGCAACCATTATGGAAATTGGTGGGGACAACTCTTAAAATCTAAACATAAAAACTACCATATTGCCCAGTCATACCACTCCTTGGTATGTACCCCAAAAGCTCATCCAACAGCAGAGATGCTTGTACAATCATGTGTTTGGCTGCTTTTTCAAAATAATTAAGAAATGGAAACAACCTAAGTGCCCCTCAACTGATGATTGGATAATGAATGATGGTAGAAAATATTAAAAACCTTTGTTTTCTATTATTCTATAATTTTCTGATAAATACAGAAAGCGTATGGACATTAAAAACAGAGAAATTCATAATATATAGTGTCCTTAAATGTGACCTGAGGTTTCCAGAGATGTTCACTAGCATTGCCTCACATAAAGCCATGCATGGTGTGGGCTCAAAACCATTGTGGCAGTGAAGTCTGATGCAACACAGATGAGCTCTGACAGAAGCTCAGTGTGGGTTTGATTTTATATTAGTTTGGGGCCATTATTCATTCAGAAACCTTGTACTTTTGCCAAGTGTTTCATGACCAGCACATTTAGTTATGGGACACAGTTATGTACTAGGAGACTCCTAAAGTTCAACCACATCCCATTAGTACCACAGCCTGGCCACCAAGCCTTGAGCATGTGAGCCTTTGGGGTAATTTCAGATCTTAACTACACCACAAAGGAAATAAAGGATCTTCTGTTTTGTTTATGTTTTTGTTGTTTAAGTATAGTCACCCAATCCTAAACCAACACATATAACAGAGATGGGGAGACATAAGGAAGTTAGGCACTGTTACCTGGGAAACATGAGAAGTTTTTTGGTTTTGTTTGTTTGTTGGTTGGTTGTTTTATTTTTGTTTTGTTTTGGGTTTTTTTTTTTTTGTCTTTTGTTTTTGTTTTTATTAGCTGACCAAAGAAGATATGGGAGAGGCTCTTTCTGCTATGGGAGATTCCTAGGTAGAAAAGCAGCAGTAAAATCGCTTCCTATAATTTCCCAAGATGATAATTTAATTGACTTGAATTCTTTTTAATTGATAAGATAAAGGACAATTTCACACTTTTAAATTTGGTTGTGAAGGTCAAGTGGTCAAAAATAATTTTAACCCTTATAAAATTTACATTAAATTTGTTAAAAAATAATGAATACTCTTTTGGTCAGTAAACTTGTGCATTGAAAAGGTTATAAAAGACTGAGAAAAAGATGCAAGACAGGACTTAACATGTATGACAGAATCCATGAGTCTGGCAGGGGCATAAGGGGTGGGCATGGATGGGAGAATGAGTCTAAATTTGATTAAGAAATGTTGTATGAAGTGCACTCAATAAAAATTAAAAACTTAAAAGAATAAATTAAAAATAAATTAAAAAATAATGAATACTGTTAAATAGTTTGGGCTTAATAAAATGAAAGTTTAAGCAACAGAACTAATACCCAGCCAAACATGGTGGCACACGCCTTTAATCCCAGCATTGGAGAGGGAGAGGCAGAAGGATTTCTGTGAGTTCAAGGCTAGCCTAGTCTACATAGTGAGTTCCAGGACAGCTGGGGCTACAGGAAGACCTTATTCAAAAAGACTAACAAAACAATCAAACGAAAACAGAACTAACACAGAATGTATTTTAGAAAAGTTTGATCAAGAAAAAAACATAAGATTTAAAAGACCTCAGTCCTTAACATCTTCTCCAAGCAAGGATGAGGACCAAGATCATTCCCCAGAGGCCACTTAACATGCCAAAAGCTGTACATAGTGGTGTTCACTTGTGATCAATCTCGATACAGGGGAGGTTGAGACAGGAAAATCCCTGGGCTTGACACCACCCAGCCTAGTATAATTACTGAGCCTCGGGAGCCTCAGGCTACTGAAAGGCACTTTCTTGGAAAACAAGGTAAATAGCTAGCCCCTTAGGAGGCCACAGGAGGTTGACTCTTGACACCTACACATAGGTACACACATGCATACACACAAAACATGCATGCAGATATATACACATACAATAAAGAAAAGAAAGCAAGAACAATAAAGAAAAGAAAGCAAGAAAGAAATGGAAAGAACATAGAAAGGGAGTATGGGCACATGTGAGCTTGCACATGCTTGGCACTGCACCATAAGCTAATTTACTCACCTTTTTTTTTTTTTTTTGGTCTTTTTGAGACAGGGTCTCCCTGTAGCCCAGCTGTCCTGGAACTCACTCTGTAGATAAGACTGGCCTTGAATTTAGCAAAGATCCACCTGCGTCTGCCTCTCAAGTGCTAGGATTAAAGGCAGGCGTGTGCCACCACGCCCGGCTTTCACCTTTCCATCCTTTCCTGAGCCCACCCCACAAGCTGGAGCAAGGCATGGTGTGGTGGGCCACTGAGAGGTACCAATACATATATAAGCAGCCTGTTGTATGGAATAAATCAGACTTGCACCCTCTGATGTGTCCCCAAAATGTACTGGAGAAGTCTTGCACACTAACCTCTTCACAACCTGTTCTCCTGAGGGATTACCAACTCCCAAAATAGAGTAAAAGAGAGAAGTTTAGAAGGAGGAAGAGGGGAGATAAGAGAAGAAGAGGGGAGATAAGAGAAGAAGAGGGGAGGGGAATAAAGAGGAAGAGAAAGAAGAGGAGAGAGAAAGAAAACAGAAGAGAAGGACGGACTGGAAAAGCATATATATGCTACACATATAAATGTTATATATGTATATGCATAAAAGTTTGTCTCATGTTTAACTCATGATACAATATGCTTTTCCTAGGTAGGAGATTTTAAGCAAATAAAGAAGTGACATTTTAAACTTGTAAATAAATGTCCTTAAGTGCTTAACAGTTATTAAATTACTAAAGTGTAATTTATTGTTTGGTATCAATAATGTTTTAACAGCATTGACTAACCAGAAATATTCTGTTTAACTTCAGAAATCATCAAAGATATTTTCCTACTTATTTTGTGTTCATTCAATAATACATCTATATCATACATATGTAAATATTCCAAATACATATTTGTAAAATCTTCTTCAAAAAGGAGAAAATGTAAATTTATATACACAAAACAAACATTAAAAGTTTCACACTATCTGGATTAAAGATACACATTCCCACTCTGTTCTTCCTTTCTTCTTTTATGCATATACATATAATTGTGTGCATGTTTATGTGTGTATGCATGTGTGTACATGTATGTAGATGTCAAAAGATACTAATAAAACCAGAAGAGAAATTTAATAAATACCCAACACAGTTTGTATCTTTTAAATCTCTGAGTGTGCACTGGAAAGAGAAAGTGTGGAAGCATTTTCAAGGACCATCCTAGAATCCCTTCCAAGTGATATCTGCATTCTTGCGGAGAATAAAGCTACATTTGAGAATTAACACTGCCTTAGCTTGGGTGCAATTTGAATACTTGTGCAAGACAAACACTGGAAAGCAGTTGGCAGAGCAATCCCCCCCTTAGAGTTCTGAGTATGAGGGTCTATCAATGTCAAATCTAATTGCTCTTAGTGTTACCCACAATTGGTGGAATTGAAGCCAATGATTCCATCATTATTGCTCTCTCACTATGGGGTCGATGAGTACACCTGCCTACATCTGACCAAAGACCATTAATTTGTTGAGCATATATTTAGATGTCAAAATTGTGGCAGAGTTAAACTAAGGACGGTAATAAAATACCCATGACAGAACAAGAAGTCATGGAGAGATGGATAAGGAACACATAGAACCTACTATGGCTGTACAAACCAAAGAGCCCTCCAAATGTAGCTTGCAAAAGTACATGGAGATCGTTTCATTAGTATAAAATGGGAATGGGCACCAGAACCCCATGCTATGTTCCTAGTGTTTTGGCAGTTCTGACATGCTGACAGTCAACTGCACTTCGAGGATCACACAGGTGTGAATTAATGGCCATAGCTACAGAGATCACTTTCTCCCGGTACAATAATAATTGCCTATTGTGATGATTTCCATAATGTCCAGGTAAGTCAAATATGTTTTCAGGTATTTTTTCAGTATTTGTGTGGAACGTTCACACAACTATAAAATAAGTGTTTGATCTCAAAAGCTGGCAACATGCAATAATAATTTCATAAACTTGATATTTTAGTCACAATTATTAGAGGCACTTTATTGCAATTTGTGAATTCTAAAAATATTGTAGGTAATTGGGGCTGGAGAGATGGCCTAGCAGTTAAGAGCACCGATTGTTCTTACAGAGGACCTGGGTTCGATCCCCAGCACCCACATGGCGGCCGAGAACCGTCTGAAACTCCAATTCCAGGAGAACTCCAGTTCCAGGGGAATCTGACACCCTCTTCTGACCTCCGCGGCATTGCACGACACGGGTGCACAAACTTGCATGCAGACAGTACATTGATACACATACAGAAATAAATAAAAGCCGGGCGTGGTGGCGCACGCCTTTAATCCTAGCACTTGGGAGGCAGAGGCACGCGGATCTCTGTGAGTCCGAGGCCAGCCTGGTCTACAGAGTGAGTTCCAGGACAGCCAGAGCTACAGGGAGACCCTTTCTCAAAAAGACCAAAAATATATATATATATTGTAGGTAACTAGAAATTGTTTTCAGCACAAAAATTTAGAAAACGAATTCAGAATGAATGGGAGTCTTACAATCATTTTTTGTTTGAGGGCTCACATTTTGGTTTTACCACCAGCAGTTAATCAACTTAACTTCTCATGGTCGATTGACTTTCCATCCCAATGACCATTTCATAGAATGGCAATACATTTTCTGATGAAGACTGCCAGCTCTACTGTGGAGCAGATGGCAAGTCAACTGAATTTATGTGAGTAGTCTAGATAATGTCATACTAAGTGATATCTTCCAGCAGGAAGTCAATTTCATTGGATGCTTACACCCTTTCAAACAATACCAAGCTACTTGAGGCTATCCACCAGGCCTGTTCCCACTGACACATAAAGATGGAATCATGGGCATCAATGGAATAGTTAAATGGTTTCCTCCTAGAGTTTTATTACCTGAACCTAGCCTCCAGGTGATCCCCGCCCTTCAAACACTCAAGTGGGAGAACAATTCTATTCCACACTGAACTACTGAATTAACAGACAAGCATATTCTCTAGAACCAGTCATGCAATTATGACTCTTGATCAAAGCTAAAGCCTCACAATTACACAACATCTTCTTTGTCTCACCAAATGTACATCTGTATTAAAAAATAGAATACCAGTGATTTCACAGCAAAATGATGATAATACTGTATGAATTCAGTAGCAGTATTGCCATATTTCCTAATGAAAACACATAAGATGCGTCAATTACTTTAAACGAGTTAAATATGATATGAACTTGTGCTTTGCATTGATTTGACACAGAATTCATTTCCCTTTTCACTTTCCTGGAGCTGTGACTTATTTACATTTGGCCCAGCACAGTCAGTTTTACACCAGAACATGAACTCTAGCTGATATTTATTTCCTTTGAATGGAAACATCACCCCAGCCAATTCCAGTAGGCATCGTTTAAAAGGCAAGGCCATGGCAGACAGGATGCCTTGCTCTGCCAGCACTCTCTTTCATCTTTGATGGGCAGCTTATT
Source organism: Rhizomys pruinosus (assembly GCA_009823505.1). Taxonomy (NCBI): domain Eukaryota; kingdom Metazoa; phylum Chordata; class Mammalia; order Rodentia; family Spalacidae; genus Rhizomys; species Rhizomys pruinosus. The sequence continues at coordinate 736,463 of VZQC01012730.1, read as the reverse complement.
ATTGTGCATATGTTCATGAGCATGAATTTTCTTGTTTAAAGATTCCAGTACAAAGGAAATAGGTCTCTACCTCTGAAAGCCTTAGAACATGGGGCCTTTGATAGCAAATTTTGTACCTGGGCAATTTACATCATAGAATAAGAATACTTACCTTTAGCCAGCTTTAAATCACTTTTAAATAGGTTCATTTTACTGGCTGGAAAAAACACACAGATTGTCTTTCACAGACATATTTTAAATTTACCTTAATGCCTATCTATTTCATTATTCCTGGAATATAATAGGTTACTCCTGCTTCTACTCTTACATTTCCTGGTATTATCAGGGGATGCTTGTCGCCTTTCGATCCAATGTGCCTATACTTGAGTTCACACCGTGAATTATCAGCATATTCAGACTGAAAGGAACCAAGCATTCACACTGGAGTCTTTGTCTTTTGGCTTAACTTAAAATTCCACATGCATATTCCAGCACAAGGAACAATCAATATATTTTATTCACATTTGAGTACATATTAGAGCTATCTGGTAAGGTTAAGGCAGATGGCAAGATATGAAAAGAAAAGTCACAAAGGATCTGAATTCCATCAAGATGTGCCCATGTGCCCATAGTCTGCCAGCATTCCATCAGCTAAGTCCATTTCCCTGTACAGCTCAGTCAGCATACACCCTAGAGTGGTTATTTGGACCTTCATTTCCTAACATGCTTCTGTCCTCCCTATATCCCCAATATAAGTTCTAAAGCACTGTTATTTCTCTGCTTATTTGACCAGAAGGAAGTTATTTTAAGATTATATTCATTTTGTGTGTGTGAAGGGAGGGGTCTGTGAGTACAGTGACTGAAAGAGCCAGAAGATGGTGCTGTTTCCCCTGGAGCTGGAGGTATAGGCAATGGTTACCTTCCAACATGGATGTGGTTATGGGAAACCTAACTCAGGTCCTCCAAAGAGCAAGAAGTGCTCCTTACAGCTGAGACATCTCTCCAGCCCCTTAAAAGTATTTCTTAATCTGAGTAGATGGAGAACTGTATCAGGCTCTCCACTCTTTATGGTCTCCTTCTATTCTAACAACCAGCTTTTGAAGTTGACAGTTTAGTCTATTGCCATACCACCCCCAACACTCCCAATCTCATGGGAAGTAGCAGCGTTAGGTGCATGTTACAAATGGGAGAACATGCTAGGCATGGTGGTGCATGCCTTTAATCCTAGCACTCGGGAGGCAGAGGCAGGCGGATCTTTGTGAGTTCAAGGCCAGCCTGGTCTAAACATGATTCAATTTTTAGGTAACTCTTTGAGATTGATAGGATTAAAGGCCAAAGAGCAAGATTTGAACCCAAGTCAAAATGACTTTATTTATTTATTTATTATTTTTTATAAAAGGAAGAGTTTATTTGAGCTTACAATTGATGGTTCCAGGGAATTAGAGTCCATTGTGGAGGAAGGCATGGCAGCTGGAGACTGGAGCAGCAAGTTGAGGGTAACATCTCACAAAGAGCACAGGAAGCCAAGAGAGAGCAACTATAGACCACGAGGCTTGTTAAAACTCACTAAGCCTGCCCCCAATAACACACTTCCTCCAGCATGGCCACACCTTCTAAGTCCTCCAAAAACAGTACCACCAACTGGAGACAAACATCTGAATACCTAGAGCCTATGGGGGACACTCATTCAAACCACCACAATTAATCAATTAAAGAAGGTAGTTTTACCGATTTTACAAGAGAATACCTCTATAACAGCTGGCTCTAATCTAGAGCTAGAGAAAGACCTCATCATCATATTTCTCCTTATTGTATGGGTGGGGGGGACTTTAGAAAGTCTCTTGTATTAAAACCTTTGTGACACCTAGAAGGTAAGCTTCATTAGGATTCATTAAAAATAGTTGTTACTAGTAGGATCCACAGAGGGGCCTGATGTCTGCAGCAATCTGAGGCATTTCTTCCCTTCAATGCCCAGAGGAGTTAGTCATTCTGCTGGCACTTTCTGGTACATCCTACTCACTGCAAAGCTGTATTTTCTTTCTCAGCCATTAAGTTGGTGATACTCTGTCCTGTTGGAACATAAAAATCCTTTCCCATAGTTAGTTTTAAGATTTGGATTGCAAGTATTTTTTGACAAAAAGTTTTCACATCTTTATCCCCCTTTTTATTTTAGGTTTTATTTTTGACCCATGAGTCTCATAAAAGCACGTTGTATTATGACATACTGTAGGGTGGAATCAAGGCAAGATTTCATCAAATTCACCCATCTGTTTTGGGTTACTGTATGTGATTAACTTGGGGAAAAAAACTCTATTTTTAAATTAACCATCCTATAGGTGAAGAGATTGCTACCAGGGTACTATATGACGCAAAATTATAGAGAACATTTGTTTATGCCAATACCAAAGTAATTGTTATACAGTTTTTAATTAAAGCTAATGTGGACAACACAATTTATATCACCAATAACTCAGATGCATTACAGTTTTTATCAAACCTTTAAACCATGGTGTTTAATATACATATATTTACTTTTTTTTTTTAAATTAATTTTATTGATGCTTTGGCATTTCATACATTTTTTCCAATTCAGTTTCAGGCTTATTTCCCTTTCCCTCCCCCCCACCCCCACCCCACCACCAGATCATGCATTCTGCATAACTGTCCGCCACTTTCTCTCAGTTTTTTTTTTTTCATTTTTAGCTATAAGTGATAATCCATGAGTACAAGCATCCTTCATGCAAAACCTATCTGCAGGCTGTTGTGCCCAAACACCTACAGCCCCACCATCCAGTGGGGGGTGACAGGTTGTTTGTTCAATCAAGTTGATCAAATGAGTGTCCAGACTACATTGCTGTAGTTTCACCATTCACCCCAATCGCAGCCCTTACATTCTACCACGCCCCCTCTTCCGCAGGTTGTTCCCTAGGCTTAGAAAAGGGGCACAGGTGGATGAGAGGTAAAACAGTCCACTCTCTCTGGAGCTGTTGACTTGGACTCTGGTCAATTCTGGCTGTTTCCTTTCATGGGCTGACAGTTTGTCCAGGAATAACCTTTCGATCCTACTAATGAAGAACAAGCAATTAGATATATAGGTATTTAAGCAGCACTAATAGTTATGGTAGGTTACTTTAGCATAGACACATGTTTGGATATGTTAATCCATGAATTACAATTTTCCCCCCTGTTAAATATGACAGGGTCTTACTGTGGCTTATAACATCTAACCTGTAGAGGATGTAAGCTTGTGGCATCAGCAAGTGAGAATTGGCATCAAAATATGGAAAGCTCTTTTACTATTATCAGTAGGAGGGGACAAATGAATTCTAAAGTCATTTTGCTTTACTTGAAGCAAAGTGACTTTAGAATTCATTTTTCCCCTCCTACTGATAATAGTAAAAGAGCTTTCCATATTTTGATGCCAATTCTGACTTGTTAGTAGTGGCTTTCTGGGATTTTGTCTTTTAAAGGAGACTTGGTTGGGGCTGGAGAGATGGCCTAGTGGTTAAGAGTGCCGACCACTCTTGCAGAGGAACCAGGTTCGATCCCCAGCACCCACATGGCGGCTTAGAACCGTCTGTAACTCCAATTCCAGGATAACTCCAGCTCCAGGGGAATCAGAGACCTTCTTCTGACCTCCGCTGCATTGCACGACACGGGTCTACAGACCTACATGCAGACAATACATTCATACACATAAAAATAAATAAATTAAATTTAAAAATTAAAAAATAAAGGAGCCTTGGGGCTGGAAAGATGGCTCAGTGCTTAAGAGCACTGACTGCTCTTGCAGATGACCAGGGTTCAATTCCCAGCATCCACATGGCAGCTAACAACTATCAGTTACTCCAGTTCCAGGGGAATCCCATGCTTCCTTCTGACTTCATGGGCATTAATGACACCAGTGCATTTACACACATGTAGGCAATACACTCATACACATAAAATAAAAAAGTATATAAAAATTAGTTTTTTCCTTAATTATTAATGATATCGAAAAACTACTCTCAGATATCATCTCACTCCAATAAGACTGGCCAAGACCAAGGAAACAAAAGACACCAAATGTTAGAGAGATTGTGGGGAAAGGGGAACACTCATCCACTGCTGGTGGGAATGTAAACTTGTACAACCATTAAGGAAAGCAGTGTGGAAAACCCTTAAAAGACCCAAAGTGAGTCTACCACCTTACCCAATCATACCACTCCTGGGTATATACCCATAAGACTCATCCTACCACAAAGATACATGCACAGCTATGTTTATTGCAGCTCTCTTCACAATAGCGAAAATCTGGAACCAACCCAAATGCCCCTCAACAGACGAGTGGATGACAAAAATGTGGTACATCTACACAATGGAGTTCTATTCACTGGTAAAGAAATATGATATCATGAATTTTGCAAGTAAATGGATGGAACTTGAGGGCATTATGCTAAGTGAAGAACACAGTCCCAGAAAAACTTTAGAAAGACTGAGAGAAAGATACAAGACGTGTATGGCAGAAGGCATGAACAGGGGTGGGGTGGAGTCAGGGAGAGGGGAATGTATCTAAATTGGACTGAAATATAATGAATGAAATACACAATTCATCAATAAAAGTATTAAAAAAAGAAAAATGAAATTATGAATTTTGTAAGTAGAAGTGGATGGAGCTGGAACTAATCATCCTGAGTGACATAACTCAGGCCCAGAAGACAACCATCACATGTTATTTCTTATATATGGACACTAATTTTGAATATCTGAATATGTGTATTTTAAATATTTTATTTATTTTCTGTATTTTATGTGTATAAATGTATTGTTTGCATGTATATAAGTGCACCTGTAGGAATGAAACTTTGCTTGGCTCAAGGCAAGGACCTGTAAAACCTGTCACGTAGAACCTCCAAGAGTTATCTTGTATCTCTGTGGGCATTCAGTTGTCACTGTGAATTATCTACCTGGAAGGTTGGGATATTGCAATGTTTTCTTGCATCACCTATCTCTGCAAAGTTCCAGATCTGGATGGCCCCCTCCCTTGAGGTACTGAGCAAAAATGTCACACCTCTAGTTTACCAGTTGCACAAACGAGAGCTCTGCAGCCCCCCCCCCGTAGGAGCCAAGGTGACTTGCCCTTCCCTTCCGCCTGTCCCCCACTTCCTTGCCCAGAGCACAATAGCCTTTGGTATATAAACACACTGCTGGCATGAATAAACAAGTAAATCTCCTGGACCTTTACCTGCTGAGTCCCTATCTTTCTTTCCTGGCAGGTAACTTTCTCGTGGTCCCTTCCCCCCTCCTTGACAGTGCTAAGCCTAGACACTGTCTGCCTGCAGGCAGGAGACAGCCTTGAAGCTTGCAGTCCTGTAGAACTGCCATCCTGGTTCTAGGAGGGAAGAATACCATGTGGATTGCAGCCATGCATGTGTAAAGGACGAACAGATGATAAAAACAACCCACATGCACCCATGTTGTGCAGTGCCCTCAGAAGTCAGAAGAGGGCTTCTGGATACCCTGGAACTGTAGTTATAAACATTGTTAGCTGCCATGTGGATGCTGGGAGTTGAACCTGGGTCCTCTGCAAGAGCAGCCAATGCTCTTATCACCAACTCTCCAGTCCTGAAAACAAAAAGTTGTTTGTTTTTTTACTCACAGATGAAAGTTGAAGTGTGTGTGTAAGATAATTTGTGTATCTGGATTTTTTTGTTACTTGTGATATTTTAAATTAAAAATTTATTAAAACAAAAAATAAGTTTTAAAAGGAGACTGGGATCAAGTTAAGGCCCCCCCAAAAAATCTTCTATGAATAAACATAGAGCAGGCTGTTTCGTAAAGGGTGTTGCACTACTGCTGCAGCATCATTTGATCTCTAGTGTTGAGATGATTCTCTAACTCACATGTTGGAAAACAGGTTTGTATATCTCCATATTGCTAAGCACAGCTGAAGTGGCACAGTACTGGGAAAAATTGTAATGCTTTGAAAGGAAAATAGTTCATTCAATAAGATAGATAGATAGATAGATAGATAGATAGATAGATAGATAGATAAACAATTTGGGCATAATATAATTTTGCATTTGTTTATGTCTAATTTCATCAGTGAGAATAGCCAGGTAAAAGCAGAAAGCTGTGCCCCACCAAACTGAGATATACAGTCACAAACAAAATGTGTGCATAGGGGCTGAAGAGGTGGCCTAGCGGTTAAGAACACCAACTGCTCTTGCAGAGGATGCAGGTTTGATCCCCAGCACCCACATGGTGGCTGAGAACTGTCTTTAACTCCAGTTCCAGGGGAATCTGACACCCTCTTCTGACCTCCGCAGCGTTGCATGACATGGGTGCACAAACCTACATGCAGACAGTGTATTCATACACATAAAAAATAAAAAATAAATAAATAATTTTTAAAAAATTAAAAACTGTGCACATAGTCATTGCTGAAGTATCTACTAGCTGTCTCCTTTCATCCCACAGGTACATGGCTCTCAGAGAGATTTAGATAACCTGACCTTTACCACTTATGATAATTCTTATGTCATTACTCTTCTAAGAATAGCTTCTAAATAAGTCCCATATCAAGATAAAGCACCATATAGAGTGATCATTTTTAAATTATCTGATTATGTAAGGAATGCTATCCTGTTATTGTTCTAATATGGAGCTGAAATAGAAATAAAATCTGTCTCTCTCAAAACTATCCACATTCCTCTCAAAGTCCAAAGATTTTGATTGGAGGAATTTGTGAGTTCTAGGAAGAAAAATATCTCTTTAGAGCAATACTTTCTGAAACTAGAAAAAGTCCATTAGATGTTGACAACATGAATTTTTAGAAATACACCTGGAAAGTGTGTGTTGATTCAGGAGTGCCAAAGCTAAAGCATTTCAGGAAATGAAGGGAGCCTAAGCAGCCTATTATCACCAGGCCCCCAGAACTCTAAGCAAAGCTTGTAGGCAGTTACTCCTCTATGGAAAACAACCTTTTAATGGTCTAAAATTTAAACAATTGCTATATTGATACAGTTTTATTAATATATGATCCTATTTAGCATTAGTACATTTCTATTTTTATTCCATAATATTGTTTTGCATTAAAGAGATTTCAGACAAATTCTATTTGTAGAACTAACAGTTATTCACAGTGACACAAATATACATGTTAATTTCAAGTGTAAATCCATATCTGTTTGGAAGTTTTCATGCTGGGTTTCAGTGCAGTTCATCTTCCTAAAGTCTGTAAAAACTCTTCTGTTTAATTACATTAAAAATAAACACATTCTTTAATGTAACTTGTTAGATTGGAAATGATCAGTGATTATGAAGTCAAAGAAGTAGAACTTAGGCTCATTTAATTTTGCAGATTGGTGGGAGGAGTTGAGGGTTTTAATTTGTGTGTAAAATGTCATGTAGTGATACAAGAGAAGAATAAGACATCATACCCTTCCCTCCCCTACACACACACACACACACACACACACACACACACACGCAGAGGCAGGCACAAGTGCATTTTAGCCCTAATTCCCAAAATCTGTGAATGTGTCTGCTAACAAGGCCTAAAGTACACTGCAGGTGTGATTATGCTACATTAAGGATTCTGAGATGAAGAGAGTAGCAAGGATTATCTAATTGGAAACAGAGTCATCAGTAAAGTGCTTATAAGAGAGAATTTCAGGAGAGTGACAGAGAAATAGCAAGAAAGCACTACTAGTACAGGTCACATTATTGCTGGAGTTGCAGAAGATGAAGATGGCCTCAAGAAGCTGGTAAAGGCCAGGAAGATATAGTCAAAAGAAGCTCTTGAAGACATTTAGCACCAAACAGTTCAACATTATTCCCATGACACTTGTTTCATACTTCCACTTTCCTGGATTGCAAGAAAATACATTTGAGTTGAAGTTGTAACTGTGTCATGGTCTGTTATAGCCCCAATGGCAGTAACACAAAAGGGAGCTAGTATCCTTTTGTAATAGCTTTAAAACTGAAATTAATTCTCTTTGAAATGTTGTTTGAGGAGGCTGGAGAGATTGGTCAGCAGTTAAGAAGCACTGGTTGCTCTTGCAGAGGACCCAGCACCCACATGATGGCTAACAACTGTCCATAATTCTAATTTCAGAGGATCCTACACTCTCTTCTCACTTCTGCAGGCATTGCATGACCTGGGTGCATTTACAGAAATGCATCCAATACACTCATACACATAAAATAAAAATAATTATTTTATTAAGAGCAAATAAACAGAAAGGTTGCTACTAACATCATTTTTATCATGACTCAGGGGTATGAGAGATGTGAAATATGCCTAATCTATCAGAGCACTAGGACTGAAGTTCAAGAACTCTCTAGGCAGCACTAGGTGCCCTTCTAGGCTCTAATTCTTCTATCTCTATATCTATGTTCTCTGATTTACTGATTTTCTAACTCTGTTATCATATTTTCAATTCCATTTATAATCCTAACCCATTGGGTTAGATAATTTCTTTTAAAGCAGTCAACACAAATGTTATACTACAAGAGAAAATACAACAGAATACATTTATTTAATAGCATGGTCACTTCCTTCTTTGAGGGCAAAGGCTGTGTCTTATTTACCTTCTGGCACTAAAGACAGCATGTGATATCAAATAGAGGAATCAATAAAATGTCATTAGTTATTGAACATTACAACGAGAATTTCCATGTTTTGAATATCCATAATCTCCAGATTATACAATCTTTTATACATTCCCTATGATCTACCATTTCAGTGGTAGAAGTTCAAATGAAATTTTCCTACATAGCCTCTACCCTGAAAGCATTTCCTCTCTAAATTTGCAAAGCCTATTTATTCTACTCTATATATTATACTCTATATAACCCTGACAAATACAATAGTAATTCTATATGATTTTTGTTAACTAAATAAATTATAAATTCTTAATTTTAAGGGCATGCCATGAAGTTGAATAGTTGAATGCGTGGTCAGGATAAAACCTTTAGGATAATTTGCATATAATGCACAATAAATTATAGTTGAACTTAATTTTAAATTGACAGATTATTACCAACTTTATTTTTATCAAATAATGCCTTTAAATACATGAAAATATTTCCATATGCTTTCATATCCTTTCATGTAAGATTGTATCTTTCATCATCTTAGTTTATTTCAATGCCACAATACATCAAATAAAATTTCTTCTAGGGAGTTTTATTCTGAGATTTCAATATGTGTTATGTGTAGTTGTCTATAGCTCTCAAGATAAATGTTTTACTTTTCCTTTTCTTTTCAAAATTGAACACTTAAAATGAGTCTCTTTGATATAAAAGCATTTTCAATGCATTTGAGAATATTTTCCCTCATGTTTTTTAGATCTCTGAATCCTCATCTTCCTCCTATACACATTAAAGAAGTCATACCCTTAGCATCTCTAGCTAAAGAGTCTTAAAATTTTATGGTGACTAACTGGTAGAGACCTTAGGAAAAGATTTGATGTGAAACTAAACTCTTTGCAACTTAAAAAGTATATCTCCCATAGTCTTTCTTAGTATCTAAAATAATATGTTTTAACCTTATTTCCCCAAGTACACAGGAGGTAGACAACTAGAATTATAGGCAGTCAAACTGGTGAGATTTCCCCTACTTTAAACACATACAAGCTAGAGGCTAGCACTGATAATCCTTGCTTGTGCTACTCACATAGTTATGCCAAACAACTCCAGAGAACTGGCAGCTTTTCCAAAGCCAACTGAAAAAAAATCAACAAAACAGCTGTCACAAAGGATTCTCAGTTCTAATTCTAACATTTTTATAACAAACAACTCATACTCCAGTATCTCAGATAAAGCCATGCCAAGGTGTTTTACAACTCAGGACTAAGTTTTTTATGAAACACTGAAGATTTTAAAGCAAATATGAATAAGAAACCTACATTTGAGAAAAATGAATTTGGCTGGAAGGTATTGGGAAGAGAGTCTTCTCTCAGATGCAGCTACTCTCTCAAGTATGAAATTCCTGTGTATAAAAATGTAGGAAAATGCATCATTACAAATAAGACCCATACAACTGTCCTTTCAAAATGCAAACTTTATTTAAAATATGAATAGATGCTAAGAATACAGTTTCATTGATTATAGTTTTCAAATATCTCACATGATATTTTAAGAATTATTCCTCTCCTATACCCTAAAGGTTTGATAGTTGGTAGTTGGCTATGTATAAAGAACATATCTCTGCACTTCTCTCTACACACCAGACTGGGAAGGATGTAGACATGTATCTCTAAGAGATGATGAAAATAATATGCTTTGAAAATATACATTGTGGTATGCTAAATTTTGAATGCTGAGAAAATCTTTTAAAATTACAAAATTCATATGTCATTACAAGCTTGAAATCAGCCAGTAGGTGTATTTCCACCAGGAAAATCAGTAAAAACTACAACATTCTTCTCTACCCAACCATAATCAGGACCAGAACACTGGAACTAAGAAAGAACAGACAGATCAATAACTGGTTTTTGTTTCTTCATGAAACAAAACACACAATGGAGGAAAGACAGCATCTTCAAAAATGGTGCTGACAAAACTGAATCTCCACCTGAAAAATATTAAATTGGGGCATTATCTTTCACCCTGTACAAAGGTAAACTCCAAATAGATCAAAGAACTCAATGTAAAACCTGAAATTCTGAAACTTCTAGAAGAAAACTTGGTCAGTATCCTGCAAGATACAGACATAAGAAAGGACTTTCTTAATCAGACATCAGCTGCTCAGACATTAAGGTCAACAAATCAATAAATGAGACATCATTAAACTGCAAATCTTTTGTACAGCAAAAGATACAATCAAGGAAGAGAAGATGAAACCTACTGAATGAGATAAAATCTTTACCAGCTACACACCGGACAGAGGATTAATATTCAGAATATACAAAGAACTCAGAAAACAAAGAAGAAAATAAATGATCCAATAAAAAATGGGCTATAGATCTAAACAGACTGTTCTCAGACAAAGAAAAAAATGACTAAGAAACACCTTATAAAGTGTTCAACATCCTTAGTAATTAGAGAAATGAAATAAAAAACCACTTCAAGAGTCCATCTTTCCATAGTCAGACTAGCTAAGATCAAAAGAATGAAAGACATTAAATGCTGGCAAGGAGGGAAAGGGGAACACTCATTCACTCCTGGTGGGAATACAAACTAGGGCAGCCATTATGGAAGGCAGAATGGAGAACTCTCAAAAAAAACAAAAACAACAACAAAAAAACCCCTAAAAACAAATCTACCATAAGTCCCAGTTATACCACTCCTTGCTTGGCATATACCCAAAAGACTCATCATACTATAGAGATACCTGTACATACATGTTTGTTGCTGCTCTCTTCACAGTAGCTAAGACATGGAAACAGCCTAAATGTCCCACAACTACAGGATGAATAATGAAAATGTGGTATATTTACACAGTAGAGTACTACTCAGCAGTAAGAAAAGATGAAAGTTGCAGGTAAATGGATGGAACTAGAGAGTGTTATATTAAGTGAATTAGCACCAACATGCAGAGAAGCAAGCAACATATGTTCTCCCTCAATCCCCTATATGTGAGGATATATACTGATGTAAGCCAGGAGTCAAGAAAGTAAAAAGGATACACAGAGGTAAATGAAAAGAAAGAACCTGAGTCAGGTAGTAGGAACAGATGTTAGTCGGGGGAGATGGGGAAAGTAGGCATGGGATAAATTATGCCTTCTTTTGAAGTGGGGATCATCAGACAAACTGCAAACTACAAAGATGGAGTCTACTTTACTTAGCCGGAGGGGCTAAGGGCAAAGTCCAGTCTGCAGTGAGATTCTCACATGCTTGCTGAGAACGTAAGCTGAGAACTTTGAGGAAGCCAGGGTACCATGTTGGCAGCAGGTCCAGTGCGAAAGCAGCTGGTTGATCCTGGTTTGGGGAACTCTTGACATCATGTACGTGTATGCTTCTCTCATTACTTTGTAGGCAAGCCTGAATAAACTCTCTAATCTTGGAGAGTCTGGCCTTTGTTCTGCCTGCTAACTGGGTAGAGGTGGGGAACAGGACGCCACACGTGTTATCTCCTGAGAGGGAATCTCTCCAACCCTGGGAGTTTTGGGCTGGGAGGGGAAGATGGAGGGACACGCAGGGGTGGGGTGGGGGGTCCCAGAAGAGAGGGGAGGGGGGATAATGAGAGTGCTGGGACTGGGGAAGAAGGAGGGAGGTGGAGCAGGAAAAAGAAAGAGTAGAGATGAATGAATCTTGGGTGGCTATGGAACCCAGAGTGCAATGAGAAATGCACATACAGTCTGAACAGTCATGCGCATGTATACCTGGGGGCTGTATGGCCTCCCTTTGAGTGGTTGGTGAGAGTGATCCAAGACGCTTCCAAAATAACATAGGGTATTTCCAAAGCTCTTGACAATCTCCCAAAACTAGAAAATAAGACCCTACTGCTTAAGACAGAACATACCTCAGAAACAGGACTTGGAGCAATGGAGTAGAAACAGACTTGAGGTCTTCTACCTGAAGTCTAGTTTTCATACTGCTAGATGAAAATATACACAGTGCTAAGGGAGAAAAATCAGCCAACAGTCCAACCCAGCCCTAAAGCCAAATAACCATAATTATCTGCACAGCAAACTACTTCTATTGACGCAGTAGTGGCACTGCTTATAGGGGTAATCAATAACTATCTAATTGTACTTAAAGCCCTCTCAGTGGAAGGGAATGCATGGGTGGCACTGTAAACTCAGACAAACATAAGTTGATGGAGACGTCATAGATCCTAGACAAAATATTATCTCTGTCATATCTCTAGGCAAATAAAATGTCTTGTCATATGCTAAATGCTAAATATGGAACCTTATATTTACAGACAAGTATACCATCACTCTTCAAAGAAGCTTCTCTTTGTAACAGATGGAGGCTACTAAAGAATCCCACAACTGGTTATACCAAGAGAATATACATCTGAAAGATTCCTAATCCTAGGACACATGTCTACAGTTGAACCTCTACCCTTAAGGCTCATGGAACATAGTGGAATGAGGAACAGAGAGAAAATGAATGCATTTTCCCTTCAACTCTCACTAGTGAAGTTTTCTTGCACAGCAGAGTGTGATGCACACTGGCCAGGTTTCAAAGAGTCCAGAGTGTGTGTCCCTGGATGGGACCCCAATATTAAACCTCACCCACCCACAGCTCAAAGATCATTGGAGAAGACAGGGTGCTGGTTCATGAACATAGGGAAGAAGAGGCTTTCAGGTCACTGGAAGCTTGCACATGTGAACTTTTGGTGATGTTGGCATTGGGCAAGGGACCTATGCCAAGTCAATAAGACAAGGTCCTGGAGTGAAATAAGAGAAATGAGTGGCGGGTGGACCCTGGTCTGAGAATTACCTGAGATTGATAATTGCTGAGTGAGGGAGAGTTTGCCTTACTTAATGCCTCTAGATGTGCTAACTAGACACAGTGGATACATTTGCATAGTACATCTGGGTGCAAGAAGTTTGACTGAATAAGACTTAACATGGAGGGTGTAATGCATAAGTTCCAGTTTGGGGCTAGAGAGTATGGAGGTGGGAGGGGACTCTAAATTTGATTAGGAACCATTGCATGAAATGTATGAAAGCTCACTAAAAAACTTTAAAAAAATCAAAGTGATTTGATTGAAGTTGTGAAGAGTATAGTGAAGGACAATCTAGAAAGAGCTGGAGGAAATTATTCTTCTTAGAAACTACAAGTGCAGAGCTAGAGATGTATATGAAAAAATAATATACCAGGACAGGTTGTTTTGAAGAAGCCAAGTCTTTACATCACCTCATTTATGTCAAGGTCAGCTTTAGAATATCCTACTTGAATCTTCAAGACAGTTTGAGATGGGAGGACAGAGACACCTATGTGACTCAATACTTTAAAATTAAATCATACTTATAGCCGGGCACGTCTTTAATCCCAACACTCAGGAGCGTTGAACTCTGTGAGTTCAAAGTCAGCCTGGTCTACAGAGAAAGCTCCAGGACAGCTGGGACAAAAAGGGAGACCCTGTCTCAAAAACACACACACAAAAATAAATCATACTTTTATAGTCTCAATTATTTTGCATATTTTAAATTATGAAACTTACTTATCCAAACGAGCTTCTGCATTCATTTAAAAGAGGAAAATATGTATCTTCATAATCAATCCAGATTGGGATTATGTCTTCTTAGCCTTCCACATTGGATGGTAGATGGTTCTTTGTTGCTATAAAGTTGTGCTGATATTGTTGTCCCCAAATTTAGTTTCTAAGACCCTCATAAGGTCTTAGAAACTAAGGGTCAAGAATGACATTTTCTATTTCTGTCAAAAAGAATTATGTCACCTATCAGCTATACCATTACCATGAAAGCTTAGTTGATAGCAGGTCATCAGATACCAATTTTAAATAAAATTATTGATATTCTCAAGGAGTAAGCAGCTATTATTTCATATGTCTTCACCTCAAGTCCAAAATTATAGTTTCAAAGAAAGTAACGTTAAGTAAAATGTTTCATATTATTGTGCTATATGTAAGCATAAAACCTTATGTCCCTTGGTACAGACCATCATTTTACTAAGCTACTCCCTTGAAGCAAGTCTGAAGTTTTGTTGTTTTGAAAACTTTGTGTCCATCTCACCTATAATGATGCTTTGCAATATTTGTTAATAAATGTTCATCATACTGCATTAATTCTTTTATAACAGCCACAGTAAAAATAAACAACTAGGAATCAAAGTGCCAGGCTTTCAACATCAGTTTTCGTGTTGTCAATTTTAGTTTCTAGTTGCCTAATGCAAGAAAGAAAGAATGCAAGTGATTTAGCATGCTTTCTTATCTGCTTTTAATAACTTCTTGATTCTCTTGGATTTTTATGTATGTAATCATATAATCTTAAAAAAAATATTTATGGACATATGTCTACAAAGCAAAATATTATCTACTTACAAATTTTTAATGAACTGAATTTAGTATGGGGTTTGATTACATTCATTGGTAAACAGTCTTTATCAAATGAAACCTTACTTTCATTCATAATTTTCCAATAATTTTTATTATAAAACTAATCTAGGCTTTCATACATTGCACTGAGTGCACTGAGGTAGACTGGCTATTTGCATATTGAATTTTTGAATATTGAATAATCTGGCCATTTGCATGTTGAAATGCATTAGTCTGTATTCTGATAATGCACTGCTTAAGCATTACAGAAATAAATTCTACTTTTGTCATGACATAATAGTTTTTAATAGGATGTTATAGTTATCTTTCTAATAATTCACTTGGAAATTGTCTATGTTTTTAAGTTGAGTAGTCTCATAATTTCATTTTCTTATGGACTGGTCAGACTTCATTATTCCTTATTGAATATCAAACCCTCAGGTCTTCTTTCTAATAAAACTCTAATTTGTTCAACACAACAGTCTGCTCAGCAGTTCATGGAAGTGGATCAATAGAACAGACATTTTCAAACCTTTTTCATAGTCCTCTTTTACATTTTTTTAAAAAAGCTAGAGATTGTCAAAAAACAAACAAACAAACAAAAAAGCTAAAGAACTTTAGAGAAGTTTCGTATATGGGGGTTAATTGTACTAATAGTTGTACTGCAAATTAAAACTGGGAAGTATTACACACCATCAGAGCAAAGACTCTGAACATGTCATATGTAACAGTGTTATGTCTATTACACACTGAAGGGGAAAAAAAGGAAATAATATCCAAACATTACCATGGAACTTTTTTGATACTGCAAATCCCCGGAGAATGGGGAGTTTACTGATCACATTTTGAGAAATTCTGAAAAAAAAATTATGTCTGAGTTTCCCAGAATTCCAAGGGGCACACAGATATTCACTACTTCCAGAGTTCAATCTTATGGCCTCTTCACCTTTACTTGAGGTCCTGCCCAGGGGCTTTAAAAGAGTGTACCTCAGTCAGCATCTTGCTTGCTGGCTGATAGGCTCCAGGTGCCCACAGCTGCCATGCCCTGGCGTTTCCTGAAGTAAATTTGTTCCCCAGAGTGACTAAGCCTCATGCGCCGGTCTTTAATTGGGGGGGGGGGGGTTGCACCATTATAGATCTAACAGAAATTAAATTAAGATAGATTTGGTACTAGTTTCCCAAATCCCTGTAAATAATATGTGCCCGTGTGGGATAATTTGGGCTACTTTTATGCTGAGATGGGAGATAGAGACAGTGAATTCCCCGGAAGCATAAAGGCCAGCTATCTGCTTTCACCAACCAAAAAGAGGGACAGAGGGAGAGAGGGAGAGGGAGAGGGAGAGGGAGAGGGAGAGAGACAGAGACAGAGACAGAGACAGAGACAGAGACTCAGACAAGTTGCAGGTGTAGACCACCATCTGAGGTTGTCTTCTTACATCAAAAATGAGGTCATGGTAAATAAGGTAAATAAATAAACAAAAATCATACCTGTCAATGTTTTGTTACAAAGAAGACAAATCTCTTTTAGCTAAGTTTCTCCTCTTTGGTCTGAAGGTAAATAGACTCTTATTGTCTATAATACATTTTATAATCAAGTTTATTAGCATTGTCAAATCCAAGCATTCCTCACTTCTTTTATGGAATAGCTTATAGAAAATGGGGATGATATTGTGGGAAAATTTCACTGATTATTGCATATTACATGTAGAACCACCTAGACCTTAAGTTGCTCAAGGCATCTCATACAATGTTGCACTCTTAATTCCTACCATTTTAATTTTTCTGTAATATTGACATATACAAGTCTTTATTTCTTCGTATAATTTTTGTGTCTCCACCTGCATTTTGGAAATTAATTTCTATTCTGAATAATTTTAACATTTTTTTAACCTTGCTATGTTTAACAAGTACTTTGTTTCACAGTCTGTGTTCTGTTTACTTTTTTCTGCTAAAGGATTGTTTGACTTATTTTCAAAAAAACATATTTTTTCATTTTTTTAGATACGAAGGTTTTTTTATTGAAGTTTTGTGCACTTCATACATTTCTTAATCAAATCTAGACCCATTCCCCCTTCCATGCCCCCCACCCCACCAGAGCTCATGCTTTCTGCCAGACATGTCTTCCATCTGTATTTTGTTTTGTGAATTTACATGCTTACTTTCATCTTCATCTAATATTTCTTCAAATGCTGAATAAACTAAATTTTCCATATATAGTTTATCTGTTCTATAACATTTGACAGTTTCTCAATGTAATTTAATTTCGACATTTTGATTGATCATTTTCTTTAACCTCAAAGTTATTAGATTTTTTTTATTTTAATATATAAAATACTTTGCCATTATTTTCATTTCAGATACACTTAATGTGATATAAAATTTTATGGCTTGTATTCACCTTTGAAAAATTTTTAAAGTTTTTATTTTCAGTTCTTTCTCTTTTATTTATTTCTCTTTTATTATTATTTTATGTGTATGAGTGTTTTGCCTGCATGAACATTTGTGTACCATGTGCGTCCACTGCACACGAAGGCCAGAGGAGGTGTTGGACTCCCAGGAATTGGAGTTAACCACCATGTGGGTGCTGCATCCTCAGTGAAAGCACCCAGTGCTCTTAACTGCTGCATCTTCTCTCTGGAGCAGCCTTACAGGCTGTTGGAAACTATCCCTGGAAACCAAACTCCAAACCTCTGAAAAGAAACAAGCACTCTTTTTTTTTTTTTTTTTTTTTTTTTTTTTTTT
>VZQC01012730.1:654463-714956 GCA_009823505.1 Rhizomys pruinosus | reverse complement strand
TCCAATAGGAAAAAGAAAAAGCAGAAAGACAGCCGGGAAAAGAAAACACACATGACAAAAAGCAAAATCATGAAGCCTATAAAGATACTAAATAGATGTGTCAAGTTTAGTGACCGATTGCAAAAGGGGACCAATCGAAAGCCTCCATAACATGCCACAAGTGTCCAATCCGCAAGGAGACAGCCATGGGTGAGTGTGTGTTTAGCGTGGCATGGTGGTACACCGCCTTTATAATCCCTAGCACTTGGAGGCAGAGCAGGTGGATCTCTGTGAGTTCAAGGCCAGCTTCTAAGGTGAAGCCCAGGCCAGCTGGGACTAAGGGAGACCATGTCTCAAAAAAGCCTCGGCTGCTCTCTGTGACCCCCTCAAATTTCAACACCAGAACCATATAGGAGACTCTTACACACTACCAAGTCCTGCTTCTGGCTTGACATGGAGGCTCAGGCCCCTTCTGGACCACAGCTTCTGTGTGCTGACCCTGAAGAAATTCTTCCCAGAAGATTTCACCACAGTGATGCTGGTCTCTTGTTACTTACAGCTGATTTTTCAGCCCCAGCTAACCAGCATCAATTGTCCCAATAGAACAAAGATTTCACTTCAGGTTCTGGTCTCTTGTTATTTACAGCTGATTTTTCAGCCCCAGCTGACCAGAACCCACAGATTACACAGTCCTGATAATCTCTGTTCCCCTTTGAAACTAGAAACTTCACAAGCCAGGCCTCTATCTTCTACAAATCCTTCAGCAAAACTGCTCCAAGCTCCACAGCAACGATCTTTAGGCATTCAGTGATCTTCCCAGCCCAAAGTTCCAAACACCTGAACAATCCTTCCCCAAAACACCAAGTTCAGGTCTGTCACAGCAATACCCCACTCTCCTGGTACCAATTTCTCTCCTAGTTTGTCTTCCATTGCTGTGACAAAACACTCTGACTGACACCAACTTGGGGAGGAAAGGGTTTATTCAGCTTACATCTCCTGGGTCACAGTTCATCGCTTAGGGAGCCCAAGGTAGGAATTCAGAGCAGGAACCTGGAGGCAGGAGCTAAAGCACAGGCCATGGAGGAATGCTGTGCACTGGCTTGCTCTCCACTGGCTTGCTCTCCTGGTTCATGCCCAGACTGCCTTCTTATACCATACACAACCACCTGCCCAGGGTGGCACTACTCATTGTGGGCTGGGCCCTCCCACACTGCTCGACCATCAAGACAATACTCCACAGATGTGGCCACAGGCCAATCCAATGGAGCCAATTCCCCAATTGAGGCTCCCTCAACTCAGGTGTGTCAAGTTGACACTAAAGCTATCCAGCACAATTGCTCTTGCTTGTCCTTATGAACCATATCCCTCCTTGTCCCAAGAGATCATCTTGTTCACCCCAAATAGTCTCCTTGTTGCTTTCCTGTCATGATATTGTGAAGTTGAGAAATGGGTCCTGGGTTACTAAAAGGTCTTAGAATATTATGCTAAAATATCTAGTGTTATGGCAATCAAGGACCTTAGGACTTTGGAACAGGAAGAGCTCTAAGACTGAAGATAAAATGTAGACAGGGGAGTTGTGACCCAGATCAGAATCCTTTGTTTCTCTAGGCTGTCACTTTCCTGAAGCCTCCTGATTCTAAGTTATCTGTAAACCACCTATTTGAATACTACTTATGTGCTATCTGATCCTTTGTCACATGGGTATAAGAAGCCCCTCAAACTTCTGTTGGAGGCCAAGTCCTGTTGGAAGATTCATGGGTTAGCTCATGCTAGTGGGTTAGCTCATGCTAGTGGGTTAGCCCATGCTGGTGAAATAAACCCTCTCTCCTCACCTCACCAGACTTTGGCTTTGGACTCTTGATTTTCCTGCAACAGAGATGGATGATAGTGTATAAGGAGTTCAAGCAGCCCTCTGGACACCAACAACGCCCCCCGCCCACACAGTACACTTGGAGCACCATCCACAAGCATCCAGAGACCAAGCGAAAAGTGAAGCCGCAGGTAAGCAGCCTTGGGGAGAGAGGCTAGGGAATAGGACCGTGTGCTGTGTATGGATTGACTTGAGTGTGAAAGAATAAATTAGATTGCATCATAATATTCTGTGTCCTGAACTTCTTCTTTTGGACTGTGGGTCCATGCTCAAGTCAGATAGGTAGGTAGGTAGATAAGTAGGTAGGTAGGTAGATGATAGATAGATAGATAGATAGATAGATAGATAGATAGATGATAGATAGATAGATAGAGATGATAGGTAGATAAATTAGAGGATGATAGATGATATA
This sequence comes from Rhizomys pruinosus, assembly GCA_009823505.1. Taxonomy (NCBI): domain Eukaryota; kingdom Metazoa; phylum Chordata; class Mammalia; order Rodentia; family Spalacidae; genus Rhizomys; species Rhizomys pruinosus. Next base: position 712,695 of record VZQC01012730.1, on the reverse strand, counting down.
TAAGTAGGTATATAGAAACTAGATAGATGATAGATAGATAGATAGATAGATAGATAGATAGATAGATAGATAGATAGATGGATTTTGCGTTCACAGGAGAGAAAACCTGCAACATTTGTCTTTCGTTTTTGCTCCCTACCACCCTCTCTTGATCCCCCAAGCTTTCTTCCTTTGGATATCTTCTTCTTCCATGTAGTCTTCCTTCTACTTTAATGTCATTTTATATTTTCTTTTTTTTAAATTTATTTTTATTGATGCTTTGTGTATTCCATACATCATTTTCCAATTCAGTTCAGGCATATATCCCCTTCCCTTCCCCCCACCCCACCCCTACCCATCGCAGATCGTGCATTCTGCCGTAAGTTTTCTGCATCTTTCTCTGCTTTTTTGTTTTGTTTTGTTTTCATTTTTTTTAACAATAGGTGATAATTTGTGAGTACAAGCATCCTTCATGTAAAACCAATTTGCAAGCAGTTGTGCCCAAACCCACACAGCTCATGGGTCCCACCATCCTGAAAGGGGGGGNCCTGCCCACACAGTACACTTGGAGCACCATCCACAAGCATCCAGAGACCAATCGAAAAGTGAAGCCGCAGGTAAGCAGCCTTGGGGAGAGAGGCTAGGGAATAGGACCGTGTGCTGTGTATGGATTGACTTGAGTGTGAAAGAATAAATTAGATTGTTGTCTGCCTGGGGTGGACCCCTGCTCATTTTGCCCACATTACCAGCTACTTGGTCCATAGCAGTTTTCTCTTGGAGCAAGAATATCCTTAGGCTTTATCCTTTCGAAGTTTCAGGCTTAACAGGGTCTTGCACTGAAGGTACTCTTTCTACTGTTTAAGTGCAAATCTATAAGCCTCTCTTAATTGCTCTAATCTTATCAGAAAGGCTTTTCCTCCAGCACCTGCCCTGGCTCCAGCATAATTGAACTTCATTGTGCTCTCTTTCTCTCCAAACTGCATTCTGCATTTCATTCCGCCCCATTTGCTCTTTTTCATTGTAGAGCTGCATAATATTCACCATTAAGAGCCACACTACCATTTGTCCTTTATACGGTCTTAAATTTCCTCCACCAAAGAAATCACCACATTACTTTTCAATTTATTCTCAGGCAAATTCTTAGGAAGGAGGGGTGCAGACTGCAACCAGATAGTTTGCCAAAATATCCCAGTGGGTGTTTAAGTCCTTATTTCCCTCTGTAACTATTTTGTTCTCAGCACTACTTTCTTCCAGGGCCCTACTAGAATGCCCTGTTAAGCTCTGCTTAGAATATTAAACTGATTTTCCAGTCCGAACTTCCAATGTCTTCCACATTCCTCCAAATTCCATATGGTCAAGTCTTCACAACCACACCCCACTGTAGGCATCTACTTCTACATTTGTCACTATTCTTTTGCTGTGATAAAACACCATGACCAAGGCAACTTATAAGTTTCCATTATGGTTCAGAGAGTTAAAGTCCATAATGGAAGGGGAGATATGTTGGGAGAGAACAGCTGCAGGAGAAAGCATACAGGTTACATCTTCAAGTAGGCACAGGAATTAATGGAAATCTGGCAAGGCTTAAGAACTCTCAAAAGGCCACCTTCAATCATGTGCTTCCTCCAGCAAGACATCACCACTTAAAACCTTCCAAAACAGTGCCACTGACTTGGGGGAGAAAAGTTCAAATACTTGGAGCCTATAGAGGACATTCTTTTCCAAACCACCACAACGAGCAAATGAGAAAAGAAATATAGAAAACGTATTTAAAACAGGGTTTTCTTTTATAGCTCAGGTTGTTCTGGAAATTGCTATGAAAGCAAAGCCAGCCTCAAACTCCTCACCCTCCTGCCTCAACTTTCTGAGCGCTGAAATTACCGGTGAGCACCACCATGTTTTGCTCAAAACATATAATGTTATGGCAGTTTTATTTAGTGGTCAGATTTAAAGAGTTTGACATCTTTCCACTGAAGAAACTTCTCGATAATGTAAGCTGCCATACTGTTTCTGCAGTCATGATGCAATTGAGTTATTGAAACAGATGTCTGCTTCCCATGGAGGATGGTATGTGACAGGCTGAGTAGATGATAACATGGAGAAAAGCAATTTTACCACACTGAAAAGCTTTCATTCTTTCAAATCTGGATTTATGCAGTGAGAAGGTGTGATGTAGTTTATATAATTCTACCAAGGCTTTCTGTATGCTTTGAATAATGTTTCTAAATATTTTTAAATGTATTTAAGATTGTTGTATATAAAATATGTGTATCTGTATAGCTGATAAAGGGAACTGATTCTGAATCTGCTATCAAGTACACCCATGCAGCAAAACTCGGGGATGGGATGGTCTAAACCATCAAGACACAAAACTTCAGCAGGTAATAAAACAACCAACCTACTTTTAATGCAAGCCACACTTCACTGTTAATAAATTCTGTTAAGGTGGTATTAAAGAACATATTTCCCTCAAGCAGTCTCTTAGATATGTAAAACCTGATATTTCATCTTGTTTAAAAATCTTATATGAATGTAAATCAGAATGATATTGAACTTAGGAGTCTACTATTTGACCTCCAATGTCTCAGACAAAACCCAATATCAAATCACAGATTTTGCAAGGAAATAATGGAAGTTAAAGCTAGACAATTTACTTCTCAACCTTCTTTATCCTATAATCCTAAATCTGTGGCTTAAACATTTGACACAGGTATCTCTAGAGAATCTTTATTATTAAATTTTATCTATATTATTTTATTCTGGTCATCATTTTTCTATGATTTGGATCTGAAATCACATTTGGTCCCCTACAGGCTCATGTAGAGTCTTCAGTTTGGGGCACTAGTGAGACATATATGAGACCTTTCAGTTGTGAGAGAAACCCTTGTGCTAGAGAGAGGGCTCAGTGGCAAAGTATACATACAATGCTGCTGCAGAGGTTCGGTTCCTAGCACCACAAGCCCCTATGACTCAGGCTCTAAGGTATTCTATGCTGTCCTCTTTCTGCCACAGGCACCAGATACACAAATACATGCACTCCGGACACACACACACACACACACACACAAAATATTTCTTAAAAAAAAAAAAAAAGAGGTGGCTTCTGGCTTGCAGAAGCAGGTAACCAGGATTGGGCTTTTGAAGATGACACTCATCCATCCCTTTTTTGCCCCAAGTTCTCTATATCTTTTCTGGCACCATGCGATAGAGCCTCTGGCATATACTCCCACTACTGTGGTCTCTGCCATACATTTCCTACAGAAACTGCAGGCCACATAAATGCTTTCCCCTGTTGCTTATGTCACATCTTTTGTTCACAATAATGAGAAGAGTGGGACATATTTTTGACATTTTATTTCACATAATTTATTTCCTTTTAGTCTTTCTTTTTCCTTATTTTACAGTGGACTCTTCACTGGTAATTGAGATGTATGTTTCTTTAGGTTTTATTACTATTTTTCTACTTTCTTTACATTCTTTAAAAATGTTTTACTGATAGTTATAATTGAATATTTCATTTCTAGCCCTGTGAATCTTAATGTTATACTTGGTGTCATTCCTATTCTATCTGTCACTTCATTCAAAACAAACATCTTTGCAGGCTCTCAGGCCCTTTATGTTCTGCCATCCCTTCAATGCCCACATGGCTTGAAAATAATCACCTTATCCTCCTAGGACTCTTATACATAGATACCTAAATCAGTCCATCTTCCTTGAAGTTTGTGATTTACCAAATTTTATTTTTTTCTAATATTCTTGACACCTTCTGTGAGAGTTCTGCGCTTAATCACTAAAGTCACTAACTTACTCTTTTGTTTATCCATTTTTTTTCAGGACTTTTTTAAATGATAATTTTATTGAAATACAGTAGTCATACACAACTCATATACAACTCAGTGTGTTTTAGTATGTTCCCTTGTGCAACCATCACCACCATCAATTTAGAACATTTACAGTACACAAAATATAAAGCTGGTACCCATTTCTCATTACCAAATTTTTTTCAACCCCCCTCAGCTATATCCAATCCTGATATACCTTCTGGCTCTAGAGGGTTCCATAATCTAATGTTTTATATAAATATAATAATTCTACTCCCTGTATGACTTGTTCCTTTCAACTGATAAAAATTATATAGTTTCATATGTATTATATTATGTATCAGTATTTAAATTACTTTTATTGATGAATATTACTATTCCATTCTATAGATATTCCATATTTATTTCTCAATATTAGTTAATCAAAATTTGGGGTTTATGTATATATGTTTTTCTATCATGAATGCTATTGCTATCAATATTAATATGGAATATTATATAAGCATGTGCCTTTATGTTTCCTAGATGCAGATCTAGAAATGAAACTGTTGGGCTATACCACAAATTCATATTTGACCATTTTAAAACAGACTACTTTTGAAAGGGGCTATACCATTATTTTATTTCAATCAGGTAAATTTGTGGATTCTAACTTCTCTAACAAAATATAACCATAATGGTTTGTCTTTGCGGATCAAATTTGCATTCCTCTAGTGTCTAATATGTTCAGGTGTTTGTATGTATATATTGGAACATTTCTAAATTTTATATTCAGATCTTTAACTCATATTTTGAGTAATTTTAGATAACTGACTTTTAAGAGTTCTTCACCTTTAAGTCTTTTTCAGTTTTTTTTTTTTTTTTTGTTTTTTTCTTTTTTTTTTTTTTTTTGGTTCTGTCCTTTTAGTATTATAAAAACATATTGGACAAATACACTAAATTATGAATCCATATAATTATTTCTGTTTCACTTAAAGCATTCTTCATGTGTAAGTTTATATTGACTTATGTACTTATATAGCTCTGGCTGCAATCAACTACATTGCTTATTATTCATTTAAGGAAGGAGACAAACATGGCTCAAAGATTTAGTCACCAGGGGATTTACCATATGACATGTGGGACCCACCTCAGGGGTGAGAGTCTCTGCTACTACAGTCTTCTCAACTACATCTGATCCAATCCTTACCCTCACTTCACCTTTACAGTTTTACCTTAACTCAAATCTTGGGCAGTAAAATGTTCTATTTTGTTAGGTCTTATTTTGATTAAGGTTAAAATCCATATCATCATAGCTTTCTTCTGACTTATATTTTCCTGGTATACTTCATTTGATCTTTGACACTATTCTTTGCCCTGATCTGCTTGTCTCAGATAAAAAGTTCTTAAACACAGATCAAGAAGGAAAGCTTCAGGTCACTTATTTGCTGAAATGTTGACTTCAAGCTATCTCCATTGGACCTCAATACTAACCTCTTTGGATGTTCTCTTCAGAGTAGTACCTCAGTTTTTTATGTGTTTGTTTACATGGTATAGATAAGGGCAAATAACCTTCTTGCCCTTTGTAACTGCAGAGTTCTCACCCAGTATTTTCTTCTAGTTCTTCTCTGACCTCAACTCCCAGGGACCCCATTGCAGATGGAATCCCAAATAGCCTCCTTCCCACAGGAGATCCTCACAGAATGTTTTAGGTCATGGAATCAATATATTCTATTCACTGTCTACTTCTGATTTCATTTCAAGAGGCAGCTAGGCTGGTTCAACCGGTCTGGAATCAGAAACATTTTCTTTCTTGATAACTATTGCTAGAAATTTTATCATATTTAGGAGATGCTTATTCCGTATCACCTAATCTCTTTGTCACCTTCCTTACAGGCATAATAACATATAGCTAATATTTAGAAGTAACCTATAAAATGATGTTTACAAAGATGTCACCAGGGATTGGTGGGATACTAACAACTGATAATGCTTTTATCAATGATCTAAGAAAGGGCTAATGAGAGGAAAGAAGAGAGAAAATGAGTTTTTATCAAAGACACGTGCTGGATACAAATCTTAACTAATATAAGATTATATGAACAAAGCAAATATGGGAAAATGATAACAACTGAGATATTTAGACAGGATCTCCTTCCAGTCTTTCCATGTTGAGTGCTGTCTGCTTCCTATAGTCTAGATCTGTATTTAGACCATGCTAGACAATTAGGTTACATAAGAGGTGGGGCTTCCTTCTGATAAATTTCTTCTTCTAGCTCTCTAAAACCTGTAATATTTTCACAAAAGTATTTTTCCTAAGTAGTTATATGAGCTTATTCTCTCCTGTCCTTCATTCTACCCTTCCTTCTTTTCTCTTCATTAAATTTAATTTTTTTCCTGAAAAATCTATGTATGCAGTTCAGACTGTCATGAAATTCCTGAAATAAAAACCCTCAAACTTAAGATTCTCCTGCTAAGTACTGGACTCTCTACCATGCTTTTCCTGAGCTAATATGTTTTTAATACTAAAAGTAATCAACATCTCCAGGAAAATAAATCTATCTCAAAAAATTCCCTTTCTTACAGTGGCATATAATATTACCTGCAAAGAATTCTGATCATGTAATTGTTATGCTAGGAACAATTTGTAAAGTTATACTCCCTACATGTTCAAGAAGAGAGACCAACACCACTTAGAATTTCAGTATGCTTTTCACTAACATTAGCTGATAGCTCCATTTTAAGCTTATAATTACATATTCATAAAACCAAATCAGAAATATCCCAGGGTTTGCATGCAGAGCATCCAGCTTCCCATTGATTCAATATGTAATTGGCTATTATTACAGCTCCTTGACAACTTTGAATGACTTTTATACATTATAGATGCTTAGGTCTTTTCATGGAAGGCATTCATCTCTGGGATACCATGTAAATTACTCCTGTGGCTATTTACATAGTCTGTAAAGGTAAATAGTAATACGAACACATAGAAAATAACATCTACAAATGCTCTGTTCCAAGTCACAACAGGTATCTCATTCAAATGCATACATACCAAAAATCCTTTGAACGTAAATCCATCTCAAACTTTAATTATGATAACATAAATATTTCAAGTAATCTGCCCATCAACTTCAAACTATTTTTTATTCTTTCTAATTCTAAATATAAGTTGTTATTCCTTTGATAGTTATTAATGAACTCAACACATTTTTTTTCCTGAGAGAGAACTTAATTTTATTTAATTAAATTTGTTCTCTCATTACTTCACACATGTGTAAAATATTTTCTGAGTACTATCACCTCCACCCTCTCCTATATCCCTCTAAACCCTTGCCATTTCCCACCCATCTTCTCTACATGCCATTTTCCTACTTCATGTATTTTTGTTTGTACCAGGGCTGTCTTTGAGACTACCAGTTAGAACTATTTATAAAAGCCTGGTAGGGCCTCCATTCTGTGCATTGGTGAAGACAATGACTCACCATATCTGAGACTATGTTAGTAGCCAAGAAAAGTTCATCAGTAAGGGATGGGGCCCCATACAGGCAAAGATGCCAGAAATTCATGATTGCAATAGCAATCATTGAGCCAGAATATTTTCTAAGTTCTAGAGAAGTGGCTGCATGCAAAAGTATGGGAAGTTCCTAAGTGGAAGAGACCATTAGCAACCAACTAAATAAATCAGATCATTTCAAATCATAATTGGAACTAAGTAAAATTGCAAAAGTACTAGAATGATGGTTCTGAGCATGCCATACCATAAACATAGACAAACATGCTCATGTCTCTCATAATGTCAGAATTTATTGAATAACAATAAATTCACAAGGCTTGGCAGTTTTAAAGAAGGCAATTTGTCATATGACCTCACCTGTTTTAGTAATATGCCTAAGGTGGACAAGGTTCTTTTAGTCTAAATCTAATTACTAATATGAGCTCTTACATCACACATCACACAACACCTAGGAAAGTGTCTGTGTATCTATATGCATATATGGTATGCAGAATGAATACAAGCTTAAAAGGCTGCATCATAATTCAAAAGTGAGCTGAAAGAGAATGTCTATATTTGTAGATAATGAATTCTACAATCACCAGGAAGAAGATGGAGCTGCTGGAAGCAGGATTTCACAAGGAAGCTGCAGTCAGGCTGCAAGATGAAAGGTCATACATATTTGGATCCAAGAGCAGGAAATGACTGGTTTAGGTCTATTGCTAAACAAGGAAATGGGCAGGCAGTAGAATAGGCTCCATTAACTTCAGGGGTTGGAGGAATGAGCAGGGCTGCAACTCAAGGGAAAGTTAGAGCATCCTTGATGCACATACCAGGCATCAGATGATAGGATGGTCAGGACCATGCCCTCAGAGTGTTAGATGCCACAACTGTATGGAACAGACAAGGGAGTGACACCCTTTTCCCTGTCTGGTGTGTCTGTCCTATAGTTTCAATTCACCCCAATAATTCTATAGGGTAGCTCCTTTTCTACTCCCAGAAATCTGGCATTTGTCAGTCTGTACTGGATGTCTGGTGCTTAAAAATGTTATATCCTGGGGCTGGAGAGATGGCCTAGCAGTTAAGAGCACCGACTGCTCTTGCAGAGGACCCGGGTTTGATTCCCAGCACCCACATGGTGGCTGAGAACCATCTTTAACTCAAGTTCCAGAGGAATCTGACACCCTCTTCTGACCTCCACAGCATTGCACAACATGGGTGCACAAACCTAGATGCAGACAGTATATTCATACACATAAAAAATAAATAAAATGCAAAGTTCATGATGTTATCTTTCTTTACTCATGCATAGAACTCCATTGTGTACATGCACCACATTTTCTCTATCCACTTGTCAGTTGAGGGACATTTGGGTTGGTTCCAGCTTTTTGCTATTGTGAACAGAGCTGCAATAAATATAGCTGTGCATGTATTTCTGCAGTAAGATGAGTCTTGTGGGTGTATACCCAGGAGTGCTGTGGCTGGGTCAAATGGCAAGCTCATTTTGAGTTTTCCATGGGCTCTCCACACTGCTTTCCATACTGGCTGTACAAGTTTATATTCCCACCAGCAATGGATGAGTGTTCCCCTTTCTCCACAACCTCTCCAGCACTTGGCATCATTTGTTTTCTTGATCCTAGCCAGTCTTATCGGAGTGAGATGATATCTTAAAGTGGTTTTAATTTGCATTTCCCAAATTATTAGTGATATTGAACATTTTTTGAGATGTTTCTCAGCCATCTCTAATTCCTCTTCTGTGAAGTTTCTATTCAGTTCTTTGCTCCATCTTTTGAGTGATTCATTTGTTTTCTTTCTTCTTTGTTTTTTGAGTAGTTTGTATACTCTGGAAATCAATGCTTTGTCAGAGGTATCTGCAATGAAGGTTTCCTCCCACTCTGTGGGTTTTCTCTTTACTTCCTTTATTGTTCCTTTTGATGTACAGAAGCTTTTGAGTTTGATGAGGTCCCATTTGTCATTCAGAGCCAAATATAATACTAAAGTCTTTTCAAATTGTGCATTTAAGTAAAATATAATAATACAGGAGAGCTCTGATATCAGCAATGGATTATTCTGCCAAGGAGATGTTGGTCAGGGGATCCAAGTCCCCCTGCCCCAAAAGGTAAAGGCTTCTTGCCTGTAAACTGGGATACCTGCAAGAAGAGAGGTGATAAAGCCCTGCTGTCAAAGACCTGATGCAAGCATGGGAAAGATGTATTGAGACCGCACTTACAAGTGTACAGTTGGTGTCTGGAATTCCAGAGAGTGTTACCAAAGGCCACTAAACCAATAAAGCAAAAATTGGTCTCCTTGAGTCAAGCAAGACTCCTCCGTCAGCACCAGCTACACCTCACTGCCTGGAAATACTGTGCAGCAGTGGCAGCCACATGTCTGTATATCCCAAATCTAATTGGCTATTAGCTCTCTCTTTGGATGAATAATTCATGGCTGATGCCACAAGCTTACATCCTCTAGTAGTTAGGAGATGATATAAGCCACAGTAAGACCTTGTCATCTTTTACAGAAAAAATATAATTCATGGATTAGCATATCATCCAAATATCTGTGTCTATATCAAAGTAACATATGATAACAATTAATACTGTTTAAATACTTATATATCTAATTGCTTGTGCTTCATTAGTAGGATTGAAAGGCTATTCCTAGACAAACTGTCAACCCATGAAAGGAAACAGCCACAACTGATCAGAGTCCAAAACAACATTTTCAGAGAAAGTAGACTGTTTTGCTTCTCGTCCACCAGTACCCCTTTTCTAAGCCTAGGGAACAATCTGCAGAAGAGAGAACATGGTAGAATGTAAGGGCAATTGTCATAATTCCAGTTCTGGTCAATCTGACAACCTTTTCTGGCCTCTGCATGCACAGGTGCACTTATACAGACAGGAAAACACACACACAAAAATAAATAAATAAAATGACTTTCTTATGCAAGGGACACTTCTCATTACTGGGAACCACCCACTAGCTATAGCTCAAGGGAGGTTCACATTCTTCATTTGGAAAAATAAAATAATATTATCTATTTCAAATGGCTATTCTGAAAATTTAATGGAGCCAGTTTACATATTTCCTAACAGAGTAGCCACAAAATATCTAATAAGTGTTTGTAGTTTATTATTTATTTTTTAATATATTTTATTAGACTTGCAATGGAAAAATTTGCATTTGGATAGATTTGAAACCTATACTTTAGAATGTCCTGTTTTCATGATGATAGTTATACTAAAAAACAAAATATTCTATAACCTGAACATGAACACATTGTTTTGTTCATAATTTTCTAGTAATTAAGTTGCTAGGGGCCCCATGTGGCTAACTGAAAACTATTATTTGAAAGATATGGAAGTCTAAATTTTCTCTCTGTAGAATGGTCAGTATATGGCACTAGTGACTGAACCATGTAAATTGAAATAATCAGATTAAAATATAATGAAGTTGCTAGGAAGCATGAGAGAAGCTTATGACATCACAGTCTTTAAACATTCCCTAAAAGTAAAAATGCTTTATTTCTCCTTAGGGGTCACTAGGGAGCACTGCCAGTTAGAACACCAGCTGGGCTTCTTTCAAGATAGTAGATTTTAGACAGGGTTGAGAGTTTTGTCTTTGAATGGTTCACAGCCCCAATTAGGAACAAAATTACCCACTATCACGGGATGGATGACTCTTTTCACAGAAGACTTCTTCTGAGTGTATTTGAATTGCAAATATCAAAAACTCTCATGAAAATGAAGCCAAAATAATAAATAAATAGCTCAAGTTTTCTTAAGAGCAGCAGTAATTCATTATTAAGCAATTAGCCTTGTAACAAGCTCTCAATCCTTAGTTTAGAAATTTTCATTCAGTTTTGGAAAGATAATTATGAAACAGGTTGAAGACACAGAGCAGGACTGGAACATTAGCTATTTACAAACAATTTGACTTTAATGGACAGCAGGAGAGCTATCTGATTAAACTCTCCTTTTAAGAAAGCTATTTGCCAAACAGCACTCCATTTCATTGTCTTTAAAGTGCAGCCTTGGTCATTAAAGGGAAAATGGGATTTTTTGGCTTCAGGTAATTAATTTTCCCACTATCCCTTTCTTATATCCTAATGAAGGCTTTTGGAAATCTTTATTATTGTTTGTCAGAAAATAATGCAGCATTCCAAATCCTTCAAACAAATGTTTCTTTTACCAGTCTTTAAAATCATATGACGTCCTGAACAGTGCAAAAGTCCTCACTAGCCAACATGGAAAAATGGTTCAGAGGCCTGGGGGAGGGGACAGCCACAGAAAAAGAAGAGGCATCAGGCTAGGAAAGGTAGGTTATTTGAAATGAAGATGCTTTCCACAAAAGGCTCTTTCTTCATTAGTGTTCTGGAAAAATATTTAAAAGAAAAATGAAAATATAAAACATAAAGATGAGCAAAATCTATAAAAGCCACTTGAAAATGCATGCCCCAGATCGATGATGACTCCCAGTAAAAAAAAAAAAGAAAGAAAGAAAGAAAAGAAAAGAAAATGCATGCTTCAGACAGTGCTGAGTGTGGAGGGGCCACGCCTCCTGGCACCTGCTTTGAGATGGAAACAACTGCCTGAATCAGTCATGGGGCTGTTCTGCTCCATTTCCCTTGGAGATCACTTGATGCATTTCTGGCTCTTCTTTTTTCTGGATTCTAGCATTTTTGGTATCTGAAGAGAATTAGCAAATGCAGCATTTTGTGAACTCTTGATAAGCTGTCTGAGTCACTCACCATTATGCCTTCAGTCTTCGGGAGCCCTTCCTGCTTTCAAGGGTATACTGAATAACTGACTTCTTGGGTCAGGTCCTTATTCTGCTCCACAGAATCCTACATGACACACTTAGGTGTAATGAACTCTCCAATTTGGACATAGTTTTACTATCTCATGTCCTCATAACTATTTCTGGATATTCAGAAAATAACTACCATTAATGAAGTATGTACTAGATGCCGCAGAATCACTTTCTGTTTAACCCATTGTTAGAGCGGCAAAAGGCCCCATGAGACTGACTGGTTAAAAGTAAAATCTTATTCTGTCTGTCTGAAGACTCACTTTCCAGCTGCATTGGCCAATTACCTGATCATAGGATTACCCCAAGGAAGGTGGATTCACCTTAAGTCATGCTAATAGATGGGTAGAATACTTAAGTGTGTTGATAAGGTAGCGAACTTTTCCTACCTGGAGTCCTGCCTCCTAACACAGTGGTTCTGGACCAACCACTAGGCCCTCAAAAGACAAGTGGCTCTCTGTGTTAGTTTTCTGAATTCTTCAGAAAAGCAAAATAGTTCCTTTTATTCTTCATATCCCTTTCTAAACGTGCTTCCCCTAATGCTGTGGGCTGCCCTAGCACCTTGTATTTCTTTACTTTTCTCTGAAGCTTCCCCCTTCTTCCTGCTAGTCTGCCAAATGCCTAGCCTCCACACAGGCTCTAAACCTGCACAATTTCATGGCAGGGCTTTTTTCCTTCTCCCCTCCATTCTCCATCTCAAGGCAAATGAAGAGATTCAAGGCTTGTCTGCCTTGATGATTTTCCTTTACATTCTAATAAAATTGTCATGACTCTTCCCTTTGAGTCCATTCTTAAGTTCTTTTATGAATGAGACTAAGAGCCCTCTAAGGGGCTCCATTTCTCCCCTGTACCACCATCAACATCTGTAAGAAGGAGAGGATATTTCATATATGTGTGCACATGCACTTATGTGTATATGGGTATATGTGTGTATCGAGGCAAGAAGACAACTTCAGATATAATTCATCTCCTTTGAGACAATCAAGCACAGAGATCTACTCGTCTCTTCCTCCTGAAAATACAAGCACACACTACCATGCCTGGCATTTTCAAATGGATTTGGTGATTTATCGCAGGTACTCAGATTTGAAAGATAAGTGCTTTACCAACTGAGCTAACCCTAGCTTGGAAGGCTAATTTTAAAAGTCTCCTCCTGGTTTCAGTTTCTACTTACCTAAACTTGGTATCACATCATTTATAAAACTCATTCTCTCTATAACAAAAAATGAAAATGTTATCCCACCAAACTTACTGGGTGAAATCTTAACCTTAAATGGATATAGCCATCAGTATTCCCCAGTGCCTCCATCTAGTTTATCCTGTCCATAGCATGTTCATTGATTCTGCTTAACAAAGAATTACAGCTCTGAAATTATAACCATTCTATTCAGGCATGCTTTTGGCAGAAGTACTTAAGCAAGTCAGCAAGCAGCCTCCAAGCCTGGAACCCTGCTGATATCCTGCTAAACCTGTGAAACCTCCACACCACCAACTGTCTTTGATCCCTTAGGGCAAAACATTGACCTGGAGCAAATGGCCTGAAGCCCTGTGTTTCCCAGCCCCAAATTCTGTGCACCTCAGCCCCCTGCAAGGATTTGTATAAAAATCCTTGAGTTACAACATTAAACAGATTCCTTTTACTNAAGAAAATGCATGCTTCAGACAGTGCTGAGTGTGGAGGGGCCACGCCTCCTGGCACCTGCTTTGAGATGGAAACAACTGCCTGAATCAGTCATGGGGCTGTTCTGCTCCATTTCCCTTGGAGATCACTTGATGCATTTCTGGCTCTTCTTTTTCTCTGGATTCTAGCATTTTTGGTATCTGAAGAGAATTAGCAAATGCAGCATTTTGTGAACTCTTGATAAGCTGTCTGAGTCACTCACCATTATGCCTTCAGTCTTCGGGAGCCCTTCCTGCTTTCAAGGGTATACTGAATAACTGACTTGCTTGAGTCAGGTCCTTATTCTGCTCCACAGAATCCTACATGACACACTTAGGTGTAATGAGCTCTCCAATTTGGACATAGTTTTACTATCTCATGTCCTCATAACTATTTCTGGATATTCAGAAAATAACTACCATTAATGAAGTATGTACTAGATGCCGCAGAATCACTTTCTGTTTAACCCATTGTTAGAGCGGCAAAAGGCCCCATGAGACTGACTGGTTAAAAGTAAAATCTTATTCTGTCTGTCTGAAGACCCACTTTCCAGCTGCATTGGCCAATTACCTGATCATAGGATTACCCCAAGGAAGGTGGATTCACCTTAAGTCATGCTAATAGATGGGTAGAATACTTAAGTGTGTTGATAAGGTAGCGAACTTTTCCTACCTGGAGTCCTGCCTCCTAACACAGTGGTTCTGGACCAACCACTAGGCCCTCAAAAGACAAGTGGCTCTCTGTGTTAGTTTTCTGAATTCTTCAGAAAAGCAAAATAGTTCCTTTTATTCTTCATATCCCTTTCTAAACGTGCTTCCCCTAATGCTGTGGGCTGCCCTAGCACCTTGTATTTCTTTACTTTTCTCTGAAGCTTCCCCCTTCTTCCTGCTAGTCTGCCAAATGCCTAGCCTCCACACAGGCTCTAAACCTGCACAATTTCATGGCAGGGCTTTTTTCCTTCTCCCCTCCATTCTCCATCTCAAGGCAAATGAAGAGATTCAAGGCTTGTCTGCCTTGATGATTTTCCTTTACATTCTAATAAAATTGTCATGACTCTTCCCTTTGAGTCCATTCTTAAGTTCTTTTATGAATGAGACTAAGAGCCCTCTAAGGGGCTCCATTTCTCCCCTGTACCACCATCAACATCTGTAAGAAGGAGAGGATATTTCATATATGTGTGCACATGCACTTATGTGTATATGGGTATATGTGTGTATCGAGGCAAGAAGACAACTTCAGATATAATTCATCTCCTTTGAGACAATCAAGCACAGAGATCTACTCGTCTCTTCCTCCTGAAAATACAAGCACACACTACCATGCCTGGCATTTTCAAATGGATTTGGTGATTTATCGCAGGTACTCAGATTTGAAAGATAAGTGCTTTACCAACTGAGCTAACCCTAGCTTGGAAGGCTAATTTTAAAAGTCTCCTCCTGGTTTCAGTTTCTACTTACCTAAACTTGGTATCACATCATTTATAAAACTCATTCTCTCTATAACAAAAAATGAAAATGTTATCCCACCAAACTTACTGGGTGAAATCTTAACCTTAAATGGATATAGCCATCAGTATTCCCCAGTGCCTCCATCTAGTTTATCCTGTCCATAGCATGTTCATTGATTCTGCTTAACAAAGAATTACAGCTCTGAAATTATAACCATTCTATTCAGGCATGCTTTTGGCAGAAGTACTTAAGCAAGTCAGCAAGCAGCCTCCAAGCCTGGAACCCTGCTGATATCCTGCTAAACCTGTGAAACCTCCACACCACCAACTGTCTTTGATCCCTTAGGGCAAAACATTGACCTGGAGCAAATGGCCTGAAGCCCTGTGTTTCCCAGCCCCAAATTCTGTGCACCTCAGCCCCCTGCAAGGATTTGTATAAAAATCCTTGAGTTACAACATTAAACAGATTCCTTTTATTCTCAGTTTCTATGAGTCCGTCTCCTTTTTCTCTCCGGGTTACTTCTCACAGTTCCCTCCCCTCCCTGCTAGCTGCTTAAGCCTGAGGACTGTTAACGGAAGACCAGGGAATACTGCCAGGACTCAGCAGCCCAAGCCCAGGGAGAAGAACATCTAGTGAAATCCAGCACACACATAATGCACATTTAAAGTAACACCAGAAGTATATTTCAGATGACAATTCTACAGTCTCCACCATATTTAATAAACCTGTCATAACTCCTTGCCTTAAAACCACAAACTTCTGAAATACCATTAGAAACTATCCTTTGGTGTGCCCCCCACTGTGGAGTGAACCCACTGAAATATCATTTCTATACTTCACTTTCAACATCATCCGTAAACTTCCAGTCACTAAAGGCCATGAGTAGTCTTCATTTCTTAGTCCTGTTGACCTCACTAAAGCTCTACAAATACATATTGGTGATGCCCACATTCACTCTCTAGTTGCTCCTTCCTGCATTGAAGGCAATTCTGTCTCATTTTCTTATTGTACAATATTCATTTTTCCTTGGGATCTGAAGTCTGGCATTTTCTATGATCATCCCTTGGCTCTTTTCTCTCCTTGTTAAATTACTCCTGGTATCTGGGTCTTCCCAAGTGGCAGTGGGTCAACACCTCACTTTGAACTCCAGGTCATAGTCTGTGATACTGAGACTCAACTCAAAACTTCATTTTGGGGACAAACATCAAATCACATACTCTGAAAACATAATTTCATAAATTTTCAGCTGTATAGACTGGTCTTTTACTCGTTTCAAATTTATTTATTTGGAAATTCTTTTTAAACATGTTGCATTCTGAATAAGAAGAAAATGAACTATACTTGTTTCTTACCTCTATGGAGACACAGAAACAAACATTTTAAAAACCATGTTTAAGTGTAGTGCTGGTGGTATAATAAGCACAGTGTCTTGGGAATACAATCAAAGATGAGTCTGTGAGATCAAACAAAAATAACATAAAATCATTTTTAATGCAATACTGGTGGAAGTATAACAGCCAGTCAGGGAGAAAGATCAGAGGAGTCATTCTAATATGCACATGTTGAACATCTGCTGTATGTTAAACATAAAAGTTAAGAAGGTAGCATTCCATGGAATTTCTGTCAGTTTCTGGGGATACAACCATTAAATGCTCCTGTCTTGATGGTATATTAACTTAGTAAGGAAATCAGAAGAGTAATAATAGGTTGTGATAGTTACTTACGTGGAGCTGTAAGGTAAAGAAGAGAAATACACAGACTTGAATATTGGTTGTGACATGGCATTAGTATAAAGACAGCTATGTGAAATTATTAAACATTTTGCTATTAAAAAACCCTCCTGCAGAGCATATAGTGCAGACTAAGAACAGCTTAGAGTATTGTATCCAAAACGTGTGCTCCCTACAAACGCAGACTCCCATGCTTCCATATTCCAGTGTGTGGACTTCTTGGATGTTGTTGGGATGTATTTTTATCATTCCCCATAAACTAGCAAGCCAGCATCCAGAACAAACAGACTATGAGCAAACAGAGAGTCAAGTAGCTAGCTGTCTTATAAGCATCAAGCCATGAACAGTTAGAAATGGAAAGCATCAAATCAAAAGTGTCTTGATAATGTGAACTTGAATGTAAAGTTTTTCCATGCATTTTAAATAAAATAATCTCCTTTTGAACCACTTCTCTAAAGAGTAAAAAGGATTGGGGCTCGAGAGATGGCCTAGCGGTTAAGAGTGCCAACTGCTCTTGCAGAGGACTAGGTTTGATCCCCAGCACCCACATGGCGGCTGAGAACCATCTGTAACTCCAATTCCAGGAGAACTCCAGTTCCAGGGAAATCCAACACCCTCTTCTGACCTCCGCGGCATTGCACGACACGGATGCACAAACCTACATGCAGACAGTATATTCATACACATACAAAAATAAATAAATAAAAATAAATAAAAAAATGTTTAAAAAAAAAGAGCAAAAAGGATTTGTATAAATCCTTACTAGCCACACAGTTTTATATGAATGGTGGAATGAAATTTTTATAGAATTCTTGCTGACATGTGTGTATACATGTTACAACCACATCTATTTGCATGCCTATATTTATATATCTATGTATATTCATATCTCTATATATTCACATAGAACTTTGAAAGCCAACTAAAATGTTGACAGAGACTTTTGCTAAAATTAAGTACAAGCATAAAACCCTAGTGAAGGACAACTTTTTCTCTGCACTCTTGTTTATTAATTAGTGGTTGGTGCATTAAACTGACAAAAAAAGCTTGTTATGAGAGAAAAGACAGATTTTAATAAAGTTTTATATATAAGAGAGTTCATAAAGAAATGTTCTTGAAGCGGGGAGGTGGTCATCAGCTAGGGCTTACATACCATCTTGCTAGGTGAAAGGGGAGAAGGGTGCTCACAGAAAGACAAATGACTTCACACAAGGAGAGGAGTAGGAGAAAGGGCACACTTGTGGGAAACAAATCACAGTCTGTAGAGATAAATGGGCCTTGGACAACACAGGAGAGAAAGGATGGTTCTGTGAATGCCTGTGCATGTGTGACCCATCTGCTAGCTGAGATGCTCTGGCTCCTCTGGCTACTCTCCCAGGATGGAGTCAGGACAATTCTATAGTGACTTCTTTTGAAAGGCATGGCTGAAAGAATTTTTTTTTTAATTTTTGTATGTGTATGAATGTACTGTCTCCAGGTAGGTGTCGTGCAATGCCTCGGAGGTCAGAAGAGGGTGTCTGATTCCCCTGGAACTGGAGTTCTCCTGGAATTGGAGTTACAGACGGTTCTTAGCCACCATGTGGGTGCTGGGGATTGAAGCCGGGTCCTCTCCAAGAGCAGTCGGTGCTCTTACCTGCTAGGCTATCTCTCCAGCCCCCTCAAAAGAATTTTTATACCCCGGTGGCATATTTTAGATGACTTTAACCTAAAGCACAGAAAGATGGGCCTGGGGCTCAGCAGAAAAGTGGAGGCTTTCCACGTGGAGCACTTGACAACAGCAAATATTCTAACCTGTGATCTCCTTTGTTACAGGGTGGCTGCCACTTCCCTTTTGTGGAGTGGGCATAGATTGACAGGCTTCGCATCCACTTCTTAAAACTATAGTTACCCGCTAGTGCACAGAACACTAGAAAGTTTATTTTTGAGTCAGGGTGCTAGCTGACCTGGAACTCTCTATGTAGACCAAACTGGCCTGGAACTGAGGAGATTTGCCTTTGCCTCCACAGTGCTGGAAGGAAAGGCATGCACCACAGCTCCCAGCCTCACTCCCAATTCTTAGGAGAGGAAAGGCTAGCAACTTCAATTCTTGTCCCTTTCCTCCTTTATTTCTAATGGTTTTTTTTTTAGAAAAAAATTAATTTAAGTTATCCTAAGTTTTCTTTGCCCAAGTTGTCTTCTAAGGACAGGTTTGTGATTTAGAAAAAAATTCTGCAGCCAGTTGGCAGTGTAGCTCTGTGATATCAGACTTGATCCCTAGAAATACAAAGGGAAGGAAGGGAGGGAGGAAGAAAAGGAGAGAGAGGAAGAAGAGATGAAGAGGTGGAGAGAAGGAAAGATGGAGGCAGGGAGGAAGGGAGGGAGGGAGGGAGGGAGGGAAGAAAGAAGTGGAGGACTTCTACCTATGATAAAAATTAAGAAACTTCTATTAAGACTTTAAAATCTAGGCAGGAGGATCTGTGTAGAAGGTGAGCAGAGAATCTAGACTGTGATCAGTGAGCCTGAAAAGTCCGCACCCAGACAGACAGCACTTCTAGGCATGGAGAAAGATAGAGCAGCCAGGCCATGGCTGGGGGTCCTGTTGCAGACCCCCAGGGCAGAAGGAAAGGGTGCTTGGCTGTATAGATTATGACCTTTGCTTCAGCAGCAGCACAAGCTGATTATAATTGCAGAACCATCCATTGTGCTTTCAAATTATCTTTACTAAACATATGTGATGCAAGTTGTAATCTGAAGTGTTTTTCTATAAAAGTATTAAAAATGCATTTCTCTTTCACAGACTAGTGCACTCTATATTTCTATCACAAATGCTGCAGGAGTAGCGCCTGTTCTTTTCCATTTTTTACTCACTTTTATATACAGATGAGAGGTTTTAAAGGCATTCTCATTTGCTGAGTATAAAAACCAAAGTGCAACTGAAATCCTTAGGAGAGCAAACTGCCTCTACCACACTCCATTACTTCCTACATTGTCTGTGATTACTGGGCTCGAACTTAACAAAAGGCTTCCTTAGAAACCAAGGGCAAGATCCCACCTCTTTGAAAGAATCTATTAAATAAAACCAAACCCAGGAGATTTAGAGAAAAAGAAAAAAGGAAAACAAAGAGATACTTGACCCTTTTTTAGCATGACAGAAAAAGCACCAGCACCATCTATCAGGGGATTTCAAACAGTGACAGTCCAACAAAGACAATCTGAATGGGAGGATGATTGACATCTAACTGTTGCCATTCACCCAGTATTTAATTATTTAACCATTTAATTAATAATTATTACCCAGTTCAAATCCATAGCAAAACATGTAATATACATGTGCATGCATATGGGAGCATATATATACATATATATGATTTTTATTTTTTATTTATTACTTTTATGTGTCTGGGAGAGGGGGAACATATGGTACACTTTACATGCGGTAATCCAAAAAACAATTTTCAGGGTTGATTCTCTCCTTTCACCATAGGTCCCTGGTGTCAAACTCAGGTTTCCAGCAAATACTTTTACCCAGTGAACCATTTCTCATACAGGGGCTGGCCCGTACTGTATGGTTCTTAATTTTTCATTTGTTCTAGAGACAAGGTCTCATGTAGTCCAGACTGGACTCAAACGCACTGTGTAGCAGAGGACATGCTTGCACTTCTGATCCTCCTGCCCCACCTCCCAAATGTTGAGATTAAAGGTTTGCAGCATCATGTTCAGTTTTATGCTGGTGCTGGGATGGAACCCAGGGTTTCATGTGTACTAAGCCACCTTCCTACCAACTGAGCTACATCCTCAGCCCTGCAAAGATTTCTTTCAGGTGCTAAGGATGTGCTCTCAGGTTAAAAGATGCAACAACAGGAATATGATCGCCTGAAAAATTCACACAGCCCAGGATTTATCAACCCACTGCAGTGAACGTATTATCTCTGTTTTGAACAAATAGAAGACCAACAAGTGCCCATAGCTGCTCAGACTTGTGCTGTGGGTGTGTTATTCTATGTATACACCAGGTCTCTATTCACTGCCAATAAAGCAGGGCAACAGTGTCTAAGGTCAGTGTTTAAGAGTTGTCTAGGCATGGACACAGATGCCCAGCCATCAGCAGAAGTTCTACAACTCTGATGGCCGCTCTTTTCACTGGAGTCCTTTTCAGAAGATAAGGTTTGTCAAAGGACTACGTAACACATAAATATAATTATTAGATTTGTGACATGGGTTAGAAATAGTTTAATAACAATAATAAATTTTAAAAAATAAAGTCAATAAAAAATAAATAAAGATGAAGGTTATTTTCATTTTTTAACAAGTAAAAGTTTCGCCTACTATTGCGAATCTACTTCACTCTTACTCAGCCTCTGATTTACATTTATCCAATCAAAAAAATCACAGCATGAGTGGTTTTATAAAAAATGATATTTGATACAATCCGTGACACCATTCTGGCCCACACTGCTGTTCTGAATGCACGATTTTAGGTAATAGGAAGCAACAAAAGTGCAGAAACCGCAAGACAAAGCCTTCTCTTCACTCTGCATATGACCTTCTTCTCCTCCTAACTGTCCTGTCACCTTTGGGGGAAAATCAGAAAATTAGGAGCCCAGTACATCAAACTACCCTGTTAGTGAAACACTCTTAGCTGCTGTGAAGTCTGTTCCAGAGGCTGGCTGGCATAAGTGCTGTTAGTTTTAGAAAGAGATCAGGACCCAGGCTTTATTGTCTTGTTTTGGTTCAATATTACAAGCAAGATATTTTATTCAGCAATTTTCCATCTAGTCATGACACACCAGGACTCATGATGGGTGATGGACAGGTGAATGATTGAGTTGTTTTTAAGATAAGAAGTGCTTAGCAGAAGAGTTATGGGGCAAAGCAGCCAATAAAACCATCTCCAAAGACTAATGGGCAGTGCTGACAGAGGGGTGAACACAGCAGGGGACATTCTTAGCTCTCTTTCTTGTCCTGGGAATAATGCACTCTCTTCTGCTTTAGCAAGGGTTAGGGCACTATCTGCCATAGAATGCAATTTCAAATCTCAAAGGCAAGATCACCTTGCACCAGGGAAACATCCTGGGTTAGGCTCCGGCTGCAGCTTTGTGCCATCCTTGTAACTATGTAATGAAATACAAGGGGCCAGAATTCACAGGAACAACAAAATTATAAGAACTTCTCACCATGTGATGACCTCCACTTGTTTATGTATACACCTCAACCAAACTACTTAATCAAAATGCTGGAGCCTCCCTTGTCTCTCAACCCTAGCTATAGACAGTGTGCTAACTGAGCGCATTTATTTTATTTTACCTACTAATTTCAGCTTTGCTTCTACCACATTATTCCCTAGTTATTACTGAAAGGCAATGAGAGTAGTGGGAACAAAATTTCCCAGAAGAAAACCCTGTTTTTGAAACCAAACTTCCTACAAGGCTGATCAACTGGTTACAACTTCAGCAATCGTAAAGAGTTTGGAATGTTGCAGCCCCAGAGCTTAATGACCATTTATTTACCTTGAACCATTTTAGCTCCTAAATAGCCATCATTGCCTATCTCTGTTTCTGACTTACTGTCTTCTAATGGGTAAAAAACATTTGGAATGTATTAACTCAGCAAACCACCAGCTTCCACCACCCAAAGGCTGAGTGTAATCAGATGGCATCTGAGGACCAAAGCTGAGATTTCTCTTTACTGTAAACCAACCTGCTTAACTTTTCCACCAATGTATTTGAAAAGCATCTTTTGATTTTTGACTTTTTTATGACTTTCTTTATTCTCTTACTATAAAAATAACATGAAACTATTACACATGGGAACATGGAACTTGGGGCAACCTGAATCTGTGTTACTGGGCCATGGTCACTTAAGTTTGTCTCCAGAATAAACTATCTCTTATCCCCTTTAAGATCAGAATTGTGCTGAATTGTAGTGAGGAGGAAATAGGAATTCCGGCTTGAAAGGAGACTGGCTGAAACTCACAGTTATAACTGGGGAATGTGAAGAACTAAGAAGACTAATTTTATAACAGAGAAATATTTCCTGGGAAATAAATCAAATTTAGCTGTTACTATTTGAGAGTCAAGAGCAAAAAGCAACATATATGATGACTGCACAATTTATACAACTAAGTTCCCACTGTAAAACAATGTCCCAAATGTAAAAACAAAACAAAAATCTGCCCCCTAAGAACTTGAGAAAATGCAGGCAGAGTGAGAGACCCAAGAACTTCCTGGAATGTTTATTTGTTCCTTCTTCAAACAGTTTAACAATATTTTTCCAATCAGTCTACATTTAATGGGACCAAAATGGAACTGATTTTCCTTTTGTATTGCTTTATAAATGAGTTCACTTAGTTCCTTTGTTAGTCATACCTGATGGCCTGAAAAGAGTTTAGTTTATGAGCCCTCACACTTTGCAGCACTATTATGATATTCCAAAACTCTCTGAGAGGCCCATGGAACCACTTGCAACTTAGATAATCAAAAAGGAAATAGCTCCCAGCAAACAGTATCATACAAAGTATTATTGAATTCAGTCGCTCCGTTACCATGACCACTGACTTTCAGTGAACTCAAGTATGTCACTTTATGCACACAACCAATACAAGTAGGTCTGTGTTAGCAATTTGCTGCAGTCACTGCATAGTGGTGCTGTTTGGATGTTTTAGCCCAGAGTATGGTCTGTTTCACAGGGAGTAAACATAACCTTGCAGTCTATTCAAGTAAGGCTTTATTTCTGTTACAAATGGGTAGCAAAGCCAGACTGTGGCTGACAGGTGCTTCGTGGCTCTTCATGGCATCAACAGTAGTCGCCTGTTATCTTCTGCCTTAGAGGAACCAAACTAGTTCCCACATTTGTCTCATAACAATGAAATATATTAGTCGGGGTGCTAATGGGTTTACATGAGTCTCTTCCTTTAGCCTTTCTGGCCTTCCTTATTTCTTCCTCACCAAACAGACCGATTTAACTAGGAAGATAATATCCTCATGTTCCTGACTACATGTCCCTCAGTGAGGTCTGTGCTTCAATCTCTCTGTCCCACTGTTAGGATTCAGTGCATATTTAACTGTGATTTCCTGATTTTAAGTTATCTGTGTAAACAACCTATTTACACTGAAATCCTGTACAGAACATTCTAAGATTGGACCTCAGACAATGGCTACTAAGAAGTCTGTGTACAGGGGCTGGAGAGATGGCTCAGTGGTTCAGAGCACTGGTTGATCTTGCACAGAACTGGGTTTGTTTCACAGCATCCATATGTTGGTTATCAACTGTCCGTAGCTTCAGTTACAGGGTACCTGACACCTTCTTCTGACCTCTGCAGCCATTACATGGACTGGGTGTACTCATCTATATGCAGGCAATACACTCATACACATAAATTAAATAAATAAAATGTTTTTAAATAAAAAATTAAGTCCACATACAGTAATAACTCAATCTGTGTACCTCTCCCCCTACCTGCTCTTGGAGAGTAATGCTTAAGATTTCTAAACAGCACACCAGCTTTCTATTTTTTTTTCAAGCAGCTCTAAACTTGAAGGGAAGAAAAATGTATGTGCTATGTTAGCCGAGTTGAAGCCCTTGACTTAAAGTTCTGCCCCTTTCAAAGCTCCAGGGCACCACTCCCAGACAATGGAGCAGGCTGGTGACCAAGACCCCAAAGAGGAAGGGCAAGGTGGGAGAAAAGTTCCAATCTGTAAATGGCATCTGGAAATGAATCAGAATCTTCATGAGAAGGTAAGAGATGGAGAGCCAGGGAAAAATGCAGATACAAAGTCTTGGGAGGGGCTACAGTGTATATGAACTATGGATCAAAGACTTCTAGTCATTGCTCTGCATGAAGCCCTAGACTAGTGAGACCTAGGAAATTTAGGTTACCTGTGCACATAAGTGACAGTTATAAGAAACCTGTTTTCGGGCTAGAGAGATGGCCTAGCGGTTAAGAACGCCGACTGCTCTTACAGAGGACCCGGGTTCGATCCCCAGCACCCACATGGCGGCCGAGAACCGTCAGAAACTCCAATTCCACGAGAACTCCAGTTCCAGGGGAATCCGACACCCTCTTCTGACCTCCGCGGCATTGCACGACACAGGTGCTGTGCATGCAGACAGTACATTCATACACATACCGAAATAAATAAAATTAAAAAAAAGGCACTTTTTCATTTACACCACGTAATTACAAACATATGTTTGTGAAATGGACAGAATAACAAGAATTTGCTATTCTACACATTGGGAATTTAGGCATAAAAAAACTAAGAATTAATGACCTCATATTGTGTACCTGGCAAGAAGTAAAGAAGGATTAAAGATATATAAGAAGGATAAAAATGATATATATGTTATTTGATTTCTGGACTAATTCAGTAATACTTCACTTGAATTCTTCAACTCCCTTTCACAGAATACTTTATACAGAACTTTTCAGAAATATAAAGTTATTTATACATAACTGGATTCAGAAAAGTACTTACAGGCTTATTGACAGTGAAGGTCATACTCTTAACATGCCTCCCAAAGTATCTTTTCCTCTGGTGTTCATGCTATTGTGTAAGCCCTTTCCTTTGTGTTTGGGAAGAACACTTGATCAGCTTTTACACAACAGAAGTTTGCAAAAATTAAGAGGACATCACTATTTTATGTGGAACTAGAATTTCCATTTTATGGAAGACTCTCATTATCAGCTTTCTTTCTTACTCTTGTGGATAAAACATAGGGCCATGTGGAAAGACCATATGGCAAGGAAGTAAAGAAGACCTTTATTAATAAACAGAAAGAGACTGAATCATACCAATTGCCATATTATCTTAGCTGTAGATCTTTCTTCAGTAATCTGCAGGAGAAACACCATCTCCATCACAGAGGACACCTTGACAGCTTGGTGAGAAGCCCCCACATAGAGGACCCAGGTAAGCCAGCCTCTTACTCCTAACCACAAAAACTGTTAAATAAAAATCTGTGTACTTTAAGCCACTAACTCTATGAAAATTTAATATCAAGCACTAAGTCACTATACATGTATGCACTTTCTTTTTAGTAGAGCAACATAAGCCTCTTTCAGGTAAAAGTTATTAATACCCATAACAATTGGGTTTGCATTTTCCTCCTGTTTCATAATCCCTGCCTTAACCTACTGGTTGGGTCCTATAAGAAGCAGTGACACTGGTGGTCTAGGGAAGGAGGCACAGTCTTATTGCTTTCTTTTTTATCCCTTGCCCCCACATACCCCCTAGTAGAATTCAATGTTCAGTTGTCTCCTAGCAAGGGTGGCAAAGCCCAAATCATTTATTATGGTGTGCTTAAAAATATTTCTGTATTAACAAGTCCTTGTGACATAAACATTAATGGAGAGCATAATTCAGTCTCAAGGTACCTTTTGGACCATTTATTCTGAATTGCTCTACCAAGGCTGGGAACAAGTGATGAACACTTTCCTCTCATGATGCATGTAGCCCAGGACTATTGTGACAGAAGGAAGGGAGGGAAAGCAGGGGAAAGAGATATCAACTTCCCTACTTGTTCCTAGACAGTTTTTCATTTACAGCATCTATTTTATTAATATATCTTTTATTCATCTCCTTTTCCTTCACAAGTGTTGGAAATGAGGAAGAAATTGGTTTAATCGTTTTCTGAAAAATCAGCTAAATTCTAATGTTGTTTGATCACATCAGTTGCAAAAATGTCAAGTGCATTTCCATTTAGAGTGCCTGCTTAAACAGCCGTGCAAATGGGGAACACCCAAAAATCAGCATATCTCATGAGAGACTTGTGATTTTTTTTTTTTCGGCATGCACTTGCATTAATCCACTCTCTTATTCTTGAAAATAATGCGTTTTTCCAGCACATCATTCCTCAAATGAGGGTGATCCATCACCACTGGAGATTCACCAGTGAGGCACATTAATAAAAGCAGACAGCTTCACTGTGTTTTCTTTGTAGAGCTTTGTGCCTTGAGAGAACAGTGTTTGGCCTCTTGTGCCAAAAATCCAACCCAGTTGTCTACAAGTTCTAATTCCCTTGCTAAGGTATTCCCCTAGATGGTAATATATGACAAATCCCATTTCAGCCTTCATTAAGTTGTTCACCTTTGGCTAATCCATTCAAAATAACTGAATGAGGTTTTTCTCCTCTCTTCTGAAAATTGAGGAATTAAAACTGGCTCCAACTATACCAGACACCTTCTCTCTGATTAGCCCAGTGCTATAATATGATTAAAAGCCACACATACATTCACACACATTGAACAACCTGTTTGACTAGTAAGTAACTAGTGAGGTTCAAGCCTCTCAAATTTAATTTCAAACTTTTGCCAAATATTTCTCAAATTTTAAAACTATCTGGATTTTCTGCATTGAAAAGGCATGTACCAATGAGATCTATAAGAGAAATAAATATTTGAATTTAAGTATATAAGTTGATTAAGAATTTGCCCAGTAATGCTTTAATGAATTATAAAATTATTTGGTCTGATAGTCTCTTAATCAAGTACATGTTTTTTACACATTGAGGCAACACTATATATATATATATATATAGATAGATAGATAGATAGATAGATATAGATATATAGATATAGATATAGATATAGATATAGATATAGATATAGATATATAATTCAAGCTCTACATTCTGAAATTGTACTTGGGAATCTAAATTTTCCATGTGGTGGGGTAAACTCTCTAATGTACCAATATTTTAAAGTTAATGGATAGAAAATATTCACCTGCTCCACACTTAACATACCATATTATATATATATATATATAATGTTTGAAATGATTTGGGCTTCTGGTGTTAAGTCAAATATTTAATCACCTCGGTAATACTAAAAATAAAAATACTAATTTACTGTGTTTCCATATGAAATTTAAGATTTTTTTTCAATTTCTGTGAAGAATGGAATTGGAATTTTGATAGTGTATTAGTCACTTTTCTGTTGCTGTGATAAAACACCATGACCAAGGAACTTATAAAAGGAAGAGTTTATTTGAGCTTACTATTGACGGTTCCAGGGAATTATAGTTCATTGTGGCAGGAGGCATGGCGGCTGGAGCTGGAGCAGCATGCTGAGGGTCACATCTCACAATGAGCACAGGAAGCAGAGAGAGGGTGACTGGAGACCACCAGGCTTGTTAAGCTCACTAAGCCTGCCCCCAGTGACATACTTCCTCTAGCACGGCCACACCTTCTAAGACCTCCAAAAACAGTGCCACCAACTGGAGACAAAATGTCTGGCCTATGGGGGACACTCATTCAAACTACCACATTTCACTCCCTGGCCCCCATAGGCTCCTAACCATATAAAATGCAAAATGTATTCAGTCCAACCTTAAAAGTCCCCATAGTCTTTACCAGTTTCAATGCCATTCAAAAGTCTACAGTCCAAAGTCTCTTCTGAGACTCAGGCCAATCTCCTAAACTGTAAGCTCCTGTAAAATCAAAAGACAAATTACAAACTCCCAATGTACAGTGGAACCGAATACACATTCCCATTCCAAAAGGGAGGAATAGAGGCATAGTGAGGAAATACTGGACCAAAACAAGACCGAAAACCAGCAGGGCAAACACCAAGTCCAGTAGCTCCATGTGCAACTTCTGGGACTTGACTTCCAAAGGGCTTAGATGGCTCAGCTCTTCCAGCTTTGCTTGCAACATACATCTCTTTCTTAGGCTGGTACCACTCCCTGTATGCAGCTCTCCTTGGCAAATATCTCACAGCTCTGGCATCTCGAATGTCTTCTTGGGGTCTCCACTGCCAACCAGGCTTCACATTCACAGCTTCACGCTATGGCCTATCAGGGCCTTCTTTATTCAGGGACGCCCCTGCTGCACTCTGCCTGGCCTCTGTGGCTCTCTGAAACCGTGGAGGAAGAACTGATGACCCCTTCACTCTTGCAAACTTCATGCCTCTAAAGCCAGCACCACGTGAATGAAATTGCCGAATCTGGCTGCAAGTTCGGGATGGACTCTCTCCTACTTTAACCACATTTGCAATTTTTCTCTGCCCTGGACTTGTTGGAGGATTAGCTGGGTGTGATCTTGCCCTGAAGGTACTGATTCTTTTGTTTACTTGTAAATCTCCAGGCCTCTCCTTAATCACTTTAGTCTCCTTATGAAAGGGAGCCTCTCCTTCACATGCCTTGGCCACACCTTTAATCTTCCTAGTGTACTTTTCAGATACAAACTGTACATTCTGCATTTCCTTCTGCCCCATTTGCTCTTTTTCACTGTAGATCTGTATAATATTCACCATTAAAAAGCAACGCCACAATTTCTAAATTAGACTGTCTTGAAATATTCCACCAAAGACATTAGTCCATTGCTTTTCAACTTAGCATCAGGCAAGCATTTGGGCTGAGGGCAAACTGCTGCCATACTCTTTATCAAAATATCCCGGTTGCTGCCTAAGTCTTTATTTTCCTTTGGAACTACATTTTTTTTTCAGCCATGCTTTCTTTGAGACTTCTACTAGAATGGCCTGTTAAGCTCTGCTTACAGTAGTCAACAGCTTTTCTAGCCCAAAGTTCCAAAGTCTTCCACATTTCTCCAAACATCCAAATGGTCAGGTTCTTCACAGCCAACAGCCCACTCTGTGGTACCAAATAACTGTATTAGTCACTTTTCTGTTGCTGTGATAAAACACCATGACCAAGGAACTTATAAAAGGAAGAGTTTATTTGAGCTTACGATTGATGGTTCCAGGGAGTTAGAGTTCATTGTGGCGGGAGGCATGGTGGCTGGAGCTGGAGCAGCATGCCGAGGGTCACATCTCACAATGAGCACAGGAAGCAGAAAGAGGGCGACTGGAGACCACCAGGCTTGTTAAACTCACTAAGCCTGCCCCCAGTGACATACTTCCTCTAGCATGGCCACACCTTCTAAGACTTCCAAAAACAGTGCCACCAACTGGAGACAAAATGTCCCCCTTGAATCTGAACACTGCTTCTGTTAGGATGATTATTTCACAATATTAATCTTCCTAATCCTTGAGCATGGGGGATGCTTTCATCTTCTTCAAGTTCTTTCTTCAGGGTCATAAAGTGTTCATTGTACATGTCTTTTACTTCCTTGCTTAGATTTACTCCAAGATATTTTATTTTTTTATTTTATTTTATTCTGTTTTATTTTACTAGGCTATCACAAATTATATAGCTTCTCTGATTTCTTTCTCTTTATGTTTGTAATTTGTATACAGGAAGGCTGCTGATTTATGTATTAATTTTACATCCTGTTTCATTGCTTAATAGATTTTTCAGCTATAGAATTTTTCTGGTGGAGTATTTAGTGTCTTTTATGTATTGCATCACATTATCTGAAAATAATTGCTGGACTTCTTCCTTTCTAATGTGTATACCCTTCATCTCCTTCATTTGTCTTATTGCTCTATCTAAAAGTTCAAGCAGTATATTGAAGAAGAGTGGAGACTGTGGGCATCTTTGTCTTATTCCTGATTTTAGAGGAAATATTCCAAGACTTTCTTCATTGGAAACAAAGACAACAACATCAAGAAGAGATGATGGATTTTGTCAAAGGCATTTTCGGCATCTAATGAAATAATCCCATGAATTCTGACCTTGAGTCTATCTATATAGTAGATTCCAATTGATTTACATATGTGAAATACATGGGATGGGTGAAACCAAATTGAACATGGTGATTAATCTTTTGAAATGTTCTTGAATTCAACTTGCAAGAAGGCAACAAAGCACACTGGGGAAAAGAATAGCATCTTCAACAACAGGTGCTTGTCAAACTGAATAGCTGCATGAAGAAGAATGAAAATAGATCTTCATCTCTCATCTTGTACAAAACTCAACTCCATGGACAAAGGACCTCAGAATAAGACCTGAAACCCTGAATCTAATGGAGGAGATATTAGGATATATGCTTGAACTTACTGGCACAGAAAATACTGTCTGAACATGACCAGAATAGCACAGGCATTAAAGCAAATAATTGAAAAATGGATCTTTGCAAAACCAAAAATCTTCTGTATGGCAAAGGACACCATCATTTGAGTGAAGGGGCAGGATACAGAATGAAAGATGTTATCAAGTGTTCATGTGACAGGGGGTAGTATGTAGCATATACAAAGAACTAAAAAAAATCCTAAACATCAAGAATATAAACAATCCAATTAAAAATGGGGCACAGAGCTAAACATAGTTCTAAAAAGATAAAATATAAATTATTGAGAAATATTTATTATTTGAATGTTCAACATTTTTACCCAATAGGTAAATGTAAATAAAATTACTATAAGATTTTCTCCATCTATAGTCAGGAGGCAGAGACAAAGAATGCATGAGCACAGCTCATTTTCTCCATTTTATACAGCCCAGAACCCCTGCCCTTGTAATGGTGCCAGCCACAGTGGCTGGATCTTCCCACTTTGATTAGCATAATAAAGATAACCCTCTCCTGACTTGTCTAGAGGCTGCCTCTGAAGAATCAAGCTTGCATCAAGCTGACAGCAGAGATTACCCATCACAATACTCCAACACAGAAAGTAGATTAGTGTTTTTCAGGGGTTGGGATACAAAGGGGAGGAGAAGTGATTGCTTTATAGGTTGAAGGTTTCTTTTGGGATGGTGAAAATATGACTGCTGCACAATCTGAATGCTGTAAATGTAACTGAATTATACCATGCAAATGGCCAATTTTGTTAGGAACATCCCTACAGACAAATAGAATGAAACATCTACCTACTGTCCCCTGCAGTTACAAGGGAAGATGTCAGCAGTCCTAGCACCAGTGACATTTGGGACATGCTCAGGTCTCAGTGTTGATGTGATTCTTTATGATGTCTCATGTGAGATGTTGGAGAGAGGCCACAGTGGAAAGAGACTGTTTGTTAAATGTTAGCATTTACAGTATCAGCATACTTCATTTCCCCTCAAAGGTAATTTGTTTTAAGTTTGGAGATTCTCCTTAGTTCAGAAATGTGTTTTCTGAGCCTTGCTACAGAGAAAGTTGTGCAGGTGAGCATTTCCAAGGTTACTGTGAGTGCTTATCTCAGGCCTGGCAGAGGAGATGCCTTCTCTGAGGTAGAGAGCTCCCCCTGCCCCCCGAACCAGGTACAGAATGATGGGGAAAGAAGGCAGAGATGGGGGCTTGGTGTATAGATTGGTCACCAAGTCCCTAAAATGTGCTTTGCATGGTGTCTTCATAGTTTAGACATTGAATACCCCCCCATAAGAACACATAAGAACCATGTGTTCAACAACATAGTCAGTTTTGTGTTCTTAAGATGGTCAGGCTTTGCAGGTCTGATCTTAGTGACCCTGGGTGTACAGAGTATAAGGGGCATCATGGACCTTTAATAGAAATTCTTTTGTATGCTAGGGCATGGCCTTAAGAGAATTGTGGAACCCTGGCCATTCCTGTTGTTCTTAGCTCTTAAGACAAGCAGTGTGTTCCATCATGTCGTGATGCAGCACCACCCTTGACAGAATATCAAAGCAATGAACCACTACTGGACTGGAACCTCCCTCCAGAACAAGTGCCAATATACATGTTTTTTCTTTACTTGTTTATTAGGCCAGGTATTTCATTACAATAATAGAAAGCCTACTAATTCATAAAGAAATAATTCTGATAAATTTTAGTAAAAATCTTTAGCCTTGTTATAAAATATAGAAGATCTCATCCACCTGTGCCCCTTTTCTAAGCCTAGGGAACAATCTGCGGAAGAGGGGGCGTGGTAGAATGTAAAGGCTGCAATTGGGGTGAATGGTGAAACTATAGCAATGTAGTCTGGACACTCATTTGATCAACTTGATTGAACAAACAACCTGTCACCCCCCACTGAATGGTGGGACTGTGGGGGTTTGGGCACAACAGTCTATAGATTGGTTTTGCACGAAGGATGCTTATACTCATGGATTATCACTTATAGCTAAAAAATGAAAAAAAAAAAAACCGAAAGATCAGGACAGTTTATGGCAGAATACGATGTTGGATGGGTGGGGGTGGGGGGAAGGGAATGGGAAATATGCCTGATCTGAATTGGAAAATGTGTAGAAATCACAAGCATCAATAAAAATTAAATTAAAAAATATATAGAAGATAAAGGAGAGTCCCTCCATTGTGGTATATTCACTTGGACCTTATAATAGGTAATGCTTGACTGAGTAGAGCAAGATTAGAAAGCAAAGATGAGGTTTGATGGGGATAGACCATCAAATTCCACATCGAATTCCACATTGAAACTCAGGTTCTACTGGGTAAGCAGTATGTGGTACATCTGGACTGAAAGTCAAGGTGTGTGTGTGTGTGTGTGTGTGTGTTTTGTGTGTGTGTGTGTGTTTGTGATAAGTCTTTTTCAGTTGCCAAGGCTTGAGAACACAAAGCAAATTGGATGAAGTAAACAGTGTGCATTGCGTTGTGCTGTGTGCCCATGTGATATAAAAGTTGCTGAGGGTTTAGAGTGACAGTGTATCAAAATCCATCTGTCCCATTTTTTTCCTCTGTGAAGGTTCTACTGGGGTGGATGGGGGAGTTGTGTCTCATATTAGGGAGCCTGCTTTTCTTCTATTATTTAAAGTCCCAGAATGGAATGTCATTTGCTTTAATTGTTCTGACTTGAACTGAAAATAAAGTCAAATGGTATGAAATCTGATGGCTAGCTTAGTAAAGGTCCATGGCTGACAAACATCATTTTTTGAAAATAAAGTTTTTACTGGAACACTAAAAAAAAATAAAAAAAAAAAAAAAAAAAAAAAAAAAAAAAAGATTTTCTCTTACCCTAATCAGAATGTCTGAAACAAACAAACAAAAAATGATGAAAAATGCAAGTTTACATGTGGGAGAAAAGGAGTACAAGTTGGTGTAGCCACTGTGGAAATCAGTGTAGACATTCTTCAAAAATCTAGAAACAGATTTGTCACATGAACCAGCCCTACCACTTGGGCACATACCCAAAGGAATCTTACCCTACCTACTTCAGAGACACCTGTTCATCCATGTTTATGGATGCTGTATTCACAATAGCCAGGAAATGGAAATAACCTCAATGTCTATCAACTAATGATCTGATAATAAAATTGTGTTACATTTACATAATGCAATATTACTCAGCTGTTAAGAAAAATTTAAATTATGAGGATCACAGGTTAATGAATGGAGCTGGAAACCATCATGGTAAGTGAGGTAACCTAGACCGAGGAAGACAAATACCTCATCCTTTCTCTCATTCATAGATGTTAGCCTTGAATCTTTAAGTATGTATGTTTCATTTGGAATATGCATAAAGGTCATGAAATTAGTAATGGGAGTATGAAAGACAGAGGTTTTTTAAAAAGAAGAGAGAGTGCAGTGATAAAGGGGTAAAAGGGAATAATGGAGCAGGAAGGGTTAAATGGGGTGGGGATAAGAGAGCAGGATAGAGGAGGGAGCATAGAAAGGGGTAACTAACACTAAAGAGCTTTGGGAAAAACATATGGAATCCAACTACTGTAGGAATTGTCTAAAATATATACATACACATATAAAGAAAAGAGTTTAAATGGAGTTATTCTATAGCAAGTCAACAATGTCTCTACTAGACAGCACAGGCTAACAAATCAAAAAATAGTACCAGGAATGCATTATCTCCTTTGGATTTCTTGGCCAGTCAGGCTCAATTGATCTGCTCCAAATTATTGGATATTTCCATTACTCTTGGTTATTTTCTAGAACTTGATAGTAAAACCCTATTGCTGTGGATATCTCATATCATACCAAAGTCATAAAACTTTGAGAAATTGAGCTGGTACTAATCTGGAAACTTTAGCTTTACTGGCTAACTTTTGTAGTACTGGAAGGTGCTGTGAACACCACTGAAGGAGAAAAATAAGCAGCAGTCTCACCCATCTGTGAACTCTGAGAGCTATACTAATGAGTGCCTTGTCAACTCATGTCCATCAGTGCAATAGTGGCACAAAATGCCATAAAAGCGACCAGCACTTTCTGACTGGATTTTAGGTTTGCTCCACAAGATGAAATCCTGAACTGGCACTATTACTAGGGCAAAGAATCTGTGGCTAGACAGTTTATAGGCTCTAGGGGAGAACACACTACTGTGTTCTGGTAAATGGACATAATATTAAACTAGCTCCTAAAGAATAATTGTTATATCCAAATATTAGTGCATCTGTCAGTCCACAATGCATCTCTCTCATCAGAGAGACTTCTGTCAACTAACAGTGAAACCCACACCTGCCCAAGGTGTAGAAAATAAAAGACTGTGAATTTCCCAGCACTAAATGGAACAACTATATTGCACCCTCTACTCCCACAGCTCAGTGATCAGTGAAGATGGGGCAGAAAGATTTTAACAGCCAGAACTGGTAATGACTATAAGGAAACAGTGCTTTTTAGACATAACAGGGCATGTGCACATATGAATTCACAGAGATTGCGACAGCATGCACAAAAACTGTGTAAGGTCAAGCCAGACACAATGGTAGCATGGAGAAGGGAGGTAAGCTCATGCCCCACCCCTAGCAAAACACCTATTTGTAACTGATGGCTGCTGGGAGAGGGAAAATCAATTTTCTTTAAGAGTGCAGCCCCTGAGAGGTCAACCACAGTTCAGTTGCATGACCAAGTATATAATGGGCAGCACAGATTGGACTGGGTTATGTATAAACAAAAGAGGACACAAATTTTGGTGAGTAAGGGAAGGGGTTATGGATGTTGGAGGAGTTAGGAGTTGGAGACAAGTAAGATCAAAATATATTCTTTGAAAGCTCAAAAAACTAATAAAAGTTTTAAAAATATTTATCTATAAATTACCAAACATACAGGGTTCAAACACATTGTATAAGTATATATTTATATCTACATATGTCTGAAACATATTTGTATTATTTAGTGATCTGAATGGAGCAGATTACTACCTTTTTGCTGTGATTCTTGACATACTGATTTAAGAGAATTGAGTTAAGAAAAAGCTACTGAGAAAATTTGTTGACAGACCATAGAACAGACTTATGTGGCCGAGCCACAGGTCTATTATTTGAAGCATAAATATCAAAATTCTGAGAAGCAACTCTATTGAGCATTCAACATCATGAAATTTCAAACCATGGAAGAGTTTTAAAAGAGTCTAAGAGTCTTGCCATAAGCACCAAATTTACAATCAAAAAAGTCATATATATTTATCTTACAAAGAAAAGCTATAATGAAGAAACAAATAACTCCGTAACTCAAGTCAATCAAGGAATTCATCAAAAGAACTGAAGAAACAAATTAAGTCATAAAGTCTGAGTATGGAAAGGGGCCTTGGTGTGAAACAAAGGAGAGATGGGTAATGTATCCAGTTATATGATTTGTATTTTCCTTAAAGCTTCCTGAGGTTGGCTATGAATTTTGCAGTGTCCCAGGGCACCAAACTTCAAACTAACAGCAATTTTTATGGTTTCATCCCCCAAAGTTCCAACTGGAGTTGGAATATGGAAAATAACTATTGAAAACAGTCAAACAACTTGAACAAGAAAAGTAAAGTGAAAAATCATACCTAAACAATGAAGAAAAGTAGAGAACTGACTACAGAGAGAAAACACACGAGGGGCTGGAGAGATGGCTGGGTGGTTAAAAGCACTGGCTGCTCTTCTAGAAAACCCAGGTTCCATTCCTAGCACCCACATCATGCCTAGCAATGCTCTGTAACTCCATTTTCAGAGGATCTGATGCCCTCTTTCAGCCTCTGTAGGCATTGCTTTGCATGCACTTAGGTGTACTTACATAAAGGAAGGCAAAACACTATTACACAAAAAATTGAAATATTTTTAGTGCTTGGCATGGTGGTGCATGCCTTTAAGCCCAGCACTCAGGAGGCAGAGGCAGGTGGATCTCTGTGAGTTCAAGGCCAGCCTGGTCCACAGAGAGAGCTCCAGACCAGCTGGGACTAAATGGAGACCCTGTCTCAAAAATACCATATATATATATATATATATATATATATATTTTTTAAATAAATTCTGCATACTTCGGTAGCTGCTCTCATCCCAGACAAAGTGATGAAAATAGGGGGGAAGAAGTTCTAGTGACCAGAAAGAACAAGGCACAAATTTAATGCAGACCAGCATGGCTGGTGAGGACCCCTGGAGTTTCAGCCAGGATCAATTTGTTTCTAAATTGTTCATGAAATCATCACAGTGGAGTAGAGCTAATACAAGGAACAGAGGAAGAAAATTGAGATGCCTGCAACAGTGGATGGTTATGGCACAGACAAAGCACCCAGCCAAGGACAAGGGCAGAAGCTGTGCAGTAGAAATGGGAGAAATTCAGTTTTTCTCTGCTCTTGACAGACTGCAATATAGCATGTTAAAGGCCAGGGCCAAGACTGTAGAAGAGTTTATGCCTCCAATATCCTCTGGCTGTTCAACAGGCATGAAGACCAGGCTTCAGGAAAAGAGATTTCCTAAGGCACAGGACTAGCTAGTGAAGAGAACACCACAGTGACCAGGAAAACTGGAAACTAGATGTAAATGAAAAGGAGATTACCAGCCACTTTCCTGTCCTTATCCAAGGCTTCCTAAAGATAGGCTTCATTAGAGAGTTCTTCAGAGTATTCTACATCAGTATAGAAAGTTGTTTAACTAATGCTGAACAGAAGCCCAGATGGAAGTCAAACATAAGTCTGATTTTGTCCTCAACACTAAAGGCTAATAACAGAAGGACAGTAAGAAAACTACTTACCTAGGTTTCCGATACCTAAATCTTTTAATCTTTCCTTAAGAATATAATAAAGGAACAGAAACAGGCAATGGACCTTTGGTGAAGAGAGAAATAAATGGAACTAGAGCTGCTGTTGAGGCTGGAATCATGAGGCAGAGGCTTGAAAATAACTAGGAGGAATACGTCTAGAAGAAAAGAGAGACAGCTTGCATGTACAGATAGAGAGACTCGGTACAAGATGGACATTGTAAACAAACAATGAAATATCCAGAAATTGAAAACACAGTTTCAGATTACTTTTCTGTAAAATTGATATCAGATAGTCACAACAGAAGAAATGATGAGTTTGAAGATCAATGTCAATACAGATTATTCAAAGACCAAACCAAGAAGAAAGGAAGGTAAAGGATTAGACCGCCTGCAATCTATGGAACACATAGGTCAACAAGATCATTTAACAGGCACTTAGGAACTTGTGCTGAAAAACATTACCTCTTGGCTTGGGCCTAAAGGGTACCTAGAGGCATCCCTGCTTTCATTTTGCTTCTGTGTCCTTTACTTTGAGTCTCCTACTTAATTCCACATGTAGACATGTGACTCACTCAAGGAGTGACTATCTAGAAACTGCTGATCTCTTCCCTGTTTCTTTTCCCATAAAAGACAAAGCCACAAAGATAGCACTGTCTGAAGCATCTTCCTGTCAGCCTTTACAATGTCCTGATCCAGACTCCTGATAGGTACTGAAAGCTCTGTAGTCATTGTCCTAAACCTATGCTCACCTTGTATTCTATGAATAGTAAAGTATCAAAAGAATTACAGATCAGCAGCCAAGGCAGCTATGCACAAGAGTGAAGCCTCCTTCAGTCATCTTTTTTTTTTAATTTTTTTTATTATTATTTATTTCTGTATGTGTATGAATGTACTGTCTGCATGCAAGTTTGTGCACCCGTGTCGTGCAATTCCGTGGAGGTCAGAAGAGGGTGTCGGATTACCCTGGAGCTGGAGTTCTCCTGGAACTGGAGTTTCAGACGGTTCTCTGCCGCCATGTGGGTGCTGGGGATCGAACCCGGGTCCTCTGCAAGAGCGGTCGGTGCTCTTAACTGCTCGGCCATCTCTCCAGTCATCTTATGAGAACCAGATTGCTCCCTCAAGCAACAGGAACTACAAAATACCTGCCAGAACTAGTAGTGAGATGATGATGAACTCAGACCACACCCTGACTTCCTTGATAGTGCACACTTCTTGTCTTCTGCTCCAGTTCTTTCCCTATTTAGACTCCTATTATTGTCTCAAAGATGGACTTGGAGTCAATGGATCTTTTTATTTTCTGTGCTTTTCACACCTCAATTGGTGTACTGATGACAGTAACCAAGCTTAACTTACTGGGGCTGCTATACACAATGATTTTTGCCCAAATTTCCAGTTATGGTAGAAGAGGTTAGAAAAAATGTATATGAAGAAATCATGACAAAAAGCAAATGAAAATTCTCTAACTAGTTTCATCATAGTTAAATTTGTAAAAAAAAAAAAACTATGTACAAAGAGAAGGGAATCTTAGAAGCAACCAAAGATAATGAGCTAAAGCTGCAGCTGACTCCTCACTCAACAAAAAGAGGACAAAGTACAAGTAAATGGCATCTTTACAATGCTGAAAGAAATAAAAAGAACCACCACAGTGAAACTCCATATCAAGTGAAAGTACTCCTTAAAGGCAAAGGAAAGACGTTCAGACAAACAGAAGCAGAGAAAATCCTTCCCTAGGCTATCACAACGTATGGCGTGCTGAGATGTCCTGCAGGAACTGATGATACTCAGGAGTCAGAATAAATAAATGAAAGGATAACAATATGAATAAGTATAGGAAACATTTTGTTTTATTTGTATTCTCTCATAAAAATTATTTTAAATAGTCTTATAATATCAATTTATTAAATGAATATATCTAGCATATATAGAAGAAAAATATATGACAATAAGAATACATTATATTTGGAAATACAAATCAAAACCCATTTAAGATCTCATCCCACACCAGTCAGACTGGCTAAATCAAGAGAACAAATGACACCAAATGCTGGTGAGGATGCAGTGAAAGGGAAATGCTCATTCACTGCTGGTAGGAGTGAAAACTCCTGCAACCACCATGGAAAGCAGTGTGGAGAACTCTTCATACTCTAAAAATGAATCCACCATATCATCCTGTTATACCACTCCTTGGCATATACCCAAAGGACT
Organism: Rhizomys pruinosus; assembly: GCA_009823505.1. Classification (NCBI taxonomy): domain Eukaryota; kingdom Metazoa; phylum Chordata; class Mammalia; order Rodentia; family Spalacidae; genus Rhizomys; species Rhizomys pruinosus. The sequence goes on along the minus strand of VZQC01012730.1, from coordinate 672,892 downwards.
CATCGTACTGCACAGATACTTGTATATCCATGTTGCTGCTGCTCTGTACACAGTAGCTAAAAAATGGGAACAACTAAAATGTCCCTCAATTGACAAATCAATACAGAAAATGTGGCATATTTATACAATGGAGTTTTTCTTAGTGATAAGAAAGACGAAAATCATGAAATTTTCAGATACATGAATGAAACTAGAAACTGCTGTACTAAGTGAAGTAACAGACCCAGCAAAACAAGTGATGTATGTTATCTCTCATGTCTGGATCTTAGCACTAAATCTTTATAGGTGAGTATATATCTTGATTTAACTATAGGGCCAGGAAAATGGAAAAGAATCATGGAGGTAAAGGGAAAGAAAGAGCCTCAGAGAAAGGAATAGCAGGAGAGAGATGTTACCAAGGGTAAATGGGGAAAATGGGATGTATGACAGCAAAGGAAAGAGGAAGGGCTACAAAACACAAATCAGACAAATTAAAAAAGGCACGAATGTGACATGCCCAGCATAATAAGTGTGCCCAATTAAAATGGACTCATCAGAAAAGCCAAAGCAAATTATTCAATAGGTTCCATGAAACAAATATGTACAAAAATTTTTACTTTACTTTCTTGAAGGATTTTTGATGGAAACTACTAAAGTATATACAAATAAAAAATTATAACAGATCTGATACTTGCATTTATAAAATAACATCTGGGGGCTGGAGAGATGGTCTAGTGGTTGAGAACACCGACTGTTCTTGCAGAGGACCCGGGTTTGATCCCCAGCACCCATGTGGTGGCTGAGAACCATCTTTGACTCTAGTTCCAGGGGAATCCAACACCCTCTTCTGACCTCCACGGCATTGCACGACACCATGGGTGCACCAACCTGCATGCAGACAGTATATTCATACACATACAAAATAAATAAAAATTTAAAAAAAGAAAAAAATCTGATCACAACTTTTTTCTATTATCAGCAAGTATTGGACTTATTCTACACATGTAATTTTAATTTTCTTCCTTATTTGAAGATGTGTTTGCTCTGTAGACTGTTTCCATATTCAGAGTTACCTTATTGCTCTAGTTAGAAAAAGCAAAGCTTAGTGACTTCTAAATATGTCCCACATAGAGAAAGCCTAAGATAAAGGACTCTATAAAAAAGAAAATAAAATTAGCCGGGCATGGTGGGGCACGCCGTTAACCCCAGCACTCGGGAGGCAGAGGCAGGCAGATCTCTGTGAGTTCAAGGCCAGCCTGGTCTATAGAGCAAGCTCCAGGATAGCTGGGACTAAAGGGACACCCTGTCTAAAAAAATACCAAAAAAAAAAAAAAAAGAAAAGAAAATTGATGCTTAAATGACCCTAGATGTCATTTCAGTTAGCACACAAAAAGTGTGGGTTCATATTTTATTAGATCAAAACCAAAAAATTGTATATGTTTACAAAGTATTAATTATATATGTATATAGTTATAAGTGGACTGGCCTATAATCTAATTTATTCACATCATCAGCTAAAAAATGGAGCCATATTTCATGAAGCACTACAAACAATAAAGTCTGGCATTTATAACAGCTATATGCTGTTCTCTCAGAACTGAACAGAAACTAATTTTTACCTTTACAATAATCAATGTGTTAGATACTATTATCTTAATTTATTCATGAGAGAAATGAGGTATAAAGAGGTCAGCTAAATTGTCCAAGCACCCTTCTTTTTTAAATTAATTAATTTATTTATTCATATATATATTTTATTAAATCTAGACCTGTGTCCCCCACCCTATCCCCCCCACCCCACCAGAGCTGCCAAACATGCTTTTCATCTCTTTCTCAGTCATTCTCAATATTCTCCATGTGGAAGGTGACTGTTTTGAGTAGAAGTTCACTGTTTCAGTCAGTTCTTTGATGCAGTGCTTTCTGCTGTTGTTGTTGCTGTTGTTGTTGTTGTTGTTGTTGTTGTTTCCAATATGCATCACTCCCAACTGCTTGGACAAAAGCTCGAGGGGCCGTGCACAAGAAATACTTACAACTAGGTAATTGGCACTAGCATCCACAGATGAGGGATACTATTCATCGTTTGTTTTTCTGGGACTGTGTTACTTCACTCAGCATGATGTCCTCTAGCTCCAGCCATTTTCCTGCAAAGATCATGATGTCATCTTTCTTTACTGCTACATAGAACTCCATTGTGTATATGTACCACATTTTCTCTATCCACTCATCAGTTGAGGGGCATTTGGGTTGGTTCCAGCTCCTTGCTATTGTGAAGAGAGCTGAAATAATCATGGCCGTGCATGTATCTCTGCAGTGGGGTGAGCCTTGAGGGTACATGCCTAGGAGTAGTATGCCTGGGTCAGGTGGCAAGTTCATTCCAAGTCTTCCAAGGGTTCACCACACTGCTTTCCATAGTGGCTGTATGAGTTTACATTCCCAGCAGCAGTGGATGAGTGTTCCCTTTCCCCCACAACCTCTCCAGCACTTGGTATCATTTGTTTTCTTGATCCTAGCCAGTCTTATTGTAGTAAGATGCTATCTTAAAGTGGTTTTGATTTGCATTTCCTTAATGATTAGTGATGTTGAATACTTCTTAAGGTGTTTCTCAGCCATCTCTAATTCTTCACTTGTGAAGTCTGTTCAGCTCTTTGCTCCATCTATTGAGTGGGTCATTTGTATTCTTTCTTCTTTGTTTTTTGAGTAGTTTATATATTCTGGAAATCAATGCTTTGTCAGATGTTTCTGTGGTGAAGGTTTTCTCCCACTCTGTGGGATTTCTCTTCACTTCCTTGATTGTTTCTTTTGATGTACAGAAGCTTTTGAGTTTAATGAGGTCCCATTTGTCAATTGTCGACCTTAATTCTTGTGCAGCTGCTGTCTGATTTAGGAAGTCTTTTCATATGCCTATGTCTTATAGTCTGCTGCCAACTTTTTCTTCTACCACCTTCAGAGTTTGGGTTTTCACGTTGAGGTCTTTAATCCATCTGGAGTTGACTTTTGTACAGGGTGAGAGGTAGGGGTTTAATTTCACTCTTCTACAAGTGGTGATCCAGTTTTGCCAACACCACTTGCTGAAGTTGCTGTCTTTTCTCCATTGTGTCTTCTTGGCCCCCTTGTCAAATATGAGATGGCTGAAATTGTATGTGCTCAGGTTTGGATCTTCAGTTTTGTTCCATTGGTCAACAGGTCTGTTTGCTGATGATATGATTGTTTACTTAAGGGATGCTAAAACCTCCACCAGAAAACTCCTAGAAACTATCAACAGCTTCAGCAAAGTGGTAGGATACAGAATTAACCTAAAAAAAAAAAATCAATGGCCTTTCTTTACACCAACGACAAGCAACTGGAGAAAGAATTCAAGGAGACCTTCCCACTCACAATAGCCTCAAAAACAATAAAATACCTAGGAACAAACCTAACCAAAGACACCAAAGAACTCTATAACAAAAATTTTAAACCCTTAAAGAAAGAAATTGAAGAAGACATCAGAAGATGGAAAAACCTCCCATGCTCATGGATTGGGAAAATTAACATTGTAAAAATGTCCATTCTACCAAAACTCTTGTATAGATTTAATGCAATCCTAATCAAAATCCCCAAGAGTTTCTTCACAGGCTTGGAAAAACAAAAGTCCTTAAATTCATTTGGAAAAACAAAAGTCCCCTAATAGCCAAAACAACCCTGACTGAAAAGAGCTACATAGGGGGGATCTCTATACCAGACTTCAAACTATATTACAGGGATATAGTCATAAAAATAGCCTGGTACTGGCACAAAAACAGACCTGTTGTCCAAGCACCCTTCTAATCAACATTACACTCTGCATTCTTGATTCTCTGGCATTTGAGAGCCTTTTAGACCCTAGGAAGGCTGCCTCTCTTGGAGAAAGCTAACCCAAATCATAGTAAACAGTTTAGTTAGGAATGTGCCTTCATTTGAATCAAGCAAAAGAATTCTATAGCCCCAATTCATCAATGTCCAAATTTTGCAGTATATATACTAACTTTAATATTCCCTGTATACCCCGAGTCTTCCCAAGACTGGATACCAGGCAACTAAAGACCACAACTATAGCCTCCTGTCCCAGTCTGGCCTGCACCTTTGTGCTGTCCATCTTTCCACAGAAACTCTAAAACACTGATTATCTGTGGCTTCTCCTGGCACCTCTGTATTCTGCCTCCCACCCATCTAAGTGTTTCCTAAGTGGCCATACCTGAAGTTCATGCTGTGGCTGGCTTCCTCCCTCAAGAAAATGTAACTTCTCTGTGTGGCCAGTCCTGGATTATCAGAAATTAAAATATTGCAGATCCACATGAGAACATTCTGCTTGCATGCCTGTTAGGAGCATAATAATTAAGATGTGTGAATTTGAGGCAATTTAGCATTAAGAAGCATGAGAAAGATGTGTAGATTTGAAGTGGATTTGAATAGCCTAGCCATAGAGGATATATTAGCTTAGTCAGAGGCTACACATCAGCCAAGGCCTACTTAAGATAATCAGGTGCCAGCAGAAAGTACTCCCAGTAGCCCTGAATCCGGTGAGAAGGGGCCCAGGAACGTCTCAAGCCAAACTTGCACTGCTGATTAACTGGTGAGAAAGAGCTCAGGTGTAAACGACAGGATCACCAGAACAGACCCTGGGGACCCGAACATGAACCTCAGATAGACAGATAAATACCTGTCCATGGACAGGAGCCTGGGTATAAGTCTGTAGCCAGATTGGGGGGGAGGCTGGGACCAAGTTCACTCTCCCTACCAGCTACAGACTATTTAAGCTGGGGAGTGCAATAGTACTTCACTGTCTCACTCACCTCCTGGGGATCCCCACCAAGGGAGATGCCCAAATACCTTGCTCTTACTCCCCCTTGGGGGACCTGCATGTGAGATGCCAGCTCACACTCCCTTCCTGAAGAACCTCCAGCCTTGTAAGACAGGAGCTACAGTCAGAAACACTGACACACTGCCCATCGCCATCAGTTTGCAGACGATGCTGGACCTGCCTGCTCTCAGCTGCCCCAGATGTCCAATTCAAGTCCACTCAAACCAACTAGCAGCCCTCCAGAACTTTCCAATGTGGACACAATCCACAGCATCTGGGGGGATTAAGAAAACATCTCATAAGTGAGCAGCCTTGGGGAGTTAGACTGGGAATAAGGCAGGTTAAGCGTTTTCATTGACCTGTGTAGGAAAGAATAAAATTAGATTGTACAATAATACTTGTGTCCTGGACTTCTTTGGACTCTGTCTATGCTCATGACAATTAGCCAATTTTCTGTTGGTACAAAACACCACAATCGAGGGGACTATAAAAGGAAGAGTTTATTTGAGTTGACAGTTCCAGGGGAGTTAGAGTCCATCACAGTGGGGAGGCATGGTGCCAGAGCAGGAGCAGAAAGCAGAGGTTCACATCTTCAAGCAGGCAAAGGAAGCAAGACATGACTGAAGATCGGCTAGGCTTTAAGAACTCTCTAAATCTGCTCCCCTTCCTCCAGCATGGCCACACCTCCTAAGAACTCCCAAAACAGCAGCACCCACTGGGAACAAAATACTTGTAGCCTCCACCTGTGTACACACACACGCACACACACACACACACATACACACACACACACACACACACACACATGCACACACACACACACACACACACACACACACACACTAAAAGAGTTAAAGGATTTTTCCAAGAACACAACACATTGTTATTAACTATAGTCAGCACCATGCTGCATAGCGATCTCCTGAACAGCCCAGTTCTAATGGTTTAAAAAGATCTGTCATGAGGTGATGAGGTTGCAGCCACTGTCCACTGCTTTGAAGAAGCCAGTCATTCATTTAATTTCAGTGCCAAGGGCATGTACATTATGACTAGCATGGGACAACTCATTTGAACAGCAAGAATCACTTTAATGACCAACTTTAAAGTGATGGGCCTTCCAATTGTGGGGCCCAATATTTCATTTGGCTTAAGCATTAAGGGAGCCAGCTTTTGCTCTGATAACCTAACCGGTAAAGGCCGGGGATACAAGTTAACTCCCACTCACCAATTGATAAAACCAACCTTGTAGCCCTGCTATGAGGATTCAGGCAAAGGGCTTCACATTCCTGCATTATCTAAAGAGCACATCTTGGTTTTGAGAGCCATCTGGACCCTCTGAGACTCATGTAAACACAAGACACTGTGGATTTGCCATGCACCCCCCACCTCAGTTCTCGCCAGAATCCCACCAAATGCCAGTATATAAGACCTCAAATGCCTGGAAATAAATGATTTTTGGTCTCTTGAGGCTAACTCCTAGGTCTTTTGACTTGCTAGGTTTACCTGCCTCCAAGTCCTTTCTCTCTTCCCTCCCCCTGCCTGCTGCTCAGCTCTATGCCAAGTGTGAAATGGCTTTGTGCATGGCAGAGGCCCTTGTCTGAACCCCACTGCCTCACAGACCATGTGGAGTTTAAAGTAGGGTTTAATTTAATAAGGACACTGGGTCTCCACTCAGCTCAGGAGGACTAGGGCCTCAAGGAGCAAGTTACACAGCTTTTTATACGTACAACAGCTAATAATAGTTTAACACACGACAGTGAAAGCCACCAATCAAGGGGCAATGAACAAATCAAGCAAATCAATCATTCCTAGAATGACTCAGGGAAAATGGAACTTAATGTCATCTAAGAGCACTACACCTGAGTTGTTATAATCCTCTATCTCATTTCTTCTCTTGTTGTGAGATCTTCAAATTCTTGAAGGAAGTTCATAAGAGCTGACCTCAGTTGGTGTTTCCAAGATGGAATGATCTCTGCTACAGAGGGGTGTATTGGGTCCTTAGCACCATAAGTTTAATAGAATTTACCTGCTGGTTAATAAATCTGACAAGTGAGCTTAGGATTCATGGGCCTCGAGTCAGAGCAACCAGAAGGATAAGCAGGGATCACACCAGGGCACTGAGGAGGGTGGTCAACCAGGGCAAAAGGAGAATAATGGTGCATAGCAGTTGGTGCATTGTTGCCCAGCTCTTTCCCTTTCTTGGAGCTGCTGTTTTACTAAGGTTAAACTTTCCTTAAGGACCCCAGAGTTGTTGACATTAAAACAGCACTGTTTTCGCAGGGCCATACATGCCCCAACTGCTGGAGGAAAAGTAAATCAAGTCCCTACTGGTTCTGAAGAACCACCTCAGCTAAGGAGGTATGGGAATCTCACAGAAATTGGACTGACTGGTGGAGTTCACCCAATGTTTTATCTACCTGAGCAGAAAGTTCTTTGAAATTGGAGTCAGACTTTACAGGGCAACTCTCCCTAGACCTCTGGAATTGGCTATTCCAGTCCATACCAGGAAGGGAACTAGGACAGAGGCGGTAATGAGTTCCCACTGGGTTCTGATATGGGAGTCCAGGGGCTTAAGGCACTCTCTGCTGCCCTCCCCTGAGTAATAGTAAATTTTGGGAAGTACATGTACCAAGATGCAAAAATCAGATCAGGACTCCAATACTGGGGGCTAAGGTAGGGTGTCATACCAGATAGACATGTGAACCAAGTTCCCTTAGGAGGGACCAAATACATGGTGTGGTCTTAGGGCACAGAAGTGGTGGAATTGCAGTAAATCTTATAAGGTTCAGGAACAGAAGAATGGCTGGTGGCAGTAAAACAAGCTCCCTGTCTGGTAAGGTCCCTCAGTGTTACTAGGGGTTTAGTGCTGCAGGGACACAGGCAGAGGGCATTGGAAGAAAATAGGTTTCTAACCAGTGTCTCTAAATCTCCTGTTTGAGCAACAGTACCTAAATCCAAGTAATAAGATGGTCTGGGGTCCAGACAAAGCCAACAGTCCTTGACAAGGCTGGGGTTGGACTTGTTAATGAACTGGAAAGTGGAAGTTATAATTTGCATTGGAGCATACTATAGCAGGTTAGTGGGTCCTGTTAGTCCACCTGTGTTAGTAAGAGGTGGATTTATAGGGCAAGGCCCACGAGTGGGATTTTTATGGAGCACATAGGGGTTTAATACTTGGTTGGGGCCTATAGAAATTGTGAGAGTTATTAAACCTCTGAATAATGAAAAGGACCCCAGTCATGTAGTGACATAGGCCCTAAGATTTCCCTGGGACCAACTGGGCTTTATCAAAGTCCTTTGGGCCATTGGACAGTGTAGTTAAGTTGTTGGGGTTATTTCCTGGTGTCCCCTTCCATCTTCTGAAGGTTATAAAATCAGTACCTTTTCCTTCGGCCTCACCTCCCAGCCCCCGCATAGATTCACAACCCCATTGTGGACAATAGTACACCCCCATGATATTACATTCTACATTTCCATTTACCTGATGGGCGTATAAAAAGCAGCGAGTTGCTAGATATCGCTGTTGTAAGGAGCCCTGGCATCCCACGTTATAGCCACCTGAGTCACTTTCCAGAATATCTGAATCCTCAGGCATATTCCAGTCACCTTTGAGCAGGTCACAAAGGACAAACAGGAAGGAAGGTGTCTCCATAATCTGTGAGTTCCCAATGAGGATAAGCTTCTTTACAAGTTGTCCATTGAGGCTTCTGGTCAGGGTCCAAGTCACCTGCCTGGCTTGGTGAGGGGTTAAAGAAATATAGAAAGAAAGTGAGAAAAACACCAGGATTAAAAGTCCCTTATTAGTTTCACCTTCAAGGGATGAAGTTCTTCTTGAGGCACTATCGCTCTGGGACATGGTTAGGCAGTCTCTAATTGGTGGGGAATGTTTCAACCTATCCTAGAAAAGTATCTATAAACACAAAAAAGTAGGGCCTACTTTCATATTGGTAAAGTCTATTTCCCATATTTCACCAGGGTTACCTCCCCTCAGTCTTTTACCATCCAGAATTTTTCCTCCTCTGGAGTTGACTTGAGCACAGCTTGAGTGAACATCTTCCCACTATATCTTGAATTAGATTAGTCAGACAGGGTATGAAGAACTCCCTCTGGGCTAACTCAGCTGGTTTGCTTTGCTTTGTATGTCTCCAAGAGCCATTGGTGTGCCAACGGTTGTGGGAGGAAAGGTCCCCCATCCTCCAGGAAAAACCATCCATCCCTTTTTTCTAGCTGGAAAAACTTCAGGCTTGCAAGATCTCCTCCCAGGAGTAGGTAGGCTCCCCCGGCAACAATCGGAGGGGGAGGGTAGGCAGGAGGGTGGCTTCTGGGGAAGGGCTGTCATCATTGGCCACTTCCTTTGCCATCTGGTCAGCCAATGCATTTCCCTTCACTTCTGGTGTGTCCTCTTTGGTATGAGCTTTGCAGTGAATAATAGCCAATCTCTTAGGTAGCCAGAGTGCATCTAGTAAGGCCAAAATTTCTCTTTTATTTTTAATGTCCTTTCCAATGAGGTGAGCAAACCCTGTTCCCCGTAGAGTTCCCAATGGACATGGGCAGTAGCAAAAGCTACCTGCTACTGGTGTAGATGTTAGCAGTCTTTCCTTGTGATAGATGAAGCACCTGGGTCAGGGCTATCAGCTCTGCCTTCTGCGTAGAGTTTCCTGGGCTCAATCCTCTTGCCCAGAGTATTTCCTTACCAGTCACTACTGCAGCCCTTGGCTTTCTGACTCCTTCCTGAAAGAAACTTCTTCCATCCTTGTAAAGAGTCATTTCAGCATTTGGCAATGGAAAGATCCTCCCGAACTCCCCCGTTAAGGGTAGGGGGACGTCTGCACAATGGTGTTGGATTTCCTCTGGAGGCTCACCAGGGAGGAAAATGGCAGGATTTAAGGCTACAGCCTTTGAGAAAGTTATCCTGGGTGGGTCCAGAAGTAAGATCTGATATTGGGTGATAGGAGGCTTGGAGACCCATCTGTCAGGTGGTGTCCTTAGGAGGCTCTCGACCAAGTATGGACAGGTGATGGTCATGTCCTGCCCCAGGGTCAGTTTTGAGGCTTCCCTTGCTAGGATGGCAGTAGCTGTGATTGGTTGCAAGCAGCTTGGCCATTCTGCAGCTACTGGGTCTAGGCTTTTTTGACAAATGAGTCACAAGTCTCTTCCATGGCCCCAGATTCTGGGTTAATACCTCTTTGGCAGTCTTGTTGGCCTCGTGGACAAACAGATGGAAAGATTCAGATATGTCTGGGAGTGCCAAGGCAGGGGCTGACAAAAGAGCAGTCTTAAGGGACTCAAAGGCTTTTTCTTCCTTTTCTCCCCATTCAAAGTGTGTACCTGCCCTACCCTTAGCTATATACAGCCTCCTAACAGCTGCTCTAATTCCCTGAAGCAGAATCTGGTGGTACCTAGTAAGAAAGTTGCATGGTGCCACACGCCTTAATCCTAGCACTTGGGAGGCAGAGGCAGGCAGATCTTTGTGAGTTCACGTCCAGCCTGGTCTACAGAGTGAGAAAAAAAAAAAAAAAGAAAGAAAGTTGCACCCCCCCAACCTACATGCAGACAGTACTCAATACACATGAAAAAAAAAAAAAAAGTTGCACCCCATGGGAGTCGTAGTCCCAGCCCAGCTGTTGAAGAGAGTTACACAGCTTTGTATAAGTCCAACAGCCAATCAGAGTTTAATACAGGACAGTTACAGTTACCAATCAAAGGGAAGCACGTGAAGCAAGCAAGCCAATTACAGGAGCAACTGTCAGCAGTTAAAGTTAACCAATCAAGGAATAACTCACAAATCAAACCAATCATTCCTACAATGACTCAGGGAAAATAGAACTTTTTTTTTTTGGCTTTTTCAAGACAGGGTCTCCCTGTAGCCCCAGCTGTACTGGAACTCACTCTGTAGACCAGGCTGACCTTGAACTCGCAAAGATCCGCCTGCCTCTGCCTCCCAAGTGCTAGGATTAACCCGGCAGGAAAATGGAACTTAATAGCTTCTGAGAGCACTAGCTCTGAGTTTTTATAATCCTCTTTCTCAATTACCACATTTCACTCCCTGGTCCCCATAGGCTCATCACCATATAAAATGCAAAATGGATTTAGTCCAACCTATAAGTCATCAATATCTTTACCAATCTCAATACTATTCAAAAGTCTACTGTCCAAAGTCTCTTCTGAGACTCAGGGCAATCTCATAACTGTAAGCCCCTGTGAAATCAAAAGACAAATTATATATTCCCAACATACAGTAGAGCCAAATACACATTCCCATTCCAAAAAGGAGGAATAGAGGCAGAGTGAGAAAATAGCATCCAAAACAAGACCAGTAAGTCCCTGTGTGGTTTCAGGGACTTGACATTCAAAGGGCTTAAATGGCTCAGCTCTTCAGCCTTTTGAGCAACACACAGATTTTTCTTGGGCTGCTACCTGTATACAGCTCTTCTGGGCAAGTATCTCACAGCTCTGGCATCTCAAATGACTTCTTGGGGTCTCCACTCTGGACCAGGACCAGGCTTCACCTTCACAGCTTCAAACAACAGTCTATCAGAGCCTTCTTTATGCAGGAACATCCCATGCTGTTCTCTGCCTGGCCTAGGTGGTGTTTGGGCTATGGGGATTCCAGGGGAGTTAGAGTCTGTCATGTTTGCAGGAGGTGCAGGAACAGGAGTAGAAAGCAGAGGTTCACACCATCTCTCTGCATTTATGTTATTATCAATGTTATTATGTATCCTTTGATAGTAGTTATTAGATTCTTTTTACTTGCCCTAGAGTATTTCACCTGTTTATCACTTCTAGGGCTGGGGAGGTCTATTACTGAAGACTTGTGGTTGAAGTGATCAGTGCTCTCATATTCCCTATAACTCATCTACAGTTAAATGAAAATGCCTGGAAGTCAACCTCTGTGGGAAGCACACCTGCTTGGAATGTGAGAAAAACAGACACATAACCCCTCAAGTGTGTTGTGAGTGCCTCTTTTTGTAATACTGAGTTTGTTAATAAGAGCCAGCTGTCTCTTAGAAGCTGCAGTTGCTACATAGAACAAGACTATTAACAGGATCTCTCCCAAGGATGACCAACTGGACAAGTGTCCTCAAGCTGTTTGCAGATGAAAAGAAGGAAAGTGGGTTATAGATATATTGTAGAGAACTGCTGAATGACTTCAGAAAGTTTTTCATAAACTTGTTTGCATTCAATAAAAGAAAATCTTAAGTCTATCTAGAAATTGCATTCAAGATATCACATGCTAGCTACTCGGGTTTTTTTTTTATGTTTTTTATTATTTTTTGCTACTCAGTTTTTTTATTCTTATTTTTCCTCTTTATTTTTTTTTTCATTTTTTAACAATAAGTAATAGTTTATGAGTACAAGCATCCTTCATGTAAAACCAATTTGCAAGCAGTTGTGCCCAAACCTACACAGCCCATGGGTCCCAACATCCAGTTGGGGGGGCTTGTATGTTCAATCAAGTTGATCAAATGAGTGTCCAGACTGTATTGCTGTAGTCTTGTCATTCACCCCAATCACAGCCCTTACATTCTATCACACCCTCTCTTCAGCAGATTGTTCCCTAAGTTTAGAAAAGGGGCACAGGTGGATGAGAAGCAAAACAGTCTACTTTCTCTGGAGCGGTTGTCTTGGACTCTGGTCAGTTCTGGCTGTTTCCTTTCATGGGCTGACAGTCTGTCCAGGAATAACATTTCAATCCTACTAATGAAGCACAAATAGTTAGATATATAGGTATTTAAACAGTACTAATTGTTATGGTATGTTACTTTGGTATAGACACAGATGTTTGGATGGTATGTTAATCCATGAATTATGTTTTTTCTGTAAAATATTACAGGGTCTTACTGTGGCTTATAACATCTCCTAACCACTAGAGGATGCGAGCTTGTGGCATCAGCCATGGGTTATTCCTCCAAGGAAAGAGCTAATAGCCAGTTAGATTTGGGATGTACAGACATATGGCTGCCACTGCTGCACAGTATTTCCAGGCAGGTGAGGTGTAGCTGGTGCTGACAGAGGAGTCTTGCTTGACTCAGGGAGACCTATATTTGCTTTATTGGTTTAGTGGCCTTTGGAAACACTCTCTGGTATTCCAGAGACCAACTGTACACTTGCAAGTGCAGTCTCAATGCATCTTTCCCATGCTTACATCAGGTCTTCAACAGCAGGGCCTTATTGCCTCTCTTCTTGCAGGTATCCCAGTTTACAGGCAAGAAGCCTTTAACTTTGGGGCGGGGGGGCTTGGATCCCCTGGCCAACATCTCCTTGGTAGAATAATCCATATCAGAGCTCTCCTGTATTAATATATTTTGCTTAAGTGCATAGCTTAAGGAGACTTTAGTATTCTATTTGGACCTGAATAGAGAATAATCCTTTACACAGTTCCTACGTCTATTAGTCAATTAAAGAAGGCAGTTTTACCAGTTTTATAAGAGATTACCTCTATAACAGTTGGCTCCAATTTACAGTTGGAAAATGACCTCATCAACATCATATTTCTCCTTGTTCTATGGGGGGGAGGTAAGAAAGTCTCTCGTATTAAAACCTTGTGGCACCTAGAAGGTAAGTTTCATAAGGACTCATTATAAATAGTTGCTACAAGTAGGATCCACCAAGGGTTTGATGTCTGTAGCAATCTGAGGCTTTTCTTCCTTTCCATGTTCAGAAGGGCCAACCTTTCTGCTGGCACTTCCTGGTACATCCTCCACAATGCAAAGCTGTATCTTTTCTTTCTCAGCCATTAAGTTGGTGACATTTTGACCTGTTGGAACATGCAAATCTTTTCCCATAGTTAGTTTTAAGATTTTAATTGCAAGGTTTTTGACAAAAAGGTTTCATATCTATCTGTATCTCCCTTTTTTAATTAATTTATTTTTTTTTTGAGGCATGAGTATCTAAAAGGCAGTTGTATTACACATACCTATAGGCTGGAATGAAGGCGCAGATATCATAAAATTCACCCATGCTGTTTTGGGTGGCGGTATGTGGTTAACTTGGGAAGCAAACTTAATGTTTTAAGTTAGATCACCCTACAGGTAAAAGAGAATGCCACAAGGTGATACTGTACAACAGAAAAATTATAGAGAACCTTTGTATGTGCCAATCCCAAAGTTATTGTTGAACAGATTTTAAGTAAAACAAATGTGGACAACAATTTATATTTTCGATTAACTCAGGTGCATTAATGTTTTTATCAGAACCTTTAAACCAATGTTGTTTAATATACACTTATTTACTTTTGTTAAGTCCTAAAACACCATGTAACCTGTAGACAGAGTCTGGGCAAAATTGGATACTTGTTGAACTCACGTCAATTAAACATGTATTAATCAAATATACACCCGTGTCCCTCTCCTGCCCCTCCCACTATTTCACCAATTCACCATTTCAGTCAGTTTTCTGATGCAGTCTTTCTGTTGTTTTAATATGCATCCCTCTCCACAAGAAATATTTATAACTGGGTTATTGGCTCTAGCATCCACATATGAGGAATACCATTCATTGTTTTACTGGGACTGTGTTACTTCACTTAATATAATGTCTTCTAGCTCCATCCATTTACCTGCAAATTTCATGATGTCCTCTTTCTTTATTGCTGCATAAAACTCCATTGTGTACATGTACCACATTTTCTCTATCCACTCGTCAGTTGAGGGGCATTTGGGTTGGTTCCAGCTTTTCGCTATTGTGAACAGAGCTGCAATAAATATAGCTGTGCATGTATTTCTGCAGTAAGATGAGTCTTGTGGGTATATGCCCAGGAGCAGTATGGCTGGGTCAAATGGCAAGCTCACTTTGATTCTTCTAAAGGTTCTCCACACTGCTTTCCATAGTGACTGTACAAGTTTATATTCCAATCATCAATGGATGAGTATTCCCTTTTCCCCACAGCTTCTCCAGCACTTGATATCATGTGTTTTCTTGATCCTGACCAGTCTTATCAGAGTGAGATATCTTAAAGTGGTCTTAATTTGCATTTCCCTAAATATAAGTGATGTTGAACAGTTTTTAAGATGTTTCTCAGCCATCTCTAATTCCTCCTTTGTGAAGTCTCTATTCAGTTCTTTGCTCCATCTTCTGAGTGATTCATTTGTTTTCTTTTTTCTTTGTTTTTTGAGTAGCTTGTATACTCTGGAAATTAATGCTTTGTCAGATGTATCTACAGTGAAGTTTACCTTCCACTCTGTGGGTTTTCTCTTCACTTCCTTTATTGTTTCTTTTGATGTACAGAAGCTTTTGAGTTTAATGAGGTCCCATTTGTCAATTGACGATCTTATTTCTTGTGCAGCTGCTGTCTGATTTAGGAAGTCTTTTCGTATGCCTATGTCTTGTAGTCTGCTGTCAAGTTTCTCTTCTATCACCTCCAGAGTTTGGGGTTTCACGTTGAGGTCTTTGATCCATCTGGGATTGACTTTTGTACAAGGCGAGAGGTAGGGGTTTAATTTCATTCTTCTACAGGTGGTGATCCAGTTTTGCCAACACCACTTACTGAAGATGCTGTCTTTCCTCCATTGTGACTTCTTGGCCTCCTTGTCAAATATGAGGTGGCTGAAATTGTATGTGCTCAGGTTTGGATATTCAGTTTTATTCCATTGGTCAACTGGTCTGTTTTTGTGCCATTACCAGGCTGTTTTTATGACTATAGCCCTGTAGTATAGTTTGATGTCTGGTAGAGTGATCCCCCCTGTATTGCTCTTTTTGCACAGGGTTGCTTTGGCTATTTGGGGTCTTTTGTTTTTCCAAATGAAATTGAGGATTTTTTTTCCCAAGCCTGTGAAGAAACTCTTGGGGATTTTGATTGGGACTGCATTAAATCGATACACTAGTTTGGGTAGGATGGACATTTTTACTGTATTAATTTTTCCAATCCATGAGCATGGGAGGTTTGTCCATCTTCTGATGTCTTCCTCAATTTCTTTTTTCAGGGATTTAAAATTTTTGTTATAGAGATCCTTGGTGTCTTTGGTTTGGTTTGTTCCTAGGTATTTTATTGTTTTTGAGGCTATTGTGAGTGGGAAGTTCTCCTTGTAGTCCTTCTTCAGTTGCTTGTTGCTGGTTTAAAGAAAGGCTACTGATTTTTCTAGATTTATTTTGTATCCTGTCACTTTAACAAAGCTCTTAATTGTTTTCAGGAGTTTTCTTGTGGAGTTCTTAACATCCCTTAGGTAGACAATCATATCATCAACAA
This sequence comes from Rhizomys pruinosus, assembly GCA_009823505.1. NCBI lineage: Eukaryota > Metazoa > Chordata > Mammalia > Rodentia > Spalacidae > Rhizomys > Rhizomys pruinosus. The sequence goes on along the minus strand of VZQC01012730.1, from coordinate 656,912 downwards.
AAAGGGATAGCTTGACTTCCTCTTTTCCAATTAGGACTCCTTTAATTTCCTTTTCTTGCCTTATTGCCCTAGCAAGGGTTTCAAGCACTGTATTGAAAAGGAATGGTGACAGGGGGCAGCCTTGCCGAGTTCCTACCTTTAAGGGGAATGCTTCTGTCATTTCCACATTTAGGATGATATTGGCTTGGGTTTCCTGTATATGGCTTTGATCACTTGAGGAATGTCTCCTTCAGTCTATTACCCGCGTAGGACTTTTAATATGAAGGATGCTGGATTTGTGTCAAAGGCTTTCTCTGTGTCAATTGAGATGATGGGTGTGGGTTTTGTCTTTCATTCATTCTATATGTTGGATGATATTTAGTTGATTTGCATATTTATTGAACCAATCCTTGCCCTCTGGGTATGAATCCAACTTGGCATGGTGGATGATCTTCTTGATGTGGATCTGTATGTGAATTGCAAGTACCTGTTTAGAATTTTGGCACTGTGTTCTCATTAGGGAAGGTGGTCTATAGATCTACTTTTTGGTTGTAGCTTTACCTGGTTTTGGTAATAGCGTGATGCTGGCTTCATAGAAGGAATCGGGGAGAGTTCCTCCATTGTATCCTTCTAACAAACTTGAGTAGTATGGTTTGTAAGTCTCTTTTTGAAATATTTTATATTCCTACTGTGACACCTCTTGGGCCCTGGGCATTTTTTTTGGTGGGAGGCTCTATATACATCATCGATTTCTTTCATTGTACTATTGATCTATTATGCCTGTCGATCTTCCTTCTTGGCGAGCTTTGGTGACTTCCAAGATTTCAGATATTCAACCATTTCTTCTAGGTTTTCAAACTTATAGAGTAAGGTTTTTGAAGTATTCCCTTATGTATGTCTGGTCCTTTTCATTGTTGTTGATGATCTTAGACAATTCCTTTATCATCAATGATTCCTTTATGGGTGCTTCTTCTTTTGATTAACTTGGGCTAGAGGTCTGTCTATCTTGTTTGTTCTCAAAGACACTTCTTGTTTTTTGTATGGTTTTTCTTTGTTTCTATTTCTTGACCTCTGCTGGATTTTTGTTATTTTTCATTCTTTCTGCTCCATTTAGGGTTCATTGTTGTTAGTCCTCTAATTTTCTAGCTGCCGTGTTATTCATACAGCTATCGTACCTTTCTTCTTTAATATGGCACTTAGAGGCTAGAACTTCCCACTTAAGACTGCCTTTTAAAGTCTCATAGGTTTTGCTGTTTGTTTTAAATCATTGTCATTGCCATTCCCATGGAAAGTTCCAGAATCTCTTTATTTCTTCCTGGACCCATTTATTATTCAAGAAGAGTGTTGTTGTAGTCTCCATGTGTTCTTGTAGGGTTTTAGGGTTTATCCCTGGTGTTTGAACGTGAGTGTTTTATTGCAACTGTGAGTCTGATAGATGCATGAGATTATTGAAATCTTTTTGTATTTTGTTGAGATTGTTTCCTGTGCCGCCAGATATGGTCATAATTTTGGAGAATGTCCATGAGGTGCATGAGTAAGAAAGTTGAATTCTCTGGTGTTTGGTGGGATTATTCTGTAGAATTGCCTGTGATGTCCATTTGAGTGTATTGTATCATTTAGTTCAGATCTCTTTCTGTTTATCCTTTGTATCATGTTGTAATGTGTCTATGGGGATAATGGGTTATTGAAGTCCCCTACTATATGAGTGTCTGGGGTTAATCTTGTGCCTTGAGATCCTGAAGAAATTGTCTTATAAAGTTTGGTGCACCGGGTTTTGGTGCATATATGTTCATGTTGTGAGATCTTCATCATCAATGTTCCTTTTAAAAAGATGTTAATATCTTGTCTCTTTTGTCTCTTTTGAATTCTTTTTTTTGAAGTCTATTTTATTATATATTTTTTTTTTTTATAGCCACCTCTTTTTTTGGTACCATTTGCTGAAATACTTTCGTTCTCCTTTTATCCCTCATCTCAGTTGTTGTGCCTATCCTTAAAATTGAGATGGTTTCTTGGACAGAATTAGATGGGTTTTGTTTACTCCATTTCTCCAGTCTATGCCGTTTTGATGGGTGATTTGCCCCTCAATATTCTAGTTTATTGGCAGGCAGGTATGTTCGTTGTCACTTATCATTTATCCCTTTGGGGCTTCCAGCCTCTGGTTTTGCTCTATGGTTATGTTATTTATTAGTATTTTTCCTAGGTTTTGAGCGTTGTTGCTCCTCTCTTCTAGCCACTTTTGGACGTTCCGCTTCATATTTCGGAGTTTGTTGGTTAAATTACGTCCAGTTTTCTGTTGCTCGTACATAAAACCACCCGACAAGGACTTCAAAAGGAAGAGTTTTTATTTGAGCTTCATTGGCCGTGTCGGGCATCTAGTCCCTTGTGGCGTGGAAGGCGTTGGTGGCCGGATCTCAGAGCAGCAAACAGAGGGTCACATATGCAAAAGAGCACAGGAAGAGAGAGAGGGCAA
>VZQC01012730.1:618750-641244 GCA_009823505.1 Rhizomys pruinosus | reverse complement strand
TCTCTCTCTCTCTCTCTCTCTCTCTCTCTCTCTCTCTCTCTCTCTCTCTCTCCTACAGATCTGACCTATGGCTTTGAACATGCTAAGCATATTCTCTACCATGAGCTACCTACCTACCTTCTTGATAAAGTCTACTCTCCCATCATTCAAAAGAGTAACTATTACAAAGAAGAAATTTATTTTAAAATCTAAGATTCTTCCTTTATATTTCAAACTTTCTCAGTTAGAAATTATTCTGTATATTCTTCAAATTTTTGAAAATTTTTGCAGAATATATCATTAGGTTACAAAGAGTATAAACTTACTGTTTCTTTTATTTTCTTTTTACTATCTCAATTTTTGCTCAAAAAGCAAAGGAATCAATGCTAGATCTTCCTTCCATTTGTTGATTGGTTGGTGGAACATCTGCTGTGTCAGGCGTACATGTGGTATTAAAGCCTAAATGTAAAGATGACTAGATGTCACTTGATGTCTAAAACTAAGTGTTAGTCATGGCAGAGAGACTGATAAGGAAAGAAGGAACTGCTAATTCCATCATTTGTTTTTCTTCCTAGTCGTTACAAGAAGAAGCTGTGCAATAAGCAAGTCAAAGCAAAAATTAAAAAAAAAAAATGTATCCAAGGATCCTCAACAGATTTAAGGGTAATTCTCCAATCTTCTCTTTTATTTTTTATTTTCAACCAATAAATTTTGACACCTAGATTTGATTTGATATCATTTGTAAAATTTACAATGACAGTATTTGCATTAGTCATACACACAACAGAGATTAAGACAAGGAGGAAGGTATGTTGGGGACATGATAGCCCTCACTCAGGGAATCATGTATATTGGGATTCTTTTCTAAGAGATGTAATAACATAAACAGCATGATGAAATGCCATCCTATTTGATACTGACATGCTGTGCTACAATTTGGGGATTCAGAGACACTGTGACTTTGCTACATGAATTGGCTGTTTTCTTTATAAAATGCAATGTTAAAAAATGAATAGCATTCGCCAATTGAACTCTACTGAGTCAACGAACGCCCTTAAATTTACAAAATTTTGACACCCATCGGGTGTCAAATCTTGGTGCCAGAGTATTCATTATGGCCTGGATTTTTGGCAATTAAAAGGTTTCTGACTTTGTTTTTTTCACTGCAGTATGTGATTGGGCAGTGTTCTGAAATAACATATAAAAGAGTGATACAGAAAAGTATCTTTCCTTTCTCTATATGTGTTAAAAATTCATCTGTTCTCCTGTAACAACTTATTTGTACATTAAAAACAAATATGAAAAATTCATGGTTGATAACAAATGCAAATGGGAATCAAGTTTGCAAATGATTTTGAGATAAAAAATTCTGACAAATCAACATCTGTTCCTAGAAAGTTACTCACACTTGCCAATAAATAAATAAAGATGAGGTTATATATAAAATCATGAAGTCAGATGAACCTTCAGAATGAACATCTTTATTTACCTATTTATTTTTATCTTCATAGGAAACTATATCAAATTCTTCATACATAATTTGGCTATTCTCCTTAGATAAACTTCCAAAAGAAGATTTGAAAAAAATTACAGATTAATTTGTTTACTGCATAATATTTATTGAATTCCAGGAAATCCATTTATTTTTTATTTTTTGGTATTTTTGAGACAGGTCCCAGCTGGCCTAGAGCTTGCTCTGTAGACCAGGATGGCCTTGAACTCACAGAGATCAACCTGCCTCTGCCTCCCGAGTGCTGGGATTAAAGGCGTGTGCCACCACGGCAGGCTTAAAGATTTTTATTTTCATATAGGAAAGCCATTTAAAATGTCTTCATACAGTCATATTCTATTGGCTTACTATTTATGTCAATTCTTATGGTTTTATTTCATTACAGAATTATTTTTCTTTTTACTTCTAAAATTCTTATACCATTAGTCTCTTTTTGACCTCTTCAAATCCACTCTGAAAAATTTCCTCTAGTTATTTTAATATGTACAAAGTCCAAGTATCTAGATTTGAACTGGTATATTGTCTTAGTGGATAAACTTACATTATAAAAAGCACTAACACATACAAAAAATCAGGAATTCAAGATGTTTTATGTAGATGGTGTTGTTCCAACAATGGTCACTAGTGACTAGAGGTACCAAGGTGATGAAATAAAAGAATAGGAGCCAGGAAGATCTTTGCAAAGCCAGATGGTGACATTTCCTTTCTTAGTTGAACATGAGGCTATCAGGGCTAGTCATGGAAAAATCATGTTTTTGACTAGGGCAAATTATGCTAATTAAATCCTTCCCTTCCCTTCCCTTCCCACATGACTCCCATTTTTTACTAAGCTATGAAAATCTTACATAACAGACTTATGTGTGCATTGGAGTGTACAGTATTATAATGTATCACATGTATCTTTAAATTATGTATCAATAGTGTATCTATTATTTACAATAAAGTTCCAAATGATATTTTTGAAGTAAATCTGCTTTTAAAAGCAATAAAAAGAATGCTTGCATTACACTAGTCATGATCATCATTATCATCCTCTTCATCAAATAAAAATACACAAAGAATTCAAAAAACCAAAGACAGCAAACCATAATCAGTCAGGGAGTTTGGTGCTTGGACTTAATGGTCACCAACTATATTGATCTTGGCCATCTCACCCAGTTCCATTACCTACGTACCATCTTTGAGGTCATGTCTTCACGTCTTTTGTATTTTGGTATAAATCATTCTCTAAAATTCAGACATATATTTAGCTAGATCTTTTGGTGCTAGGGACTGAATGAATTCAGGACCTTGCACATATTAAGTATATGCCCTTTCCTTGACCTACATCTTACCCGAATTCAACTGTTCTGCATTCTCTTACTTAGACATGGAAAGGTCATCTCAAAACCAATGCTTCAAAAATTCTGGCAGTTCTTTCCAGACCTGTTCATCTCGGTCTCATTTATTCTGTTTTCTCAGAACCTTAAATCGAAATCTGGGGAAACCTACTTATTTTCTTTCTTTGTTCCTTTGACATTCATGGTCAGTCTGTTAGCCAATCCTGACAGCTCTTCCTTCAAAACATGCCCAGTCAACTTTTATTACTGATTTCCTACCTGAAACATAATCTCATATTTTCTCATTAGTCTTACATAATTCTCTTCCTCCAAAGAAATGAGTGTGATCCAATTGCATCCTCAGTGTACAAGATTCTTCCCTGGTGTCCCAGGCCACTCAAGTCAAAGCCTTCAAGGCTCTTCGTGCCTTCATTTTCTGTTCTAGCCCTGCTGCCTTTCTCATTTCCATTCCTTAAACAACACACCCTAGTTTCTAACTTCCAAAGTGTTTATACTTTTTCCTAACTATGTCCCTCACTTGCTTTGATTTCCTCTTAATTTCCTCTTCTCAGTGAGACAATCCCTGTGATGCTATTTTGGCCAAAACCAGACAGACCCCTCCCCCTCCACGCCTCCGCTCCAATTTCTATTTTTTTTTTTTTTTTTTTTTTTTTTTTTTTTGAGCGGGTCCCTGTAGCCCCTGCTGTCCTGAAACTCCCTATGTTAGCCCAGCTAGCCTTGAACTTCACAGAGATCCGCTCCTCTGCCTTCCAAGTGCTGGGATTAAAGGTGTGTGCCACCACGCCCGGCCACACTCCAATTCTTTCATCATCTTCCTCCTCTGCTTTCCTCTCTACCACTCATTATGTAGTTAGTTTAATAGCCACTCCACCCCACCAGAATAAGCATCAAAACTCCAGCTTATATCCGTTTTGTTGGCTGATGCATTACAAGTCTTAAATAAAGATGGCTGTCAGAGAGCTGACACAAAATAGACATTAAAATTAAAAACGAATGACTCATGGAATCATGACAGTAGCCTGGCTGGAAATCTCAGCAGAGTGAAAAGAGGGAAGAAAAGAAAGAAGGAAAAAAGAATGGAAAAAGCACTGCAGATGACTGGGAAGGACAACAGACGGAGAGGGTAGAGTGGGAGGGAGAGCAAGAAGAAAAAAGGGAGGGCAGAAAGAAAGAAAAAAAAAAAAAAAAACAGCAGAAAAAAAGAGAAGGAAGGAACGGAAGGAAGAAGGAGGAAGTAAGGAGAAGGAAGGAAGGAAGGAGGAGGAAAGGAAGGATAGAGACAGGATAGGAAGAGGAGAGGAGGAAGGAAGGAAGGGGAAGAGGAGGAGGAAGGAGAGGTACAGGAGAAGGAAGGACGAGAAAAGAAGTGAAGAAAGGAGGAGGGCAGGCTCAAGGAGGGGGAGAGAAGGAAGGAAGGAAAGGAACGGAAGGAAGAAGGAAGGAAGGGAGTAGGAAGAGGAAGGAAAGAAGGAAGTGAAGGAAGGAAGGAGGAGGCATGATAGTCTAAGGTATACGTTTCTGGCACACACTTGTCACATCCAAACTACTCTGAGAACATCATAATCCCTACTGATGCATGAATTAGAAATGGTCCTTTCCAGAAACATGTGAGTTAGTAGGGTAGAGTTTCAATGAACCTAATTAACATAATAAAGACTTTTATTAATAGAATATGTACACCATTGTCCTTGGCAGCCTTTTTTGTTTTTTCTTTTTTTTTTTGGTATTTTTGAGACAGGGTCTCCCTGTAGCCCCAGCTGTCCTGGAACTCACTCTGTAGACCAGGCTGGCCTCAAACTCACAAAGATCCTCCTGCCTCTACCTCCCAAGTGCTAGGATTAAAAGCATGCGCCACCTCACCCAGCGGAAGTTACTTTAAATGGGCTGAACATATTTTTGGAGAAGATAGTTTATCTTCAGGGTTAAAGTTATAGAATGGGAGTAAATAATTAGAAAGTTGGAAAAGTTGCACCTATGTTGAACAAGATCACTTGCTAGTGCTTTTTATTATATTAAAAACAATCATCTGCTCCATGTAGTTAGCTCAAGCAAACACAAATGATCTTCTATTTCCATTTGCAGGCCCATATCACAATGACTCAGAAGTGCCATATTCAGAAGATAATTCACACACAATTATGTTCCATATTTGTAAGAAATCTAGTACATAAATCTCTAAATGGAGCAGTTTTAACCAACTTTAAAAGAATGAATAGCTGAGTGGACTCATAATGATATAATACAGAAGCATAAAATCTGAAAGGATATAGTCACCTTGTAAATTTTCTCCATTTCATATTCATGCTCTCTCCTCTATTTATTATATCATATATCAAATTTTTCTGCTTCCTTGGAAAGCTATTTTTATAAGAATAGCTCTAGAGACAGAGTCATGTAACTCTGAAGGAAAAAAAAAAAAAAACTTAAAGAGACCAGACCTCACATATGCCCCAGATGGCCTTGTATGATTATTTGTATGGATTTGAAATGCTAAGAAGCCCTATGGGCATCAGTCAAGTAGTGACATTTACATGTTCTTTGACCTGAGATTTTCTGGAGTGAACAAGGAGTCTGGATGAATGTGCACGTTTGGAAAGCAATGTAATCCTAGCTGTTCGACAAGGCTTACAGAAGTCATGAATAAACATGCTAGGCTCCTAAACAAAAGTAAGTCATATTGTACCTTGAACAATCTTTCATCCTGAGTGTCAAATTTAGGTGGTTAACATACCCACTGTTCTTAGAAATAGCCTTGATAACTGTTGATAAGACTAGATTACTTAAATCACCACTAAATTGTCTGCTTCAATTACTTTGTCATGATCAGTAAAAGTCACATTAAATTTGATAGGGCAGTGTCCAATGCTATTGCACCAGAAGATGAGGGAAGCATTTGCCATTGCCTTGCTTAAAAGATATTTATCTCTCACAGGGTTTGACTTACAGTTTTAAGAATTGTCTTCCGTGTGTTTCTAACAACCACTTTGAGTAACCATTAGCAAACATTCATATTTATCATCCTACCACACATTTTTGGCTTTCTTAAATTTCATCCATGAATATTCTTTTATTAGTGAAGTAAAACCTCATTAGTTTATTTCTCAGAGGAAGTTTATGCTATCCATCTTTCTTTATCTATAACAGCAACTCGGATATGTAAAATAATTTTAATTTATAAAGCAGTTGTATTCACAAAGTAACCATGTGCCAGAAAATTCTTAAAGCCGATGCACATTTTTGCAGGACATAAATTTTACTCAGTGGTAAATATTAAGCAGTTTTACTAAAGCTAATACAATGTAGTAAGAAATAAAATTTAGAAGTTACAAGCAATTTACATAAATGAATCAATAAAGAAATTTTGTGTTTATGAGGTTGATTCAAACCTGGCTGTCTCACTTCCAGGGTGACTTGCCTAGATATAGAATCTTGTGGAGGTCAGAGGTCAATTTGCAGGAGTCAGTTATCTAATTCTACTGCATTGATGCCAGAGATCTAACTCATGTCACCAGGTTTGTGGTGAATGCCTTTACCTGCTGAGCCATCTCCCTGGCCTGTCATAGCTGCTAAGCAGTGAGTGCCTTCACTGCATGTACATGTGAAGGTAGGCTCTCTGGGACACAATGAATGGGCCATTTGGACCATTTTCATCATTCTAACTGGTATGTGTTCTTGAGAACAATGGCTTACCTGAGCAGAACAGCACACGGGATAAAAATTTAGTAATTAGCATAAGGTGATGGGTTATGAAATATGAGGTCCAGTTACAGATATTTTAATTATAAAAAAAATCTCATTTCTGAATTTCGTATTTGTTTTAATAGTTACCAAAGAGAAAGAAACATAAAGAAAAAAGTAGTTAAACTTGGAAAAGCATAGACCTAAATCATCACACCAGGAATTATTAATGTTGCCTAAAGCTTACATACAACTTTTCTGATTTATAAAAATTCAATTCAGTAAATTTCATCAGTAGGGAAATTTTAATATTGCTCATTCTCTAAAAGGATGCAATGTAACTCTCTCAAAATAATTATCATCTATCTATCATCTATCTATCTATCTATCTATCTAATCTATCTTTCTAGTCTATTTGTGTATCATGAGTAATGTGCAAGAAGCAAAAGCTAAAAGGAAATATTTTTTATCATAACACGGACTGCAGTGAAATTGATCACTCAAATACAGCAATGAGAGCCAAAGAGATGGCCCAGTGGGCAAAGGCACTTGTCTCCAAATCTCTTGATAAGAGCTAGATCCCTGGGACCACTGTAGTGGAAATAGAAATCTGACTCCTGCCAGTTACCCTCTGACCTATACACACATGCCATACACACACATATGAAGAACACACATTCACATGCACACACACACAAACAAAATAAATTAAAAAATGAAAAAGACTGAAATAAAACAGCTCTGGCCTGAGGAGATTTGCATGGGATGTGGAAATATGAACAAAATGTGGCCTATTAGTCAAAGGATCTCAGGAGTGTATGCAGCTGTCAAAAATCAATTCAGCTGGTATATGAACTCATACCAAGAAAAGTGAAACTGGATAGGCACAGGTGGCATAACAAGAACACAGTACTTAGAGAAACTGCACTCCTCACTGTTGATTGATTTGTATATTAAGGATTTAAATGATTTCGTATCTCATGCATTACTGAACAGGGGATCGATGAAGAACAATATAAATTTGTTCAGAAGTTCAATTATGTTGTACATCTGTTAAATAAAATGTCACTCAAGTTCAAGTTAATTTTAGAGAAGGAAATATTTAAAACATAAGCTTTAATTGTTATCTTATGTCTAAAATTGTTAGTATTTATAAAATATAAATTTATAAAATTTAAATTTACAAAGGTGTATTAATGGATAAGGAATGCCTTAAAATGAAATGCATAATCAATACAATCTTTTATCCTAGCATATATTGCATCTATTTGACAGACTGGACTACAATAAGGATACCATATAAAGCAAACATGATTTTGGCCAGTTTTCTAATATATATATATATATATATAATTGTTATTAAACTTTTTCATACATCATGCATCATTTCTCAATCCAATTTAGTCACTTCCCTTTCCCACCCCACCTGAGTTCAGGCACTCTGCCATACATGTCTTGCATCTTTTTTGTAGTCTTTCCAGAGTTTTTTTTCAAAGCAGAGGCTTATTGTTTGGGGGAGAACATCACTGTTTCAGTCATTTTACCCAGTACTTTTGTTGCTGTTGTTCTCTCCAACTTGTGTTGCTTCTACACACCACACACACACACACACACACACACACACACACACAAATATATACATACATACCTACACATATCACCTGAATTGGAGGATTTTCTTTTCCTTTTCTTTTTGGTTAAAAGATGTCATATTTTCCTTAAGGACATGTTTGAAAGCTCCTCCTTGGCAAGCCTGAACAACCATCAATCCTGCCCTTGTATTCCACACTGGGGTCTTTGCTCCACACTGTGGTCTTTCCTTCCCATGGTCACCAAATGAGGTCCAGTAAGCACTGTGTCCTGTCTTGATCTTCCTGTACTGGCCTCCATGATACAGCCTGGGTAGTCCAACAATGGCAGTCTATACTCTGAAGAGGCTGAAACCCCAGTAGCTGCTCAGTCCACAAGCTGAATATCTCAGCAGTCCCCATCTGGCATTGAAGGTTTAAAGGATTCTTGGAGAGACATGAGTCTTCATTCCCTATTGGAGGATTAAAAAGTTGTGTCTCATGTCTTTGAAGGATGGCAAAAGCATTGGCAGCCACAGAGTAGATGCACTTGCCAGAAAGAATTGAAAACAGGCAAAATAACAGTGCTCTCTCTCTCTTTTGTGTGTGTGTGTTTTTACTAAGATCTCAAATTTTATATCTGAAGTACAATTTCTCAGGTCTTACTGATTATTTATTTCTGGTTACACTTTCCTTTTTGATGCTTAAGGCCAGATTAACCAAGGTTTTGTTTTCTCAAGCTCAGTTGAAGATTTGGTTCTAAGGGGTCACTTGGGTTTGTTTGTTTGTTTGTTTGTTTGTTTGTTTTTGGTGGGGGAGGGAACCCCTGGCTTCTTTCAGCTTTTCATTTACCAGTTCCATCCACTTGAGGACAAAGTCAGATCTTGCTAGACCAGGCTTCCCTTTTTGAAGCACGAACAGACTTTCCTCTTTATACACTGGACACTGGCTGAAGTCACATTAGTGACTCTCCAAGACCTCCCTGCACAGGAAGACTGGTGACTCTCATATTTGCAGAACATTTTAAGAGATGCCACCAAGCATAGTCCCCTGGGACTTAGTTGACCTCTGAGGGCAGGGAACAAAGTTATCCCTTAGGTCCCTTGGCCAAATTGGTATGGATGTTAAGTATGGTCGTTAACCACCCAGAAAGGCTAAGGTACACCAGCCTGATACATCACACTTACACTAAAATTATGTCATCTGAAGACAAACTGTATGCTATTTCTATATCATATTTCTTGATTCACATTTTTCCATTTTGATTTTATATTACTATACAATACTAGAAATCCAAAGACTGAAAATAAATGGTAGGTTAATTCTAGAACCTGTCTAGGGATTCACAGTATAAGACCAGTTGTTTTCAGATCACAAGGAATATAACATTAACATTGCTCAGTTTGCCTTACAACTAGGGATTTGGTTCTAGCATCCACAGATGAGGGATACCATTCATCATTTGTTTTTCTGGGACTGTGATACTTCACTTAACCTAATATCTTCTAGTTCCATCCATTTACCTGCAAATTTCATGATGTCATCTTTCTTTACTGCTGCATAGAACTTCATTGTGTAGATGTACCACATTTTCTCTATCCACTTGTCAGTTGAGGGGCACTTGTGTTGGTTCCAGCTCTTCACTACTATAAAGAGAGCTGCAGTAAACATGGCTGTGCATGTATCTCTGAGGTAGGATGTCTTATGGGTATATATTCAGGAGTAGTATGGCTGGGTCAGGTGGTAGGCTTGTTTTTAGTCCTTTAAGGGATATACACACTGCTTTCCATAGTGGTTGTATGAGTTTGCATTCCCACCCAGTTTTCTAATCTTAAATTGCCTGAATACTAAATCTATAAAAAAGAAATCTTTATGTTTTTAATTTTTTTTATTTTACTCTACCAAAAATGTTATGTGTCTATCATTTAATTCTCATTGAAAGAATAATAAGTAGGTAATTTTAGCTATCTTTTGCATGTGAGTAAGCAAAAGTTTACAGATGGTAACAAAAGCAAAGTCCCACATCAGATCTGGCATTTGATCCCTAGTTTTTATAAATAGTTGGCCCTAATGATCTAAATGGTCTTTGCTACAATGGCCTTTAAATGAGCACACAAATCTTTTGAAAGCAGCCCAAGCCTGGTTGTCTGTTCATTTTCAAAGTAGAGATAAGCAGTATGAATTCATGCAATCTGTTCACAGAATCTAATGGTGTCTGGAACCTTACTACAAAGGTCCTACACATTGATGTTGACATCCTCACATAATCCTGTCCCCTTGAGTGCAGGAATCTGAATCCTTTTTGTGTGAACTCTCCTTCAGAAATCCAGCCTATAGATTTAGCTCAATTATCTTGGCCATGGGTTTTAGAGCAAATCCAAAATTGAATGGTGCCTAAAGTGCACCCCTGCCCAATGGACAGTTCCCCTTCTTTTTCAAGTTCAAGTATTTTTATTCAGAAAATGAAAAATTATCTCCTGAGTCATTACTATTCACTATCAAGTATGCAATGTTTGAATTGAGATTTTACTAACACACGAACAAAAAAGATAATATTCTTTTGTTTTTCTTCTTGTCCCTTGATTTTCTTGGGTGCCCTTTATAAAAAGTCAAGACATATCCAGGGAAAAGGATTGAACTTCAGAGATTTTGTAGCCATGTTGATTAGCTTCAGAGAGTATTAAATGTCAGAGAATCATCTGGAAATAAGGGTGAAATTGTAAATTTTTTATAAAATGGTGGGGGGATGGGGGAATGGAAAGGGAAGTGACTCTAGATTTGATTGAGAAATGATGTATGACTTATGGGAAAAGTTTAATAATAATAAACAAGAAAAAAAGAAAAAGGTACTCCTAGTGCGACTATGCAGGACAATCGAAGATGGCCTAAAGCCATGTTCTTGGAGGTGGGTTTCAAACGCCTTTCTCAATATTTTCCATCATGATTCTGCGGCTAGATCAGTAGAAATAAACATAAGGAGCTGGAGGAGGGATGTGGAGACATCTTCTGCTTGCTAAGTTCCAGTTAATTAAATTCTAAGAAGCAGCTTCACTTCCTGAAAGGAGAAGAATGCCTATGTCTGGATCTGTGCTTTTCCCTGAGGATTTCAAGAAAAATGCAGAAGCTCTGTTAGTTTCAAAGTTTCAAGTGAAGACAACCTTTGAAAATAGAGGAAGGAAAGCATGTAATAATCAAATGTAATTATTAAGGTTTCTAATATGAAAACAATGTTCTTAAATATTCATAGTTGCCTTTAGACTTTGTCCGGAAGAAAATCTGCAATTCCATGAAGGTGTTGCTGCTGCTGCTGCTGCTGCTGCTGCTGCCTGGGTAACAGAGTTCAGAAACCATTAGATTACAGCATTACTTTGGGCAAGTGAATGCTCTTTTAGAATTATATCACTTGATGTTCTTTGGAAATTGTGTACTTTTCCATGTACAGAGTAGTTAATGACAATTTATTGAATTGTATCATGTACCATAAATAGGTCCAGAATTATAGATTGTTAATCAGATTAGTTTCATTCAGAGAAATGCTTTATTCAGTCCATCTCAGAAGCTGAGAAATTTTCTCTTGACCAAAAAGAAAGTACCAAGATGGAGATAATGCAGTAGAAGGAGTATTGAGAGTCAGGTAGTCTGCGTGCAACTCCATTGATACGACTTTCTCTAGTCCTGGCCAACTGACCAATACTCCATCCTCTCTGAATTATGTTTTTCTCATCAGCAAACCAGGGGTGGTACCATCAGTCCTGGGTGAATGTCACAAATTACTACTAAGGTGATGTTACAGCATGTTCTCAAACGTAACAGATTGACATGAACATAGGTAAATTAATATGAGGTGGAATTCGTTCAGTGCATAATAAATTCAGTCTTGACAAAGAGATTCTCAAATATGAGTCATAACAAAAATATGACAAAACTGTAAACTACAAATCTACATACCAAACTAAAATAATGGCTGACTGTAGAGGAGATGTTTCAGATGTCAAATAACTTTGATTTAATATCTATCTAGTTATAATACATATTTAAATGTTTAATCAAAAGAATGTGGCTTATTTGAATCCATGTATTGCTTTTGAACATTTCAAAGTTTTAATATTAAGTCATATTACATAGTAAAAAAAATAAAAAAGGAAATTTTCAAGATTAAAATATGCCATAAAAATTGTGAGTAGAGGTCACAATAAATTTAGCCAGATGTATTGACAAGCTTTGTAGAGTTTAATGATTTATTATTTTGCAGTTTTTAATCTTTGTAACATCAGGCTTCAGAACTAGAACTTCATAACAACACAATGGTATTACCTTACATTTGTACGAATAAACAATGTACTAGGTCTGGATAGTTGTTTTGTCCTAAATCCCACAAGGTTAAAACTAAAGCATCCCAGGACTGTTTTGGCGTCACTAGGGGCAAAAGTATTTCCTGTATCATTTTGAATCCCAACCACTGGCTCCCAGCCATGTACTGGCTACTGAGGCTTGAGTTCTCTTGGGGCTGTTGGGTGTGATTTTCAGCCTCTAGTTGCCACCATCATTCTTTTCGTCGTGACTACCTTGCTCCATCTGCAAACCCAGCAACAGCCGTTTGAGGCCTTCTCACACTTCAGAATTACATCAACAGGGTTTATTGTGACATGTTCAAACATGCCAACAGTATGCACTTGAAAATGGCAACCCTCCACTTTTTTGACCCTCCCCCCACTTATTGACTTATAGTAATCATTATTCTATTAATATTATCTGGTCAACCTTTATTAGCTTCCACATATGAGAGATGACATCTAAAAATCCTAAAGTAGTCATTCTAAGTTGGGCTTATTTCACCTTTTATCAGTCCTTCCAGTCACACTCATTTTTCTCTTGTTGACATGTACTTTATTTTTCTTTATGGCTGCATAACAGTCTATTCAGTATGGATTTATCACATTTTTTGTCTTCTAGAGATTAAATTTTGTAATCTTGGTTAGAATTGATCAAATCATCCTAGAGAAGGTCACACAACCCTTATTATATGCATGATAGAAAAGTTCAGTTTTTTCCACTGCTGGGGATCAATCCTAGGACCTTTCCTAAGCTACATCAATGCTCTATCCCTGAACTATTTTTCCAGTATACAGGGTTTCTTCCATTCCCTCCCTCCCTCCTCTCTCTCTCTCTCTCTCCCTCTCTCCATTCCTTTGCTCATTCCTTTCTTCTTTTACCTTAAGATAGGGTGTTTCTATGTAGCCCAGGCTGGCCTTACAAAAGCCTGTCTCTGCTTCTTCAATACTACCAAGCATATAACTACATAACCTGTTATGTCACATTTTTTCTTTCATATAAAAAGACCATTTGATGTCTCTCTGTGGTTACAAAAAGATCAAAAGCATTTTATTTTAAAACTCTGGTATCTTATTGTCTGACACCAATACCTTCTTCTCTTTTTTCACTATTTATCCCAGCTTTTAAAACATTATTATGAAATGGATGCTATATAAAATTGAAAATGTGGATCTTTCTAAGTGTATCATTTAGAGGCATGGAGAACCTAACATTTTTACAATGTTGTATGATGATCACTTTCATTTCTATAAAATTACCTCATCCCAAATAGAAGCACTGTGTTCACAGTGTAAAACCCTCCCCACTTTCCTTCCTGCCCAGCCTTTGGTATCCTCTACCACACCTCCTAACCTTAAAATATACATATTCTAAATGCATGCTTTAATTAGAATCATGTAACAATTTTCTGCTTGTGCCTGGCTTACTTGAATTAGCATGCTTTCAAAATCAGTGTAATAAGTTGTATCCGAAACACTTTCCTTTTAATTTCTGGATAATATTTCATTGTATCTACTTGTTTCGTTTGTCTGCTGCTTGGTTGTTCTGGGTTGTTTGTTATTGTGTTTTGAGTCAAGGTCTCATTATTACAGCCTGAGGTTTCCTCAAAAATCATGATCCTCCATCCTTTGGCCTCCCTTGTGCTGAGATCACAGGTGTGCCCTTGCCACCACACATGGCTGAATTTGGTATGCTCCTACCACAATTTGCTGAGCCGTTCATTCACCTCTCATTGGACACTGAAGGTACTTCTTAAGTTACTCCTCTCCTTCAGATTCTGCTTCAACATTTTCAAGTATATACCCAGAAATGAAAGTTCTATATTAAATGATAAATTGCTTTTATACAAAGATGAATGCCACTGTGTATAATAATAATGCTCTACAGTAAAAATCCATTTAGTATAGACACTTTTTACACAATTGAAATATTACAGAGACAGATTTTGACACAATTACACTGGAACTGCATATGTTCATAAAGTACTTTTCTGTGTTTTTAGAAAGATCCTCATAAATATATATATATTGTAATACATTTAATCATTTGCTTAGTATTAAATATTGTTTTTCACAATTGAAAGTAATATTTATAAGCTCAAAAAATTATATACATTGTATATTGTTCCAAATCAACTGAATATAACAAATATACCACATTGTAACTACTTTCATTTTTCCAAATATAAAAAGGATTTGTCTCATATAACCAATAACCAAAAAGCAAATTACAAGCCCCTATACACAAAATAAAGGTTAATGTTCTCTTTCTGGGAACTCTTTGGGAAATCATTTTGTGAAAGTGCTTGATTTGCTCAGTTATTCTGAAAAAAAATGGATAAAAAACACAATTAAACCAGATACTGAAACAATAGTGCATATCCACTATTGATTGACTGCAACTGAAATAAAATACAATTTATAGTAGCATACAGAAAGAGTAGCATATTCTCTCAAGAAGCATCCATGAAGAATGCTTGCCAGGAACCTAAATGCTTGTGCCTGCCAAACCCAGAGCTCAAACTCCAGAGTGCTTCCTGTCATTCAACTATGTGATGCAAATCTCATGACAAGAGCCAGTCTGCCATGATTGGTGATGATGATGATGATGATGATGATGATGATGATGATGGTATAGACATACAGTATATTATAGATAGGCATCTAGATGATAAATAGGGAATGCTTGGTAGAGAAAGACTCAGACTGAGATGGAAAATGACAGACAAGGAATATTGGGTGTGAACTTGGATAGCTAGGCAAGGGCGCCAAGTTGTCCAGTCAAATGTCAATCTAGATGATGTTGAGAAAGTATTTTTTTTATTATTTTTTGTATGTGCATGAATGTACTATCTGCATGCAGGTTTGTGCACCCATGTCTTGCAATGCCACAGAGGTCAGAAGAGGGCATCGGATTCCCCTGGAACTGGAGTTAAAGATGGTTTTCAGCTGCCATTTGTGTTCTGGGGATCGAACCCATGTCCTCTGCAAGAGCAGTCAGTGCTCTTAACCACTAGGCCATCTCTTCAGCCCATGAAGTTATTTTTATGTGACTAACATGTAAATTCATAAATTGCCTAATCAGAATACCTTCTACTAGGTATTTAGTCCGTTCATACTGACATAATAAAATAGATTACCTGGCTTATAAATGATATTTATTTCTCATCATTTTATAGGTGAAGAAGTTCAAATTCAAGACATTAGCAGATTCTGTCTGATGAGGGTTCTCTCACTTATAGATGGAACTTTCAGGTGATCGTCACATGAAGATGGATAGCTAGCTCTCTGGAGTCTCTTATGTAAGAGCAATGGTGACATAGATTGGTCAGGACATAATCACCTCCCAAAGGTCCCACCTTCGAATTGTATCTCACTATTAGGTTTCAAAATATAAATCTTAGGGATCTGTGCATTGTGGAGAGAAAAAATAAATCTGAGATCCCCAGGGAATCAGGTCCACCTGCTTCCAGACAAATCTCATGCTAATTACTTCAATATGGCCGTTTCTCATTTTCAGCCAGTCAGTGTGCTTTTAACAAGTTTCAGACAGGCCATTCTTGACACTTGTGTGAGCCAGCTTTAAAAATGCACTCTTGGATGGATGGATGGATGAATGGATGGATGGATGGATGGATGGATGAAAAACAGAAGGATGGAGGGATAGAGGTATGCACATTGGAGAAAAGGAATTCTGAAAGAATTTTCACAAGTCCCAGGGGATCTGTGCATTTGTGCAAATCAACCAAGTACTCACACACTTGCCTCTCCCCCACCCTCTGTCTCCCAATTTCTGATGAGGGTGAGCCAATACCATATAGATGATTGGAGAGGAATGTGGAAAAAGAGTATTGAAGAGGCTTTATAACTGGGGAAAATGACAATACAGGCTGTATACTGCCCAGGTTTATGTGTTATTTACAAAGATAGAGAATTCTATAGTGTTTTTCTTTTACCATATAGTGCTTCACTGTTTTTATCAACAAGCGTTACAAAGCTCTTTCTCTGTACACACATTTAAATAATAAAGAGAAGAAACTGGTACTTCAGAATATGACAGATGAGCACCTGCATTTGGTGAAGCATTCTCTGCTTACAGGCCTAATTAGGATATGATGTAAAAGGTTCTTCAAAGCACCTCTACCATCTCTTCATGCTTCGTTTCTCACACTCCTCCCATTGGAAACGCCATTCCACACTGTCCGTCAGCTATGTTAATGGGGTATCAAAATTTCCTTATATATGAGATACTACAGAAATTCTAATTTAGTCACTATTAATTTTAGATGCAAAGTCAAATGAAACTATTACTTATCTATTGTCCATGATTAATGTTTTCAGATGTCAAATGTGATGAGGGCCTCTTACTTGGTATACCCCAATTTGAATTTTGAGATATCAACCATATAGCAAAATTAAACATTACCAGTAAGTGGCTCTCCTGGCTGGGAGGTTTGGCTTATGAAGTTCTCTGAATGACTATGGAAAGATTCGTTAATCAGAGTGAGTGAGACAAAGGGAACTCTGGTTTGATGTGACAATATCTCAAACTTCATGTTTGCCCTTCGGTGTTGGAGGACAGCTTGCAAACAGTTGGTCTCAAAGGGCTAAGTTATTTATCTTTGGGTGACAAGTCATAATTTGATTAGCTCTTCTTGCCTAAACACACTCATACTCCAAATCGCAGCTTCCTTTCTTTCCTTGTCATTTTGCATTATTTATGTAGTCATTCTACCACCATTTGTTATTCCATAGACCCTTGCCCTTATGCATTCATTTCTCCATTTCTTAGACAAAGACCTGATGGATCAAAAGCCTACTGTATTTTAAGGCACAGTTGCACTGTCATGCTGCCTTCTTGCAAGAATAAAACAAATGTGGAATCTCCTACCAAATGCGCATGGCTTCCCAGAGGCCTTAATTACATTTTCTTTGCTACAGAACAAAGTGATCTGCTGAAGCAAAATTTCCCCAGCATTACTAAAAGAGCAGTAGCTATCTAATAAAGTTCTCTAGGTGAGAGATACCGGGTTAAGGTCACCTAGGTGAACTCCATATAGCATCCAGTACACTCATCTCTGAGTTCCATCCATCTTACTTTAAACAAAGAGGGAAATGGGAGTAGTTGTGGAAGTTGAAAGAAGGCTGTAAAAATAGCCCCAACGATCAGGTGAACTATGCTCTATAGAAGCAAATGGAAAGTATAGAATTCTGTATGGTGCTACTTGAACAGCGAAGCTTCCTTTTTGTTAGTCAAGGCTAATAGAAACTAGAAATATGGACATGTACTCTGGGTTAAGAAGAGGTGTATACGAGTGAGAATCACTCATGGGCGAATGCACTTGCATACTGATATATACTATTCTACCTCAAGGTTTTCAGGAATTTCTAAAGTCCACATATTGTCTTCCTTAAAATTTATCCTGATGGCAACCAATGCCCACCAGCTTAGTCCTAAATCACAGTGAGCTCACAACTCAATTACATCAATGCCCTAATTTTCTTTCCTGCTACTTATTACTGCAAATTTTTTTTAATCAAAACAGCTCTCACATTGATTATTTCAGTATAAATGAAATGAAAATAATCTTTAGGTCAAAAATTGGCAATTTCTTTCACTCAGAGATAAATCCTTAAAATTTCCTAAACATCTTGTTAAATGTAGCTCCTTTTGTTTTGACTTTTTTTTCTATTGTTGCATAACAGCTCACCACAGAAGTCCAGGAATGAATGGGAAAAGAATCGTCTATTAGACATCATGGCTGAGGGTTTGATGTAGGCGAGCAGGTAGTTCTCAAGCAGGTTCTCTTATACATTTAGAATCTGATGATGGTGGCTGGGCTGGTAGCAGTTTGCAGGGAACTGATGCTGGCTATCAGAAGGTTATTAGGGAAGTAACTTCTTGTGCACTATACTTCTCAGTATGCTTGGTAGATGTGTTCTAAAATTAAGAACTCAAAGGAGAAGATGCAGAAAGACATGCACCCTGGAACAGGGCCACACTGCAACCACATGGGCTTGGTTTTCTAAAAAGATGTGTGCAAATTATTTAGGAAACTTATTTATTTATTTATTTATTTATTTATTTATTTATTTATTTATTTATATGAATGTACTGTCTGCATGTAGGTTTGTGCACCCATGTCGTGCAATGCCGCAGAGGTCAGAAGAGGGTGTCGGATTCCCCTGGAACTGGAGTTCTCCTGGAATTGGAGTTTCAGATGGTTCTCAGCTGCCATGTGGGTCCTGGGGATCGAACCTGGGTCCTCTGCAAGAGCATCAGTGCTCTTAACTGCTAGACCATCTCTCCAGCCCAGGAAACGTTTTCAAATCACTACAGATGGTTACTTCTCAGGCCTTATCTGCTTTGCATCTTTGCCATCATCTCTGGCCCTACTTGTCTTTGTGCTATCCCTGGAATGTACCAGTTCCATCTATACTTTGGCTCTTGTACTACTTTTCTCTCCAGGCACTAAAAACGCCAGTCTCCCCACAACGTACGCGCTCATAGCGTTTATTTCTAATGCTGGCCTACAAGTTAAATGAGAAATACTCCCTTGAGGCTATGCTATTTTGTATACTCCATTATTCATTTCTTAAGGAAATTTAATCTCACTCTTCCCTTGGTTTGCTTAATGGATCAAGTCATTACTGAATATAAAGTGAGTCAAAGGGCTATTTATCACTGATATTTACAGTAATGACTTAAGTTGTATGAAAATATATTTAACTCATAAAAATTAAAGTATCTTATATGATATAATTAGTAGAACAAGAGAGTTTGTATTAAAAAAAATTCCACAGTAGGTATTCATGTAAGGCGAGAACACCCTTACATGAATACTCTTTCAAATTCTTTTCTGGTTAACACTTCAGTGTTAACCAGAAAAGAATTTGAAACATCTCTTTCCTTATATTTCTTTTAGTCATAATCTCACTGAAACATATAAAGCTTTCTCACAATAGATGAAAATTGCTTCTTGTATTTATCTTCTGTGCACTTGAATATTATGTTCAGCATTTGTGCAGGAAAGTGATGGGATAGTTTGCTCAAAGATACATTTAACTTTTACTATCTTAGGAACTGACAATAAAAATCATTATAAATGGATGAACATTTTCAGGCTTTTAACAAGGTAATTGAGAAATGCATGCTTTCATGAAGAAGGATAAAACATTGGAGGATACCAGACAGTGCTACAAAAATGTCCTTAGATGAACAATGAAGGAAGAAGGGCTAAAACATAATTATCCCGTGTCATGTCTCATGTCCAATTAACCACTAAGTGCTATCTGTTCATCTCTTGAGTCTGTCCTTTCTTCCCCACCCCAGCACCGCAACTTGAATTATGCCATCATCATTTTGCAGTCCACTATGGTAACAATTTCCTAAATGGTTTCCAAGACTCCTATCTTGCCCCCTTAAGTTCACTTTTGACATTGTCACTTGAGTAATATTTCTTAAAATGAAAGTGAATCACACAGTGGCACAATTCTCTGCTTAAAGCTCTTAAATGGGTCTTAGTTGCCCTAAGGAAAATAAAAGTGTAAACTCCCCTGTGTGCCGTCCACACCCTTTCAGGCCCAGGCCCCTTCTTCCCCCAAGCTCCATCCTTTCTACCTCCCGGCCTGCACTCACCATTTACATTCCAGTCATGTTGAGATGAGACAGTGCAGTCACTGAAATGACATGCTCTCATCTCCTAAACTTTACCCTTGCATTTCTTTCAGCAGACTCCACTCCTCTTTCTTCTGGAGAAGTAGATTCAAGAGTTACAATCTGACCCCTGTCAGTCCTTTTGTATGAATTTGGGACCATGAACAGCAGGAATTGAGTAAATCTGATGGTTCTGGACCAAATGGTGATAGAACAAAGGTCAGGAAAATCTGATCAGAATGAGCACAATAACTAGTAACTAGAGTACCCAGATTGAAAGAAAGCCCAACAGGATTGGATAAGTGTAGGCTAGAAATTTGCTTGAGATGGAGACCAGAGTGTTTCCATTATGTCGTCTTTGTTGTATCACCAGTAAAGAAAGCCAATCAGGAATTGTCAGCCCGTGAAAGGAAACAGCCAGAATTGACCAGAGTCCAAAACGACAGCTCCAGAGAAAGTAGACTGTTTTGCTTCTCGTCCACCTGTGCCCCTTTTCTAAGCCTAGGGAAAAATCCGTGAAATAGGGTCATGGTAGAATGTAAGGGCTATGATTGGGGTGAATGGTGAAACTACAGCAATATAGAGTGGACACTTATTTGATCAACTTGATTGAACATACAAGTCCCCCCAGCTGGATGGTGGGACCCTTGGGCTGTGTGGGTTTGAGCACAACTGCTTGCAAATTGGTTTTACATGAAGGATGCTTGTACTCATAAATTATTACTTATTGTTAAAAAATGAAAAAAAATATTAAAAAAAAAGAAAGCCAATCACGTCCAGTTTCCTTCGGGATTCTCTGGGTTGAATGCTGGGGATTTGGGACCTTGCATTAAAACGTCACCTACTAGCAGTCAAATCTGAGGACTAATATTCACCTGCTCCTGGAAGACTTTCTGCTATCTTTTGTCCCTCTTTCCAAGCTAGGTTGGAATCCCGTTGTGTTGTTCAGTAGCCAGTGTTATCTTCACATCACCACATATCAACCATTACTGTGAATTGTTGTTTTAAAAGACAACTGATAGCAATGCTCCATCATCTGGCACATGCCTAGCACATCATGGACACTGAACTAATGAAATGAATGGACCTGAATGCCACCAAAGGTGTGGGCTATCACTATAGAGTGATTATTTTCATATTTCTGGGGTAAGGGTGCAAAAATAGAGGACAAGAGACCTCTAGATAAAAAAATCTCAAGTGACTTGAAATAACCTGTGTTTCAAAATATGACCAGCATTAATTCATAACCTTGTGCCCTTAGTTGATATTCTTGCATTATTTTCAATCTCAAGGAAAAATGATGACCATTCAACATCAAATATAATGTTGGCTATAGGTTTTTCATAGATGTCCTAAATCAGATTGACAATGATTCTTTTTTTGTTTATTTTCTGAAGTTGTTATGGAAATGAGGTATTGAATTGTATAAAATGCCTGTTCTGATTCGGCTGGGGTTATTGGTCATGTCCTTCTTACCCTGGTAAATTAAAAGGGTAAACATTAAGATTCTGATTGAATTTAGCATGCTGAGATAAATTCTGATTGATAAAGCAATATTAGTTTTCATGTATGATTTGATTTCATTTTCTGATACTTTGCTGAGGATCGTTATATATTTATAACTTTCAGATTTGACAGTTCACATCTGCAATCTTTCCTTCTTCATGCAAGTCACCTTAGCTCATCAAATCCTTCAAAGCATAAACAGTTGTTTTTGTTTTTGAAAATCCCATGTAGTTATTTTCAATGTCATTTTCATGTTCCTTATGTTGCCAATCTTTTCTTAAGGACATGTAACATATTTTGCATAGTTATTTTAAAGCCTCTGCCTGAAACTTCCAGCATCTAGTCCACCTTTGAATTTTATTTTGTTAACTCTTCTTTTGTCCGGTTTTTGTACCTTCTTTCTGTAGCTAAGAAATCTTCCACACATGACAGTTTGTGTATAAAGAGATCCAAGACAGAATAATGTTGAATTATTGCATTTACCACCCAGAAGTACCTTATTCTTTTCATGTCAGGCTGCCAGTGTAAGTTAATTTGACATGTATTTGATTTTGGTCTGCATTTTCTTTTGTACTTTCAGTTATATTCAGGTAAACCACTGGCTTCAAATTACTTGGCAACATGATGAACTCCACTTCAGAAGAAGTTGAGAGGCTGGAAATTTATGGTGCTGTTTTGAGAACAACATTATGATTTGTGAATGAGCTTTCAAAGATGCAATTCACTTGTTATATTCTTACTATATAATAGATGCTTATTCTTTTTTTTTAATTAAATTAGTTTTTATTGATGCTTTGTGCATTTCATACATTTTTTCCAATTCAGTTCAGGCTTATTTCCCTTTCCCTCCCCCCCACCCCCACCCCATCCCAGATCATGCATTCTGCCATAACTGTCCTGCATCTTTCTCTCAGTTTTTTTTTTT
>VZQC01012730.1:396450-618297 GCA_009823505.1 Rhizomys pruinosus | reverse complement strand
CTTTTTGAGACAGGGTCTCCCTGTAATCCCAGCTGTCCTGGAACTCACTTTGTAGACCAGGCTGGCCTTGAACTCACAGAGAACCTCCTGCCTCTGCCTCCCAAGTCCTAGGATTATACCACTCCTGGCCCTTGACTTACTTATTTTTACCTTATGTGTATGAGTGTTTTGCCTGCATGTATGTAAGCGCACCTGTGACTGTGGAGGTTAGAAGAGGACATTAGATCCACTGGAAATGGAGTTACAGATGGTTATGAGTCACCATGTTGGGGATGGGAACAGAACCAAAGCAGCCAGTAACCACTGAGCCATCTCTCCAGATACACATTCAATAAAAATAACAAGTAATGGGCTTGGCGTGGTGGCATATGCCTTTAATCCCAGCACTCAAGAGGCAGAGGCAGGTGGATCTCTGTTAGTTCAAGGTGAGCCTGGTCTACATAGTGAGCTCCAGGCCAACTGCGACTTAAAGGGAGACCCTGTCTCAAAAAGACCAAAGAAAGAAGAAAAAGAAAAAGGAAAAATACAAGCAAGTATGCGCTTATGTTTGTTGGTTGGTTGGTTGTGACACGGGGTGTTGCTGTATCCCTAACCTAGAACTCACTTTGTAGACCAAGATGCCCTTGAACTTGTAGCAAACCTTCCTGTGCCTTCCAACTGTTAGAATCACAGGCGGATACCAGCACACCTGCTCTAACGTATCTTGTGTCCTCTTCTCCACAGAAACTTTGTCCTAGCTGTGTCCACATCTCCTTCTACTCTCATCTCATCACCTTGCTTTATCCTAGTGTGCAACACAGAAGCCACCAGACACAAGTCATCCTTTCCCACTGCAAACCCATCTCCCCACCTGCCACTCTACCCACCTGTGCTCACTCCTCTTGCAAGGAAGACAGGGTCTGTCCACCCCCGTGTCCCATTTCCTACAGATGAGTCTTCAATCCCATCTTTTCCCACATCTTTAAACTGTTCATCACTTTTCTCTCTGTCTGCTGTGAAGAGTCTAAATGTGGTAGTGACTTCTATCTTTCATAACTAGTTTTTATTTATTTTTTTGTGTCAGATTCCCCTGGAACTGGAGTCAAAGATGGTTCTTAGCCGCCATGTGGGTGCTGGGAATCGAACCCGGGTCCTCTGCAAGAGCAGTCAGTGCTCTTAACCACTGAGGCATCTCTCCAGCCCCAGTTTTTATTTATTTATTTTTATCTTTTTTTTTTTTTAGTGTTTTCGAGACAGGGTCTCCCTGTAGTCCCAGCTGTCCTGGAACTCACTCTGTAGACCAGGCTGGCCTCGAACTCACAAAGATCCGCCTGCCTCTGCCTCCCGAGTGCTAGGATTAAAGGCGTGCGCCACCACGCCCAGCTCATGGTAGAGTTTTTTAAGTGTATTCATTTATAGCCCTACATGATTATTCATGTGAGCCATTTGAAATTGCTGGTGCACAAACTTGCATGCAGACAGTACATTCATACACATACTGAAATAAATAAAATTAAAAAAAAATGAAATTGCTGATCTGAATACATGCATGGTTTAACTAACTGTTTCCCACATTTGAAATTCTATGTATTAAGTTATTCACACTAAAATATTTCTTTTGGAGTTAATGCTAGCTTAAAGACAACTACATTTATATCTTAAAGATTCACAATTTTTCTAAAAAAGACCAACATATGGTTTTACTCTTTAAGTGCTTCACAAAAAATAGCTGCCTGTATTTTGCTGCAATTTATTTTTATTTTGGGGGCGAGTCAATAAAATAAAAATAATCAGGATCTCCCTCTCTATCTTTAGTTAAAATAATCAGACAGATTGTGAATATAAATAAATTTCATAAATTCCAATATTTAGGGATCTTCTGTAAATCTGGCACATCCTGTTTGGAATTATACTTATCATGTATTTGATGAAACAGTTATTTCATACCTTTCCAGGTGAGTGAATGAGGTAGATTTCTCCCCCAAACCCCAAAGCAATGCAGAACCTTTAATCTGGCACTAGAAAGCAAACATGCTCTTACCCTTCCTTGTACAGCAAGGACTCAGCAGTCTTCAGCTACTTTCAAAATAATGCTTTTCTTTTTTCTGGTACCACCCACAGCACAGGAAGTAAAATTTTTCGACTGAAAATAAAGATTCTCAAATTTATTCCCATGACTTTGTAAAGGAAAAATTGACCCCAATACAATAGACACAAATCTTAGTCCACATAGCTAGATGAGAAAGGCTGGCCTTCCCACTGCATCATCAAACTTACCAACGATGAAGAACAAGACAACTGACAAATTTCAAACTCCTATCAATACCACACTCAGAGGAACTCCGGTCAAATAAGATGAGTTAGCCACAGAAAAGGGAAGAAGGGTAAAATGATGTTCTGAAGCACCAGACATTTGCCACAGGGGAACTCTGGTTTTATGAAGGCTGTTGCATATTAGGCTGGAGTTGGCATGAAGTGGGAGTTGTGATTCAAATATGGGCTTCAGTTAAGATCATCAGAGCATCAAGGGAACAAGACACAGGGGTGGGAAGGCAATTAGAACATATTCTTAACATTCTTTAATTGACAAATCTTTATTAGTAGCAGATGGTAGGTGAGCAGGAATTTGGGGGAATAGCCACCTTTTTGACATTACCTCTAATTAAGAAGACTTGCTTGGCTATCAGGAGAAACTTTGAATCATCATATTTTTCCCAGGTCTGTAATAACTCAGAAAGGATAATGAAGCCTGCTCTCCTTCTGTCTGTCATTTACCCTAGCTGCTTCCATCTGTTCTAGGGTGAAACGATGAACTGTTCAATGATTCTGGTCTAGGCTGCACACTCAGAGCCCAGCAATGACTCATGAGTGTCACTTCACACTGGATATCTATTATGGGAGATCCATCCTCTCTGGCACTGAGACAGACCAGAGAGAAGAAAAATGGGCTCCAAGATGTTCATTATTTTATAGCTTGGGAATGCAAAACATCAATGAAACAAACTGGTACTTCTCAGCATTATGGTGGAGAACATTACTATGCAGAAGAAAACCAACCTAGGCCAATGCACACCAAGGAAAAATTTTATTCACTTCTCCACTAATCATATATGCATGTCAGATAATAACTTCCTGAAAATGTTTTCAATGTATCTTATGTATGCCTTTGATCAATTACCCTGCAGAATTTTCCTCATGCAATTTGATTACATTCAGTTTCTTTTCCTATAAATCGGTCAGCTATTACAGTAGCATTTTCAGTGTTTAGTCTTGAGGGGCAGAAGCTTCTGTTAATCTTGGAAGTTACTAGAGATATACTTCTCAGGATTTACCCCAGATCCACGGAATCAGAAACTCTGAGAAAGGCCTCAGAAATATATTTTAATAAGTCTTAGTATTTCTTAGGCAGCCAAAATATAAAGTTATAATAATGAAAGTGGATGCCAGCTCCTGGGTGATGTCATATGCCATACTACATATTTGGCAGACAGTTTATCCTCACAGTAACCATGCAGACAAGTTTTATAGTTACTCTCACTGTGTAGGCCAAAAATCAGCTTTGACAAGAGAGAATAATTTTGCTCTTACTTCTAACTGCTTAAGAATATATATGACTGAAAGGCACATACAGCATCTTCCCCGATTCTGCACAGATGTACCTTGGAAGTAAAAAATTCAACAATGGCCCAAGAATAAAGGAAGCTATAAAACTGTTAGAAAAAGAATCTGAGAGTTAATGATTGACAAAATACTGAGGAAGAAGTTACCTCCATTATGGAAATTAAATGACTTGTACTGTGTAATAAGAAACTGTGCCACATTTTCTTTTTTTTTCTTTTCCATTCATTTTTTTTTATTTTTATTAATTTTATTTATTTCTGTATGTGTATGAATGTGCTGTCTGCATGCAAGTCTGTGCACCCGTGTCGTGCAACGCCTCGGAGTTCAGAAGAGGGTCTCAGATTATTTCTCGGTCCAATTTCCACACACTACCTTTTCCATGCCCCCACCCCACCCCAGTTTATGCATTCTGCCATACATGTCTTGCATCTTTTTCTCAGTCTTTTTAAAGATTTTCTCTGCAGAGGTTTATTGTTTGGGCAGAGGTTAACTGTTTCAGTCAGTTCTTTGATCCCGTCTTTTTGCCATTGTTGTTCCCTCCCATTTGTATTGCTCCAAAGTACCAAAATTATGACCTTTGAAAAAAAACTGTATGCTAATTCCAAAATATGTTTAGGAGTCCACATTTTTCCCTTTAATTTTATATTACTCTAATATATGAATACCTACACTCCATACATATACCACAATTACAAAGTCTGAAAATAAGTGGTCAGTTAATTCTAGAGCCTGTTAAAGAATTCACATTATAACAGCATAGTTGCCTTCAGATTATTTATATATATATATATATATATGTAGTATATATATATATATATATAAAACTTTTCTCAGCTTGCCTTTCAACTGGGTTTGGTGACAAATGAGGGATACCATTCAATGTTTGTTTTTCTGGGACTGTGTTACCTCACTTACCATAATGGCTTCAAGTTCCATTTATTTACCTGCAAAGTTCATGATGTCATCTTTCTTTATCGCTGCATAGAATTCCATTGCGTAGATGTACCACATTTTCTCTATCCACTGCCAGTTGAGGGACACTTGGGTTGCTTCCAGCTCTTTGCTATCGTGAAGAGAGCTGCAATAAACATAGATGTGCATGTATCTCTGCAATAGAATGAATCTTTTGGGTATATACCCAGGAGTGGTATGACTGGGTCAGGTGGTAGGCTCATTTTCAGTTTCTTGAGAGTTCTCCACACTGCTTTCCATAGGGGTTGCACAAGTTTGCACTCCCACCAGCAGTGGATGAGTGTTCCTCTTTCCCCACAACCTCTTCAGCATTTGGTATCCTTTGTTTTCTGGACAATAGCTAGTCTTACTGGAGTAAGATGAAATCTTAAGGTGGTTTTAACTTGCATTCCCTTAATTATTAGCAATGTTGAACACTTTTTAAGATGTTTCTCAGCCATCTTTACTTCTTCTATTTGTGAAGACTCTGTTCAGCTCTTTACTCCATCTTTTGATTAGATCATTTGTTTTCTTCCTCTTTGTTTTTTGAGTAGTTTATACACTTTGGATGTTAATACTCTATCATATGTATCACTGGTGAAGGTTTCCTCCCACTCTGTAGGTTTTCTCTTCACTTCATTGATTGTTTCTTTTGCCCTACAGAAGCTCTTGAGTTGAATAAGGTCCTATTTGTCAATTGTTGACCTTATTGTTTATGCAGCTGCTGTCTGATTTAGGAAGTCTTTTCCTATGCCCATGTCTTGTAGTTTACTATCAACGTTTTCTTCTATCATTTTCAGAGTTTTGGGTTTCACATTGAGGTCTTTGATTCATTTGGAGGTGATTTTTGTACAGGGGGAGAGGTAGGGGTTTAGTTCTATTTTTCTACAAGTGGTGATCACATTTTCAAACATGATTTAAGGCTGTATAAATCAGCATTTCCCCAAATCTCACCAAGAAGATAAAGTCTGTGACATGTAAACTTCTCAGAAGCGTTAGTGTACTTAGTAAACTTCCAAGGGAAATAGTTGTAGCAGGGAAACAGTTTTTGTAAAACCAACATGTGTTTTATTGATGATAATTTTGAGAGACTGGGAAGATTGATTAATTTTGGGTTGCTATAAATTAATACCTGAAGCAAGATAACTTTCTAAAGAAAAATAAAGGCTTATGTAGCTTATAGTTCTAAAATTTCAAAAAATATCTCCTCTGTTATGCTGATAGCTGGGGGCATGATCAGGCTTTTAAACCATCATATCATGAGCCTTAACAAGGGAACCAAGAGAAGTACCAGTGACTCAAAGACCTCTCCCCTTTAAAAGTCAGCACCATCTCCAAGCATGTGCCCCTGAGGACCAAGCCCTGTCTCATGAACGTTGAAGGATACAACCTCCAAATAATGACACAAGGGCTCTGTGGAGTAAGTGCCAGGAGGAGTTTTGTAACTAAACATCAAGATACCTTAAGGTATAATTTATTTTTACCTTCTGCACAAACTCAGAATCAACTCATAGATTCAGTGTGAAAATAGCATAGCAGATCATGGAAGGAAAAGTATTAATGCTAAAATCTGAGTAAGCTATCTTCAAAACCCAATTCTAATATCTGCAGCTATATGATTCTTGTGAGTTTCTTAGCTTTCTGTGTCTAGGTTCTATCTTCTGAAAACATAATTTTTTATTTATTTATTTTGTATGTGTATGAATGTACTGTCTGCATGTAGGTCAGTGCACTTGTGTCATGCAATGCCACAGAGGTCAGAAGAGGCTATTGGATTGCCCTGGAACTGGAGTTAAAGACGGTTCTCAGCCATCAAAGGACTAATGAGGATAATAAAGTGAACTGTGTCATTTTCTACTAGCCAAATAAACTCTCTAAGCAGACAGAAATCAGTGATCAGGGAAAGGATATTTAACTCATCTACCTTGTTTATGAGTGAGCTAAAGAATGGAGGAAGCTAATTAAAAAGAGCCCTATACAGAAGCCATCAGGATATTGAGCCAGAGACTGCTCAAAATCAGAGAGAAGTGTACAAAGCACATGAACAAGGTGTGAAGTGGATGAGTGCTTCCTCTTTCCAAAATGGGCTTCTTAGAGAAGTGACTTTTCTTAGTTGTTTTTGGCCTTTTTGAGACAGGGTTTCCCTATACCTGCAGCTGGCCTAGAACTCACTATGTAGACCGGGCTGGCCCTGAATGCACAGAGATCTGCCTATCTCCGCCTCCTGAGTCCTGGGACTAAAAGCATGTGTCACCATGTGCAGCCTAAGACTTTTCTTAGTCTTTGCAGTCATGGTATTTAGAAATAAATTTTTCTTATCACACAGTAGTCATTTAATAATTGATGACAAGCGAGTGAAGAAAATATAGTTTTATAAAAACAAAAATTTGAAAAATTGATATAAGAAAAAGGTAAAAGGATAAAAAAGATTCCCCCATGACTTCACATGGGATACTGCAGAATCAAATAGTAACACTGATACATACAAATATACGGGGCTCTCTAACTACCATGTGGATGTATAGGAATTTAAAAGATAGTTTTTTTAGTATCTATATTTTAATAAGGAAAAATTAAAAAATGGTAGTAGGGAAATGGGAAGCATTTATATCCCCTGCTAATGTGAGGGATGACAGACATCTGCATTCATCTTGACTGACTAGCTTCAAATGATAGACATTCAACTCAGCAAGCCAGTGAGCAGCATTCCTCCATGGCCTGTGCTTCAGCTCCTGTCTCCAGGTTCCTGCCTTGAGTTCCTACCTTGGGCTCCCTCAGTGATGAACTGTGACCCAGGAGATGTAAGACAATTCCCATTTTGTAACAGATTACGATCCAACCATTGAAGATTCCTAAACAAAGCAGTGTGTGATAGATGACTGAGCAGCTCGGCTGGACAAGAGGAGTTCCGAGCCATGCTGGAGCAGTACATGAGGACTGGAGAGGGCTTCCTGCTGACTTCTCAGTCACAGACAGAGGCAGTTTTGAAGAAATCTATAAGTTTCAAAGACAGATTCTCAGAGCAAAGGACCGTAATGAATTTCCCATGATTTTAATTGGTAATAAAGCTGACCTGGACCATCAGAGACAGAACCTCACGTTGAGATTCTTCTTGCTTTATTATTATTATTATTGTTTTTCAGGTGTGCAAATAAAATGTGTGTGGGCATGAACACACAATAAAAAAAAAAAGAAATTCAACTCAACCCAGATTAAGAAAAAAAATTAGAGGAAGTCACTAAGGTTTATCCTTAGTTAAGGATGTTTCTGGGTGTTAAGCAAAACATTTCACTTTCTCTTTACCATCAGAAAATTTTTACTCTGGTTTGGAAATTTTTCACATAAGCTATACATCCACTTAAGACTCAAATCAGTGTTATGATCTGAATCTTAAGTATCCCTCACAAATCCATATAGGGGTATACTTTGTCCCTTACTGGTGGTACTGTTTGGAGGTTATGGAGGCTTTGGAACACACAAATGCAGATCACTAGAAGCAGGCTTTGAAAGTTACAGCCACTTCTGATGTGGCCAGTATTGTCTGCTTCCCACTACCATGATGTGACCTCACAGTTCCACAACAGGGACTGAGGCATTCCCATATTCATGACTTTATTACTGTAATGGACTCAAGTTTTCAGACACCACGAGCCAAAATAAGATCTTTTCTTTAATTCTGTATCTCTTTGACACAGCAACAAGAAAAGCAACTAATACACACTAATACATGTAGTAGTTCATAAATCCCATGTCAGAACAGAAATTTTCTTTGTCCATAGTTCTTGTAAAAATCATCACTTTATATTTGGATTTCTGATCAGCCTAACTTGAATTATAGAGTTTCTGAAAGCTAATAATTGCAGTACATTCAAATATAAGATAACCAGATGAAACACAGGAATGAAAATGGTTAGATCATTCCAAACCTGAGGTTGCACAAAAGATTAAAATCAGTGAATGGGAAAACAAAAAGACATGAAAGTAGGAAAGGGATTTGTAGGTAGGAGATGGTGAGAGGCTAGGGGAAGGAGGGAGAGAAAAGAAGGTAGTGAAGGAATGAGAGTATTCAGAATGCATTATATACCTGCATGACATTGTCAAAGAACAAATTTAATCAATGAAAAAATATTTTAAAATTAAAAGAGCCAGGCATGGTAGCACATGTCTTTAATCCCAGCACTCAGGAGGCAGAGACAGGCAGATCTCTGTGAGATGAAAGTCAAACTGATCTACACAGTGAGTTCCAGGCCAGCTGGAGGAGCTATACAGAGACCCTGTCTGAAAAAAATAAATTAATAAATAAAATATGCAATTCTATTGGTGATTTCAATATAAATACTAATAATGTTTGGTGATAAAAGCACACTGAGTAGATGTCTTTAAAGAAATCTTGGATGAGGAGCTGGAGAGCTAGATCAGTAGTTAAGAGCATTGGCTGCTCTTCCAGAAGACCAGGGTTCAATTCCCAGCACTCACATGGGAGGTAACAACTGTCTGTAACTCCAATTCTTGAGAAATCTGACACCCTCTTCTGACCTGTGTAGACATTGCATGACATGGGTGCAATTTACATGCAGGCAATACACTCATACAATAAAAACATATACAATACACACATACAATAAAAACAATAAATATTTAAAAAGACATCTTTGATAAAGATGCTTTTTTTAAATTTATTTATTTCTGTATGTGTATGAATGTACTGTCTGCATGTAGGTTTGTGCACCCGTGTCCTGCAATGCCGCGGAGGTCAGGAGGGTGTTGGATTCCCCTGGAACTGGAGTTCTCCTGGAATTGGAGTTTCAGATGGTTCTCGGCCGCCATGTGGGTGCTGGGGATTGAACCTGGGTCCTCTGTAAGAGCGGTCCGTGCTCTTAACCGCTAAGCCATCTCTCCAGCCATAAAGATAAGGACACTTTTTGCTATTTATAAAGACATTATAATTATTACATTTTTAAAGAAATTGGGAACAACAATAAGAAAGGGAATATGGGTACTCTGGAGCCTCCTTTACAGGGGAGTTCTCCTAAGATTCCCAGTGACTGTATGGGAAATATATATAATATATAATTCAGAGTCCATTGATGGTTATCCTGTGTACCTATAAACATAGGGCTGCCCACTTGGAAGTACATAAGCTTTCATGGAACTAATCCCTGGAGAAAACTAATGATCCCTCCCTCAGCATCCAGTAATTGACTGTAGTTCTTCATCTTGAGGTGGGACACAGTGAAATCCCCCACCCACCTTGGCATGTCAACTGGTTTTGTCATTATGCAGATCTTGTTAGACTAGCACTGCAGAGATTTCATTGGTACACCTTCACTATCATGTTTAGAATGCACTAACTAGCAGCAGGTGTAGGAGTTTTCTCCTTATTATGCAGATAAGCCATTTAAATAATAAAATAAAAAGAACTAAATTACCTGAGCATTTGCTAGGTTGGATAAAAGAACTTTCAAAATAAATTTCAACTTGGTTGGTTTTCCTGAGACTTCTTTGTGAAACTAAGTGCTCTGTAAACTTAACATGAATATAGTCAACAGATTCCTTCCCCAGGAAAAGTTTTATTGGGATAAAAACCCAACTAGGAGAGATTCAATTTCTTTTAATAGTATTTTGATTTATGTATTCCTCTTTCTTATATTCAAGTAACTTATAGTAGTTTACCAGGCCGTGAACCCTGTGAGTGGGCTGATAGAAGAAACATGTTCTTAGCCTGAGGGAGGCAAGAGGTAGGAAGGCAGCAGAGGAAGCTGATTCACCTCTGCAGTGCCTATAAACAGCTCCACTTGTGCTCCTGGGCCAGCACATACTCTTGGTGCTATGGGCCTGGTGATGAGGTATGGTTTGAGGAAATGGAGAGAAGGTGTTTACAACTTGACAAGAGCACAGTATGAGACAATAATTATATCAAGATGGAAACCAGGTTTGGAACCTGCCAGTGCTAATGAAGATTTATTCACTAGTGACATTTGATCAGGTCTTCTGGGTGGCTGCTGAGGTTTCATTAGTTAAAGACATAAAGTAGTCTGTATGATTAAAGAGGCAAGGAACAGTAGGGAGCACCCATAAATTACTAAGGCTCCATTAGGTACAGACAGTTAGGTGAGTGTTTATTACTAGTACAAAGAAGATTTTCCAATTAGATTAAAAGGTTTAGAAAACAACAGTTACAGTCCTGGTGATTTAGGTGAATTGCTAAAATAATGAATAGTCAGAAATTTTATTGATTAAAAGCAGCAAACTGTTAATGATTTGTAGTGTTCAATGTCTATCAGTAGAACCCTTGCTGTGAAGCACAGTTCTTCTCACAAGATCAATGGGAGGATTGAGCTAATTTCTTCTCACCCTGAAAATTGATAAGAATATAAAGGGCAGCTATGTCACTGCTGAAAATACCAACATGATTTATTTAGGCTAATCATCAAGAAAGTGGCAGTGCATAGATCACCGGGATGTACCTTGCCATGCCAGGCCTTTCCACTGGCTTCACTGTCATTCATATAGCCAGAGAAAGAGAAAAAGAAGGCCAGAATTTCATCAGAAAAGACTTTAGCTAGCTCAGCTGCCATAAAGACTGGAGATGGTACAGAATCAAAGGGAAGTGGCATGCATGGCTTTTCTGATGGTGACCACTAGGATTTATGAGATTGGTTTTTGGTGGGTTTGTTTGTTTGTTTGCTTGTTTTGAGATGATGTGTGAGGTACAGGTTGGGCGCTCACAACCCTTTGTCTTAAAGACTCCAGATGATGTCTCTGAGCATTAAGCTTGCAATTGTTCCACTGGATTAGATGTTTTAGACTCAATATTTCATTGGCCATAAACTACGGAGATTAATTATGCAAAGAAGAAAAGCAAAGAATTGACACTTGAACATCTTTGGATTTTGTAGATGGAAAACAGTGAAGTATTGTCACAAAGCTATTACACGTATCACACATCTGTAAGGGACCAAAAGAGGGGAAATGTGTTCTTCAAGGTCTGCTGCTTTTTTTTTTTTTTTTTTTTTTTTCTTTTCGAGACAGGGTCTCCCTGTAGCCCCAGCTGTCCTGGAACTCACTCTGTAGACCAGGCTGGCCTTGAATTCACAAAGATCCGCCTGCCTCTGCCTCCCAAGTGCTAGGATCAAAGGCGTGTGCCACCATGCCCAGCTTAAAGTCTGCTTTTTAAAAGCAGTTTAAAGATTAGCAGTATTCCATTTCCATTTCCTTATTGATTAATACTGTGTGTTTCTCTCAGCAATCTCATAGATTCTATTCTCTCATCTAGTTTCCTAACTTTAGTTTCCAAACTCAAATTACAAAACATGAAGCAAGAGTTCAAAACATTCAAAGAGCAGAAATAAGACAACAAATTACCAGCCACCTGTTTTTAAATTTCCTATTTGCTTGCATTTCCCTGAGAAACTGAATAGTGACTCTGTTTCATAGTGGCATTGAGAAATTAAGATAGTGGGATGGTGGAGAGATGATTCACCTGTTAGGAGTATTGGTTGCTCTTGCAGAGGACCTGGGTTCAATTCCCAGCTAACAACCATCTGTAATTCCAGTTCCAAGGGATTGAATGCCCTCTTCTGATCTCCATGGGCATTGCATGACATATGTACACTTCATGTAAGCAATATATTCGTATACATAAAAATTAAAACAATAAATATTAAAAAATTAAGACATTGGTCCACAACTACACACACACACACTTCCCCAATATCTGCAATCAGATTGCCTAGCTTGAATGAACACCTGATCTACTTTTCCTAGCCTCATAAGTATAACCTATACATATCTATAAGTCAGTTTACTAGCCGGGAAAATAGAGAGTTTTTATTATCTGTAAGTGTTAAATGAATAATTAAGAAAATATGCATATAATATGTTCTTCAAATGCCTTTTACATAAGAAGTGATCAAGAAATGTAAAGTTTTATTCATATTTTACCTTTATGGTTTTTCTTTTTTAAAATTTTTCTTTCTTTATTTATTTTCGTATGTGTATGAATGTATGTCTGCATGCAGGCTTGTGCACCCGTGTTGTGCAATGCCTTGGAGGTCAGAAGAGGGTGTTGGATTCCCCTGGAACTGGATGTAAAGACGGTTCTCAGCCACCATGTGGGTGCTGGGGATTGAACCCGGGTCCTCTGCAAGAGCAGTCGGTGCTCTTAACCACTAGGCCATCTCTCCAGCCCTGGTTATTCTATAAGTGTATCAGATAATAGCCTATTGATGCAATATAAGCAGTGTTTCACATTTCTAAATAATTCTTTCCTCATTTTCTAGTACACAAGATAAAAATATATATGGAATCAGAAAATTGACTTCTCATTGCTTTTAATATGAACATTTGTAAGGGGGAGATGCAATTCCCTTTTAATTTGTCCTCCAAACAGGGTATCAGAGATGATAATATCAGTCAAATAAGTCTTTGTGTTTATGTATGTGTGTATTTGTGTTCATGCATTTGTGGATAGGCTTGTGTGTGGAGGCCAGAGGCCAATCTTGGGTCTCGTTCTTCAAGATGACATCCACCATGCTTTTTTTTAAAGACAGGGTAGCCAAGAACTCATTGATTCAGCTAGTCTGGCTAGCCAGCCAGCTCCAGGGCTCTGCCTGTCTCCTTCTCCCTATTATTGGGAATCCAATCATAGGCCACCATGCCAGGCATTTTATGTGGTTCAGAGGATGGAACTCAGGTCCTCATGCTTGCAGGACATGCACTTTACCAAACTGAGCTATCTGCCCACACCTCCAATAAGTCATGAATATACTCCTTGAAGGGCTGTGAATGTAGCTTAGTTGGTGCTGGGCTATTATACACAAAATGTCATGTTCATTTCCCAACACAACATAAGTCAGAGTTGACAGCACACATCTATACTCGAAGAAATGGAGACACAGAGACAGTAGAATAGGGAGTCAAGATCATCCTCAGGTACATAGACCTGACTGTACTTCAGACCAGCCTGCAATAAATGAGACTCTGTTCCTCTGTCTCTGTCTCTTCATCTTGAGGTGGGACACAGTGAAATCCCCCACCCACCTTGGCATGTCAACTGGTTTTGTCATTATGCAGATCTTGTTAGACTAGCACTGCAGAGATTTCATTGGTACACCTTCACTATCATGTTTAGAATGCACTAACTAGCAGCAGGTGTAGGAGTTTTCTCCTTATTATGCAGATAAGCCATTTAAATAATAAAATAAAAAGAACTAAATTACCTGAGCATTTGCTATGTCTCAAACATTAGGCTAAGAGGCTTTCTACTTTATTTTCAGAACCTTACTCATTGTGATCTAAAACTCTATTTAAAATATTATTAATCTATTTATAGGTAAGAGGACTCATGTTCCCAGAGTTGAAACATCAACTACCAAGCAGATTATAATCTTGGCTTCAAGTGCATGCATTTCAAACATTTGTGAACTTTGAGATAAATAGGCTATACTTAACATATGTATTAAGAGGTGATCCAAGCAACGGAAATGGAACCAAGTAACTGAAAACAGCGGAATTTCATCCACAATGTGTGGAAAAAGAGCATCTGTTACACACCTGAGCAAAATTAATTGCAACACTGAGAACACGGAGGACACAGTAAAAGGAGATAATCTGAAATCTGAAAATGTAGAAGGTTCACACAATAGCCTCAACTATAAATTTTAGGCTAGAATACACTATTTCCTATCATTTAAATGTATTTAAATCTAATCAATTGTGTCTGTGTCAAGAGCTGAATTCTGTCTCCCTATCCCTGCAATTCATGAGTTAAAGTTGAAACCTTTAGGATCTCAGAACATGGTCTCATATTAACAAAGGGTTGTTGAGGAGGCAAATAGTCCATTTAATATGACATCATACCAGTCTCTGACACATTAGAACCACTGTTTTATGAAAGCAATATGAACTAGGACAGCAGACTAGGACTAGCAGACTAGGACAGTAGACTAGAACTAGCAGACTAGGACAAATGTACACACTGTGAGTTGAAGCAGAAATCAGATGATGCAACAGAAGCCTGGGAATACCACAGACAGCCTGCAAACCACTCAAAGCTGGGAAGGAGGCACAGGCCAGTGTCCCCTCCCCAACACCATCCTCAAAGGCAACCAATTCTTCCAGTATTTTGAGCTCTGTTTTCCTCCCTGAAAAACCATAAACAGATTTTTTTTCTACTGTTTAAACTACACAGTTACATTACCTTGTCAGAACAGCAAGATGGTACAAACTGATTATTAGTTTAGAATATAAGTTGTAAACCCAAAGGTTGCAAACCATTGCCCACAAAAAGAAGTTTTTATAAAAGTATGGCTCATAACACTATACCTGAAAGAACCCTCCAGTCATTGGCCTATTCAACTACACTTCTGCCCTCTCTGGCTGTTTTCCCTCCTTCAGTGTGTCCTCTGTGCCATTACCTTGGATTCCAGGAAGACAGGACAGAACAGCAAACATCTTTATGACTTGGGAATGAAAATATTAATCCCTGAGCACCAGAGAGCCTCCTGGGTCTTAGCTCTTCCAAAATGAGGGCAATTACTCATGATAGTGAGTCTCTATCCTGAAGCAGAAACAGTCATTTTAGGGGAAGCAGATTATTCCCTTCAGGCAACAGACTTTTTTTTTTAATCTTTGTATGTGTATGAATGTACTGTCTGCATGCAGGTCTGTGCACCCGTGTCGTGCAATGCCACGGAGGTCAGAAGAGGGTCTCGGATTCCCCTGGAAATGGAGTTCTCCTGGAATTGGAGTTACAGACGGTTCTTAGCAACAGACCTTTTTTGAGCCACCTTGCAGGAACAAAACTAGCAAAATGATCCACTAGACCACACTTTCTCCAACACTGCCTAATGACACCTATCTCTTGTTTCCTACAGCAATTCTTCCTCATTTAATCAGCACTTGGAAGACAAATCTGAGGTCACTGAACCCCCCTTATCTTTTTCTCCTCCCAATGTGGTTAGGTTACATTGATTAAATCTCCTTTTACTACTTTTCACCAATACTCATCTCTTTAACTGAGTTATTGGAACAGGTGGCTGTGCCTCCTTGTTGGGACTCTCTAAGCCAGAACTTCAGCCCTCAAACTTCAGGAACATAATGACTTGTGAAGAACAATCACAATATTGTTGTAGAGTCTAGACTTTGAAGCCAATTTCAGATAATGCATGCTAAGAGACATCCAGATTCTATTTTATATTTTAAGGACATTAACTACTTCAATTATTATGCAAGATGGTTTTGCAGATATAATATTTAGAAATTCCTAAGAGTGCATAATATATCCTTATACATTTTCAGTTACTTTTAAAAATCTGGCAAACACAGTTGGAAGGTCAGAAGTGTTTTGGCTTTACATGGAAATGGTATGTTCTTTCCTGCCCTCTAGCATTCAGATAAAAACAGTGCCCCAATGGTCAGAGAGTTAATTCATATCACAGATGCCTAGCTCACTCCCTAGGAGTAGATCGCTCATTGGGAAGACAAGGTCATTCTTCATTTGAACCATTACCATAACATTTTATATTGTCAAGTGCTATGTGGTTTTGCAATCCTTAAAATCCCCCAGTGAAGTAAAGAGGATGACAAACACAATTATGTCTGATTTACAGACCAGGGAAATGGGACTCAAACAAGAGACAAAGCCATCATCAGTAAGGCCCGACCCAGAAGTCAGGACCGCAGGCGCAGGTCTCCCTCAGTGCATCATGTGGCATACAGGAAAATAAGCCTAAGGGGTATCAGCTATGCATACACATTCTTAGGTTTCTTGGAACTTTAGCTTCCCACCCAAGCTGATTTTTGGCAGCAGCCATCTGTCAAAGAGGAAAAGGTATGCAGAAAGAGAACAAATTTAGGTACAATGTGTTGGAGTTTTAGCTATTTGGAATTATAGATGTATGTAAAATTAAAATGAAATATATGGTTATTTAGCAGCAGTTTCCTGAAGCTGTGTGAGAGATCTAAAGACAAATATTGCTTACCATTTGTGCTAATTTGACAGTGAATAGTTAAAAAGAATTGCAAGAAGGAGATGTAGAAGGCCCGGAGTTGCTTAGAAAATGTTAAAGGATGGAGTTTAGTAAATTGTATTTAGTGAAAGTGTCTAAATAGCAAGTGAACTTGACAGAAACCATAACTTCTAATTTGTCACTAATTATAAGATGAAACTGACTTAGTATTTATTCCAACAAGGATATTTTACCTCCTTTGTAGCATATAAACTCAACATACTGGTTGTCAAATGATAACAGGTTAAACTCTTGAAAACAGATAAAAACTTCAAATAAAGTATCCGATAAAACCCTTCAAAATAGGTCAACATTTGAGTCTCAACTGGAATCTAAGGCTTTAGGCTAAAGGTCAAGGTGGCTGGTTGACTTTCAAACTTCTGAAGTTGAATGTTGAATATGTCATGTATTTTTCAAGCTAAAGCCAAAGATCCAAGTAGCCAGAGTAGATGATATTTGATGTCATTTAGTGTTTACTTCTTGATTTCATAAAGTTTGTGATGTTCTAATCCATATTCTCCTGCCAGTCAGAGACCTGGGGGTGTGCTGATGTCCCATGGATTCTAAAATCAATGCTTGTGCCATTAGTGCTTAAGAGAGCATGATTAAACTTTCAAAACTGAGACAAGGCAGTCCTTGTGAGTTTGATCAGTTTTTTAAATTTTATTTATTTTTGTATGTGTATGAGTGTACTATCTGCCCGTAGGTCTGTGCATCTGTGTCGTGCAATGCTGCAGAGGTCAGAAGAGGGTCTCGAATCTGGAATTGGAGTTACAGACGGTTCTTAGCCGCCATGTGGATGCTGGGGATCGAACCCGGGTCTTCTGCAAGAGCAGTCGGTGCTCTTAACTGCCAGGCTATCTCTCCAGCCCGAGTTTGATCAGTTTTTACCACAATGAAACTGAAGACCTAAGTACCAATGTGCCTTATAATGAAGTTACTCTGGTCTAGGGTTTTATTGTCATAAAGGCACACAGAGAGAATTTACAGTTGGGTGACTGACAATTAGAGATAACTGCTAAAGCTCTATGGCATAAAATATGCCCAAACTCATTTTGTTAAGTTTATAATTTTGTTAATATTTTATGTGTATGAATGTATTGCCTGCATGTATTGAATGACACAGTGCACCTGTGTCATTCAATTGCCATAGAGATCAGAAGGCATCAGATCCCGTGGAACTCCTTGTTGGCCACCATGTGGGTGCTGGAAGAGCAATTATCTCTTAACCACTGAGCCATCTCTCCAGCCCACATAAACTTATAATTTAATAAAATGAACACAAATTATACTTTGTTATTGTTCAATTAGTGCTTGTTAATATAACTATAGAATTTCTGACTTGGTGGATGATCATAGCATATGCTAAGCTAAGGAAATTTCTGACAGAACAAGTGAACTGATATCATTCCACTGTATTATTATTATTATTATTATTATTATTACTATTATTTAATAAATGGAAAGTATTTTCAGATATTCTTTCATTTTAATTTTTTTAATTTTATTTATTTCTGTATATGTATGTACTGTCTGCATGCAAGTCTGTGCACCCATGATATTGCCCACTATAAATACGCAGAAAGAAGATTGTATTTTAAGGAGAAACTAAACTCAAAAGAATGTAAATTATCCTTTTATTTTTAGAGCATATATTTCATTAAATTTTTTTATTGTGGTAAAATTTGTATCAGCCAGCTACTTTGACATTGTTGTTTAATATACAAATTGTAGTTGAAATTCAAGTGCTGACTTGAATAATTCACTGCTTAAAACTATCCAGCTAATTTAGTATACCTACCATGTTACACAAACACTATCACTGTCTAGTTTCAGAACTCTTACCTTATCCCCCAAAGAAATCCCAACTCCGTTCAACAGACATTGCCCCTTCCTTCCAACCCACAGATCTTGACAACCACTAATCTGCTCCCTGTAGATTTGCTTAAATCAGCTAATAAACAGGATCTGACTTATGCTTGTGTTAGCTTTCATGTAGCCAAATATTTTCAAAGGCCATTTTTGTTATGACATGTACCAGTGTTTCATTTCTTTCCAGACACAAACACTGTACTGTATTTGGTGTACATTGTAATATATGCATTGTATTGTATATTTTATGCATTCACCAATTCACTAATATATGAGTTATTTTAATATGTTGATTAAACATGTATGTGAATGATTTTTCTTTTTTTTAATAAATGGAAGAGTTTATTTGAGCTTATGATTGACAGTTCCAAGGAATTAAAACTCCAGTGTGGCAGGGAGGGAGGTATGGTGGCCGGGCCTGGAGCAGAAAGCCAAGGTTCCCATCTTCCAATGAGCACAGGAAGTCAAGAGAGAGCAATTGGAGCCTGCAAGGCTTGTTGAACTCACTAAGCCCGCCCCCCAGTGATGTACTTCCTCCAGCATGGCCACACCTTCTAAGATCTCCCAAAACGGCACCACCAACTGGGGACAAAATGTCTTAATACTTGAAGCCTATGGGGGACACTCTTATTCAAACCACCACATTGCACTCCCTGGCCCCCATAGGCTCATGACCATATAAAATGCAAAATGCATTTAGTCCAACCTTAAAAGTCCCCATAGTCTTTACCAGTCTCAGTTCTATTCAAAAGTCTACAGTCCAAAGTCTCTTCTGAGACTGAGCCCAATCTCTTAACTATAAACTCTTGTAAGGAATTTCTTCTAAGATTACACAGATTTAGCTTCTACCTTCAAAGATTTTGTTATAGTTTGGCTTTCAAATATAACATGAAGAAAGTTTAAAATTTCATTCTTTTGTAAAAGAATATCTAATTTCCTAAAATTATTTGATAAATAAACTATTCCTTGCCAACAAATATTCTGGGTACTTTGTCAAAAATCAAATATGTCAATTTCTTCCTAGATATTTTTCTTCAGTGTTTATGTTATTGCTTTTTGGGGCATTTCATAAAATAAATCCTAATCATATTTAGACCCCTTCCATTATCTGCACACCCCATAACTTCATGTATTCCATCATTTGTGTTAAGCCCTATTGGGTCAAATTTGTGTC
Organism: Rhizomys pruinosus; assembly: GCA_009823505.1. NCBI lineage: Eukaryota > Metazoa > Chordata > Mammalia > Rodentia > Spalacidae > Rhizomys > Rhizomys pruinosus. Next base: position 598,689 of record VZQC01012730.1, on the reverse strand, counting down.
TCCAGATGTGCCTTGGTGTGAGTTCATCCACTGGAGCCTTGTCAGCCTACCTATCACCATTCCCTTAAAGAAGATCAACTGTCCTTCACCCAACAGTAATCAGCTGTCAATAGCTCCTCAGCTAAGGTTGGGGCCTTCTGCTCATTTCCTGAGTCATATACTAGATTTTTGTCTGATTGAGTTTGTATGGATCTTGTACATGGCTCAGCATTGCTGCTGCAAGTTCATGTGAGCTATTTCACAGAGGCTTGGAGGACTCTGTGTCCTTATGGCCATCCCCTACTCCTAGTTCTTCCAATCTTTCTGACACCTCTTCTGCAATGTCCTCTGAGCCCTGGGTGGCAGAGGTTTAATACAGGAATCCTCTCCAGGGGCATGCATTTTGTAGTCTCTTATTTTCTATATTTTGCCCATTATAGCCTTCTGTGTTCATCACCCTCTGTTACATGAAGGAGCTTCACTGGTGATAGTTGGGAAATGCATTAGTATTCGCTCTACCCCTGTTTCATGTTCAGTGAGGCTTAGGTGCAAATGTTCCATGTAAATGTGTCACTTGACATGTCCCAGATAATTATTCTCTACGTGTGACCAATTGTAGAATTCTGTAATATTTTCCATCTGTTACAAAAAGAAGCTTCTTTGATGAGAGGTGTCTGTCATACTTGTCTGTAAATGTAAGGATAAATATTTAGCATACAGTGAGAAATTACATTTGTCTAAGGATGTGATGGGTGTAGGGTTTCTTCTAGGCTCTATGACCTCTCTAACTATGTGTGTTTGGCTATATTTATGGCATGACACATGAGTTTCCTTGGCTTGAGCAGACTTTAATCTAATAAGATAGCTGTTGATTACCCACCCCACCCCCAAATAAAGTGCTATTACTGCACCAGTAAAGATAGTTTACTATACTGGTCACTGTTGTGATTATTAGGCATTAAAGCTGAGTTGCACCATTGATTGAGTTTTCCCTTAGCAGCTTGTATAATGTCCTCTAAAACTATGAGAAACTTCCTTTCAAGTTGTTAGTCAGGGTAGTCCAAGATACTCTCAAAATAATGCAGGTTATTACCATAGACCTAGGTTATCTCCCTGAAGGCTACCAGCTCCTCCTAGATTCTTAATTCTATTCCATTGCTCTAGACATCTTTCCTTATCTCAATACAACATTTTTATTACTATAGTTTGTAGTAAGCTTTGGAATTGAAAGTGAATCAAAACTGCATTCTTTTTTTAAGATTCTCTATTTTATTTTTAATTATGTATAATTATGTATAATATGCATGTCTCGCTGTGTTGTGTTTTGTACATCAGTGCAGTGCCCATGAAAGCAGAAAGGCACAGGATTCTCTTGGGCTGGAGTTACAGGTGGCTATGAACTGCCCATTGTGGGTTCTGGGAACTGAACTACAGTCCTCTATGAGAGCAGCATGGTATCTTAACCACTGATCCATCTCTCAAGCCACAAGATACTCTAAAATTTTATGCTCCACATGAAGTTTCAAATTTGCTCTTCCATATCTGGAGAGGGACAGACAACTGAAGGTTTGGTAGTAATTATACCAATCTGTATGGTGCTTACAGGAATAATTTCAATTTAATAAGATAAATTACTATAATCTGTGAATCCAGGATGACTTTCCACTTTTTAGTTTCATTTATTAATATTTTATCAGTTTTTTTAGTTTTAATGCTAATCAAATATATATTCATTATGATTTCATTTAGTTTTAGGTAATTAAGAATGTTGTTCTCTTAAGTTGCTTTTTGGATTGTTCACTCCTCATTTTCATATAAATATGACTGAAAATTTTCACTTTGATTATATATCTTCTTTTTAAAAATATATGATTTTTGGGGGGTCTGGAGAGATGGCTCAGTGGTTAAGAGCACTTGCAGAGGACCAGGGTTTGATTCCCAGCACCCACATGGCGGCTAAGAACTGTCTTTAACTCCAGTTGTGAACTCTGCAGCATTGCATGACACAGGTGCATAAACCTACATGCAGACAGTACAATCCTACACATAAAAAAAAATTAAAAAATTTAAATATGATTTTCATTATTATTTGCAATAAAATACTTTTATCGATGTTTGTATATTTCATACAGCATTTTCAGTCCAATTTAGACATATTCCTCTTTCCCTGCCCCCCACCCCACCCCAGTTCATGCCTTCTGCCATACATGTCTTGCATCTTTTTCTCAGTCTTTTTAAAGTTTTTCTCTGCAGAGGTTGATTATTTTGGGCATAATTTAAATGTATCAGTTAGTTCTTTGACCCAGTCCTTCTGTTGTTATTTCCTTCCATTTGTATTGCTCCAAAATATGCCTATATAAATGTGACATATATAACAAAATTATGCCCTCTGAAAATAAACTGTATGTTGAGTCCAAAATATGTTTAGGAATTCACATTTTCCCTTTGATTTTATATTACTCTAAAATATTAATACAAACCTTCTACCCATATACGGTAATTACAATGTTTGAAAATTAGGTGGTAAGTTAATTCTAGTGCCCTTTAAAAGATTCACATTAGAACAGCACAGTTGCTTTCAGAAAAAAAGAAATATAACAATAACATTAATCAGCTTGCTTTACAACTGTGGATTTGGTGTTAGCATCCACAAATGAGGGAAACCATTTGTCCTTTGTTTTTCTGGGACTATGTTACTTCACTTAGCATAATGGCTTCAAGTTCCATCCATTTACCTAAAAAGTTCATGATGTCATTTTTCTTTACCACTGAATAGAACTCCATTGTGTAGATGTACCACATGTTTGTTATCCACTGGTCAGTTGATTTTGGCATTTGGGTTTGTTCCAGCTCTTTGCTATTGTGGAGAGCTGCAATAAACATAGATGTGCATGTATCTTTGCAGTATGATGAGTCTTGTGGTATATGCACAGGAGTGGTATGACTGGGTCAGGTGGTAGGTTCATTTTGAGTCTTTTAAGGGTTCTCCATACTGCTTTCCATAGTGGTTTGTAGGACTTTATATTCCCTCCAGCAGTGGATGAATGTTCCCCTTTCCCCACAACCTCTCCAGCATTTGGTCTTTTATTTTCTTGATCTTGGCCAGTCTTATCTGAGTGAGATGATATCTTAGAGTGGTTTAGTGGTTTTACTTTGCATTTCCTTAATTATTAACGATGATGCTGAACACTTTCTATTGATATTTTGAGTATTTCATACATCATTTTTCAGTCCAATTTGGATACATTCCCCCTCTCCCTGCCCTTCCCCCACCTAAGTTTATGCATTCTGCCATAAATGTTTTGCATTTATCTCTCAGTCTTTCCAAGGATTTTTTTTCTGCAGAAGCTTGTTGATTTGGGGAGAATTTAACTCTATCAGTCTGTTCTTTGACCCAGTCCTTATGTTGTTGTTGTTCCCTCCACTTTGTATTGCTCCAAAATATGCTTAGACAAACAACATATATGTATCAAAATTTATGACGTCCAGGAGTAAAGTGTATGTTATTTCCAAAATAAGTTTTGGGGTTCACATTTTTCCCTTTAATTTTATCTTACTCTAAAATGTGAATACATATCTTCCACCCATATACACTACCTCTCACCTTGTACAAAAATCAACTCCAAGTAGATCAAAGTCCTCAACGTGAAACTGGAAACCCTGAAGGTGATAGAAGAAAAGTTGGCAGCAACCTACAAGACATAGGTGTAGGAAAAGTCTTTCAAAATCCAACAGAAGCTGCACAGGAAATAAGGTCAACAGCTGACAAGTGGGATGTCATCAAATTCAAAAGCTTCTGTACAGCAAAAGAAACAATCAAAGAAGTGAAGCTAAAACCCACAGAATGGGAGGAATCCTTCACCAGTGATACATATGACAGAGCATTAACATCAAGAATACATACACTACTTAAAAAACAAAAAAGTAAGAAAACAAATGACTTACTCAAAAGATGGCGTAAAGAGCTGAACAGAGACTTCATCAGTGAGGAAGTAAAGATAGTGAGATGATGGTGTGATATTTTTTCTTTCAGACCATTTGTGTGTTTTATGATATTTATTGATTTACATATGTTGAACCATCCCTGCATCTCTGGTATGAATCCAATTTGGTCATGATGCATGATCTTTTTGATGTGGGTCTGTATATGATTTGCAACAATTTTGTTGAGAATTTTTGCATCTTTTTTGTTCATTAATGAGATGGGTCTATAGTTTTTTTTTTGTGTGTGTGTGTGTCTTTGCCTAGTTTTTGGTATTAGAGCGATACTGTCTTCATGGAAGGAATTTGGGAGTTTTCCCTCTGTGTGTATCCTTCTGAACAGTTTGAGTAGTAATGGTTATAAGACCTCTTTAAATGTTTTATAGATTTCTGCTGTGAAACCATCCAGGCCTGGGCTTTTTTTAGTTGGGAGGTTTTTTTATTATTATTACATTTTCAATTTCTTCTAATATTATGGGTCTGTTTAAACTGTCATTCTCTCTTGGTTAAGCTTTGTTGATTCCCAGTATTTCAAACATTCATCCGTTTCTCTTGGGTTTTCAAATTTAGTACAGTGTAAGTTTTTGAAGTATTCTCCTATGATTGGATCTTTACTTTGTTGTGATGTTTTCCTTTTCATCACGAATAATATTGATTTGGAATTGCTCTTTCTTTCTTTTGGTTAACTGGGCTAAAGATCTGTCTATTTTGTTTATCTTTTCAAAGAAGCAGCTTTTGGATTCATTGATTCTTTGTATAGTTCTCTTTGTTTCAATTTCATTGATTTCTGCTCTGATTTTTGCTATTTCTTCCTGTCTATTGGATTTAGGGCTCATTTGCTGTTATCTTTCAAGTGTTTTTAGCTGCAGTGTTAAATTGTTTATTTGTTCCCTTTCTGGTTTTTATTTTTTTTAATGTGGGCACTTAGGGCTATAAATTTCCCTCTTAGGACTGCTTTTAAAGTATCGCATAGGTTTTGTTGTGTTGTGTTGTCTTTTTAGTTTACTTCCATGCATACTTTTACTTTGTTCTTTATTTCTTCCCTGACCCATTCATTATTCAAGATTTTGTTGTTTAGTCTCCATGTGCTCTTGTATCTAGTAGGGCTTATTCTGGTGTTCAAATTGAGCTTTATTATACTGTAGTCTGACAGAACGCATGAAATAATTTCAATCCTTTTGTTATTGTTGAGACTTATTTTGTGTCCCAGGATGTGGTTGACTTTTGAGACTGTTCCATGAGGCTCTGAGTAGAAAGTATATTCTCTGGTGTTTGGGTGGAATATTCTGTAGATGTCTGTGAGGTCCATTTGGCATATTATATTGTTCAATTCCGAGGTCTCTCTGTTTATTTTTTGTCCAGTTGATCTATTCTAGGGGCTCAATGAGGTATTGGAGTCCCCCACTATCAGTGTGTTGGGATTAATTTGTGTCTTGAGTTCCTGCAGAATTGTGTTTATAAAGTTTAGTGCACCTGAGTTTGGTGCATAAACATTTAGGATTGTGAAATCTTCATGGCTAATTGTTCCTTTGATAAGGATGTAATGGCCCTCTTTGTCTCTTCTGATTAATTTTACTCTGAGGTCTATTTTGTCTGGTATTAGAATAGCCACTCTGGCTTGTTTCTTGGTACCATTTGCATATAGATGGATTCTGTTTCCTAATCCATTCTCCCTGATTTATTATTTTTATTTTATGTATATGGGTATATTGCCTGCATGGATCTAAGTGCATCTGTGTTGGGAAATGCCCGTGGAGATCAGAAGGCATTATATCCCCTTGAACTGGAGTTATGGATGATTGTTAGCAGCCATGTGAGTACGGGGAGTTGAACCTGGCTCCATGCCAGAACAGACAGTGGTCTTAACCTCAGAGCCATCTTTCCAGCTCCATATACCTTTTTTAAATACTACAGTGATTAGCGATGCAAAGTAGAGAATGACTTCTTTTGGGTACAAAAGACCATGAAAGAGATATCCATACCTAGTTATAAAAGTAGCATTATTGTGGCTGGAGAAGTGACTCAGCAATTGAGGGTGCATACTGTTCTTTCCAAAGACATTACTTCTGTCATCAGCACCCATTTTCAGTATCTCATAACTTCCTGTAACTCCAGTTGCAGGGAATCCAATGTCCCTTTCTCGCTTCTACATGCACAGAATTCAGGTATACACACAAACACACACACATATACATATTTTTAAGTTTTAAAAAGTAATATTTTTAGAGCAGGATAGATGTCACAGTGGTTAAGAGCACAGGCTACTCTTGCAGAGGATCCAGATTCATTTCCTAGCACCTACATGGCAGCTAACAACATCCATAACTCCCAACTCCTAGGCATCCCACTCCCTCTTCTGACCTCCATGGGCAGTGCCTGCATGTGATACACTTGCATACATACATGCAAGCAAAACACTCATACACATATATTAAATAGCAAAATAACTAAATTTAAAGTAATATTTTGTGTTATTTCTATTTAAATTAATGTTATACTGTATTAGTCAGTTTTTCATTACTGTCACATATAACTAAGATAGTCAACTTATAATAAGGAAAGGTTTCAAAGACTTCATCCCATGGCTGCATGGCTCCATTGTGTTTGGGCCTATAATTAGACAGCACATTTTGGTGAATTATATGTAGTAGAACAAGCATCTCACCCTACAGAAGCTGGGAAGCAAAGACAGAAAGTAAAAGATACTGGACCCCCATACTGGACACACCCCTAGTACCCTAAAACCTCCCACCAGTCATTACCTCATAATGTTTCTACCATCAATCAACAACACCAAGATGGAGACACAAGTTTAACACATCGGTGTTCAGGGACATGCAACATCTAGACTATAGCAACGGATGTCACTATTTCTTCTACAAACTAAAAATTGGATTTAAGATAAACCCTTCTGGCTATAAGCAAAATAATCTTAGTGTACAATGACTTTCAGAATGACTATCATTTATGGCTACAAAACATCTTTTCTAGTAAGTTAACGATAAACCTGCTGAAACAAAAACTAAAAATCATTAGGGAAATTAAAAGGAACATAGAAATGAGGCAAAACAGATTTGAATGAAAAGAAATGGCTGCCTTTCCTTTTAATGTTTCATTTGAACATTGATCTTAAATAGTACTTCAGTTCTAGTGAGGCCATGGGTCTTTCATGTTCAGTTACTGGTAAAATCTACTTACAGCCAAGTTGAAACAAGGCACCAGAAAGTGCTTCAATGAAACTACACAAATTCATACCATAAAGGAATAAGCAAATTTGTTCAGTGCAAACAAGAAAATTCAAAAGGAAATGAAAAGTTTAATGGTAAAGTAAAAATGACTAAATACTATAGAAAGAATCTAGCTCCAAGATAATTTTATGAACAGAATAGGTAGGAATAAGAATTTAATTCTCTGGCACTAAAGAAAAACATCTCAGAGAAAAGCAAACTTGTTTAGAGGTGAGACTGATCAGAGGGAAGAACTGAAGGAGAGGGTTCATGAACAAAATCTTATTGCAGAATAAGATTCAAATGAGAACTGCATGAACTAATTAAGCAACAGGTAGAAAGCTTAACCAATAACATTATGCATCTGTGAACACAGCTCTATGTGACATTGGTAACACCCAGGGTCTCATAGGCAGAAGTAGGAAGTGACTGAAAATGAAGTAAAAAGAATACAGTTTATGATATCAAAGACACATTCCTTATAAGTTCTAGTTAAGGTTCCAGACTAAATTAATTTGAACAATAGTGACAGATGAGCAATGTCAAAGGAAAAGGGAGCCTGCTCTTTAGGGGAACATAAGATCCTGATGTGGCATATCTGAAAGGTTAGGTCAGATCTGTAACAGTAGGAAGTCATTTAGCACTCAGAGCTTCACATGGCAATTACATAGAATGGTGAATGTTCCTTCTAGCAAGGCTGACATGAGAACAAATTTGTAATCTAAAAACTAAAAGTCTAGATCAGTAGACAGTTTATACATGAAATAGTTCATTTACAGGTTTTGAATATAACATAATTCATCCATCAGTTCAAAGAATGTGTCCCTCAAAAAATTCATTCTCATACCATATTAAGAAAACATTTATTAATTTTTTCAGTGGGTGGACGCTTTGCTACAGCATTCAGTTGCTAATAGCTCTGAAGTGTCAGGCCCTTCAAAGGACTGGCTCAGAGGCAGAGAGTCATGTGCCACAATATCACGTTCATTCCTAAGGTGGCTACGTCCAAAGACTGATCTATGCATGGATACGAAGGCCAGCTCCCTTAACTTGTCTAATAGCTCTCCAGTTTTGCTCTTTTTCCAGAGCACCCTGGTGTCAAATATGACTGTCATGGAGTTTCTACTGATGACCAGCTCCCCCCTGTGATTCTTTTCTTTTATTCCATCTCCCTTCCTAAATGTCAAGTCCAAAGACCATCACAAAATTTTCTCCATGTTCAGCTGTATAGCCAGGATGATTTCCATAAAGATCAGGCTATAACATAAAAAACATATCTCTGGTAATTGAGTGCTAGGGAAAATACTTTTTTTAATTAAAGTAGTTAGGTACTATGTGTCAGACAATTAAGGCTGAGGCTACTTAAATGTTGTAGACAGTGGAAATATTTATGACTGCATTATGAATTATGTCTTTTGAATTTTAATGAACATTAAAATATTTCTCATCTGTATACATCAGGGAAGGTTCATCTGTGCTTTATTATAGGTAGACAAAATAAGAAATATTATTAAGATTGAAAACAGGCATAAAGAATAACAAAAAGAGAGCAAGGAAAGAAATGAAATTGCATCATCAATTTATAGTAACTGGCTTACCTGTGGTTCTTTTCTGTTTTCACTTTTGATACTAGCCTGTGAAGGATTATGTTTTAATTTGAAGCAGCCCCCCCCCCTTTGTTTCAGGCCCTTTCATCTCAGCACTCAAGAGGCAGAGGCAGGCACATCTCTAAGAGATCCAGTTCAGCCTGGTGTCCTTAGCAAGCTCCCCAGGGGAAGCTGGAGCTACAGGAAGACCTTGACAGAAAAGACCAAAAAAAAAAAAAAAAGTATGTTTTAATTTAATGTTACATACAGATTTTTGGATAACTATAAATAACTCAAATTCCTCCTTTCCTCCAAAAGTTTATTATAAAAGATAATCACTGAATAAATTTTACATAGCTCTGGTAGAATACTGGGCTGGCTCTGGTAGAGTGCTGACCAGTTCTGGTAGAGTGCTGGTCTGGCTGTGGTAGAGTGCTAGCCTGGCTCTGGTAGAGTGCTGGCCTGGCTCTGGTTGAGTGCTGGCCTGGGTCTGGTAGAGTGCTCCTGGCCTGGCTCTGGTTGAGTGCTGGCCTGGGTCTGGTAGAGTGCTGGCCTGGGTCTGGTTGAGTGCTGGCCTGGGTCTGGTAGAGTGCTCCTGGCCTGGCTCTGGTTGAGTGCTGGCCTGGGTCTGGTTGAGTGCTGGCCTGGGACTGGTTGAGTGCTGGCCTGGGTCTGGTAGAGTGCTGGCCTGGGACTGGTTGAGTGCTGGCCTAGGTCTGGTAGAGTGCTGGCCTGGTTCTGGTAGAGTGCTCCTGGCCTGGCTCTGGTAGAATGCTAGCCTGGGTCTGGTAGAGTGCTGGCCTGGCTCTGGTTGAGTGCTGGCCTGGGTCTGGTAGAGTGCTCCTGGCCTGGCTCTGGTAGAGTGCTAGCCTGGGTCTGGTAGAGTGCTGGCCTGGCTCTGGTTGAGTGCTGGCTTGGCTCTGGTAGAGTGCTCCTGGCCTGGCTCTGGTAGAGTGCACCTGGCCTGGCTCTGGTAAAGTGCTAGCATGGGTCTGGTAGAATGCTGGCTTGGGTTGGGTGTAGAGTGCTGGCCTGGCTCTGGTACAGTGCTGGCCTGGCTCTGGTACAGTGCTGGCCTGGCTCTGGTAGAGTCCTGACCTTCTTCAATGCTTCATTCCTGCTGTATACCTCTCCATTCATAGCCACATAGGGCTCTCCCTGTGCATGTTTCCATGGCCAAATCTCCTTTTTCTAAGAACTCAGTTACATTGACTCGGACCCCACTCTGATGACCACATCTTAAATCGTTTACCTGAAAACATCTTATTCTGAAGTGAGTTCAGTGTCACTGTTACTGAAACTCAGGACATCAGAATCTTTTTGAGGTACATAGGTATACACACACCTAAGCACACATGGACATGCAGGTACATGCCTGGGGGAGGGGCAAGGGCAGATAGATGATAGATGTTAGATTTTACACAGAAAAGTCATAAGAAAATAGAGTAACATAAATATATTGGGGAGAACCTATAACCTGATAGGTATGATAACATGACTATAGTGTTCAGATTCAGTTTCCTCAGAAAAAGGAAAGCAAATATCGAAATTTGTTTTGACATGAAGGGGCATGGAGCATTGCCCTCTGCACTTCTGCGGCTCTTTGATTTGCTGAATTTAGTTTTGGCTCTGAGATCTGGAAATTACTAAAAGTTCTTGAATCTTGAAATTCTATAAATTTATGCTATTAATTATATTGGAGGTGATGATAAGTAAAGAACTTATTAAAGACAAATGAATGCATTTTATTCACTAATAATAATGTATTACAAATAATATTAAATTGATCGACTTCCTTGTTATTCTAGGATTAGCAGATTACATTTATTTGACACCAGAACATTTCCAATTATCTTGAGATGTCAGTGTCATGGCTTTATGTGACAGTAACAGCTCCATCTGTGGAACCTAGGAAAATCATATTTGCTGTGCTAAATGTTTGCTCTGACATTCCTCAGAGACAGTATAATGCATTATCATTCTTATTTCAAAAACAATGCTGTTAGAATTTCTTGTCTTACTGTTTTTTTTTAAGTGACTAAGACACTATATAAGCAGGAATCACCTTCTCTAGGTGCCACAAAGGTTTTGATATGAGAGACTTTCTTGCCTCCCCCCCCCATAGGACAAGGAGAAATATGACGATGATGAGGTCGTTCTCCAACTGTAAATTGGAGACAATTATTATAGAGGTAATCTCTTATAAAACCAGTAAAAATGCCTTCTTTAATTGACTAATAGACATAGGAACTGTGAAAAGGATTATACTCTGCTCAGAACCAAATATAATAATAAAGTCCTTGGGCTATGCACTTAGGCAAAGTATGTTAATGCAGGAGCTCTGACATCAGCAATGGATTGTTCTACCAGGGGGATGTTGGCCAGGGGATCCAAGGCCCCACAAAAGGTAAGGGCTCCTTGCCCCTAAGTTGGGATACCTGCAGGAGGAGAGGCGATAAGACCCTGCTGCCGAAGACCTGACGTTAACATGGGAGGGATGTATTGAGACCGCACATGCAAGTGTACAGATGGCCTCTGGAATGCCAGAGAGTGTTACCAAAGGCCACTAAACCAATAAAGCAAATACGGGTCTCCCTGAGTCAAGCAAGACTCCACCGTCAGCACCAGCTACACCTCACCTGCCTGGAAATACTGTGCAGCAGAGGCAGCCATGTGCCTGTATATCCCAAATCTAATTGGCTATTGTCTCTCTTCTTGGAGGAATAACCCATGGCTGATGCCACAAGCTTACATCCTCTACAGGTTAGGAGATGTTATAAGCCACAGTAAGACCCTGACATATTTAACAGGGGGGAAAAATGTAACTCATGGATTAACATGTCATCCAAACATATGTGTCTATGCCAAAGTAACCTACCATAACTATTAGTGCTGCTTAAATACCTATATATCTAATTGCTTGTGCTTCATCAGTAGGATCGAAAGGTTACTCCTGGACAAACTGTCAGCCCATGAAAGGAAACAGCCAGAATTGACCAGAGTCCAAGTCAACAGGCCCAGAGAGAGTGGGCTGTTTTACTTCTCATCCACCTGTGCCCCTTTTCTAAACCTACGGAACAATCTGCGGAAGAGGGGGCGTGGTAGAATGTAAAGGCTGCGATTGGGGTGAATGGTGAAACTACAGCGATGTAGTCTGGACACTCATTTGATCAACTTGATTGAACAAACATCCTGTCACCCCCCACTGGATGGTGGGGCTGTGGGGGTTTGGGCACAACAGCCTGCAGAATGGTTTTGCACGAAGGATGCCTGTACTCATGGATTATCACTTATAGCTAAAAAATGAAGAAGAAAAACAAAAACAGAGAAAAATGCAAGACAGTTACGGCAGAATACATGATCTGGGATGGGGTGGGGGTCGGGGGGAAGGGAAAGGGAAATATGCCTGATCTGAATTGGAAAATGATGTACGAAATGCACAAAGCATCAATAAAAATTAAATTAAAAAAAATAAAAATAAGTAGGAATCACTTTAAGGAGAAAGGTATAGATATGGTGCCCCAGAAAATCTTAGAGATTATGTAGGTTTCTACTCACTTTGGAAGCAGTTTAGAAGATTAAGTTTAAATTTAGACCATTTTTACTTTGGAAAGTCTTTATAAAACAATTTTTCTACAAGATTTACAACATAATTAAACCCTGGAAAGAAAAGATAAGCATCAGCAATGAGCTTCCATTTATCCTATGATAGCATCTGCCAAGAATGATGTCAAACATAATTTCAGACCTTTCATTATTTGAAGGTAGAGAAAATTGTGTGTATAAGCACCAGGATTAGGAAAAGATATTTCATCAATAATATATCTGACATGAAGATATAAAAATCATAATACAAAAAACCATAATACTAAAAGCATACCCAGATGCCTGATGTATCTGGGTAGTTGAGATGTAACTGTTTTCAATGAAATTTGTGCATTGTTCTTAACAGATAGACATCTTAAAATTTATTTTGCATCCCACTGTCATGTTCAGTAGAAGTCTACAAAAACCATTTTAGTTAAATATAACTAACTCACCTGAGATATGATTTTAGACAGAAACGTGTGGAGATTTAGTTTGATGGCAGTTATTAAGTGAATTTTGAGGGCTAGAGAGATGGCCTAGTGGTTAAGAGCACCAACTGCTCTTGCAGAGGACCTGGATTCAATCCCCAGCACCCACATGGCGGCTGAGAACCATCTTTAACTCCAGTTCCAGGGGAATCCGACACCCTCTTCTGACCTCTGCGGCACTGCACAACACGGGTGCACAAACCTGCATGCAGACAGTACCTTCATACACATATGAAAATAAAATATTTTTTTAATTAAATGAATTTTGATTTGTTGTTGCCACTTTTATTTTCGATTATCTGTTGTCTCATTACAGAAGCCACCTTATGGAAAAATTCTGGGTTTTAACTAGTGCATCATGAATTAATGGCATATATCCTCTCTATGGGTTTTATATTCTTCATTATGCTCTCCCTCATCATCCAGGTTAAAATTTTTATATGCTTGGCTCTTTTCTTAGAGCACATTCATTATACAAAGTGACGTGCTTGGTATTCACACTTTTGTTAAGTATATATCATGTACTTGGGCCATCTTCACTTCTCATTGCCCTCTTCCTTCCTCCTTCTGCTGCCACTTGTTATCTTTTTAGCTAGTATTCTATTTTCATGTCATGAGTGTGTGTGTGTGTGTGTGTGTGTGAAGTGTATGTATGAGTGAGAAAGTTTGTGTGAGTGTGTGTGTAAGTATGTGTGTATGAGTACGTGAGAGTACCAGTGTGTGTGTGTGTATGTGCATACATACATAACACAGGTTTGACATACATAGAAAAGAGTGATATATTTGCCTTTTGAGTCTGGCTTACTTCATGTAAATTCTATCAATTTTTCTTTGTTACATACCCTGCTTAAAATAATATATGATATCTATATGTGTATGTATACCTTTATATATTTAGGAAATATTTATAAAATAAGAAAAACAGAAATAATTTTAGTACTATCATATATATGATAGTCTATAGACAATGAGTCCACAGATAAGTCACTAGAATTTTTCATAGGGAAAATACTACACATGATTTGACTGGCAATGATTTCTTAGAAATGACATCAAAGTCACCAGTAAGTAAAGAAAAACTACAAATTGAAGTTAGTGAAAGTTTAAATTTTGTGCATCAAGACAACATCAACAGAGTATTGCATCACATGGCAGAATAAAGTTTATCCTGAAATATATTTGTTAGATATTATACAGAAATCCTAAAATTTATAAGTTTGTAAGTGCATTCAATGTACCTAAACCAGTAAACAACACAGTTTAACTTAATGTACCCTAAATGATGTCAGAACTATATATTAGCCTACTGTAACATGTATTTAAGTGCACCACATGCATGCAACGCCCATTGAGGCAGGAAGAGGGTGTTTGATCCCCTGGAACTGGAGTTAAAGAAAGACGTTAGCTGCCATGTTGAAGTGGAAACTGAACTCAGATCCTCAGGAAGAACAGCCAGTGTTCTTAAACTCTGAGCTATTTCTCCAGTCCCAATCTTTCTTCTTTTTATAATGACCATTCTAACAGGTGATATATTTTATGATTATCATTTTCATTTCCCTAATAATTAGTGTTATTGTTTAAATCTTCCAAAATTCGTGTTGAAATTTAGTCTGCCTTATAAGGGGTTTTTAAATGATGAGACCAAGTGGGCTTCTTAAGAGATAATAAGGTCTCTGTCCGTATGAATAGATTACTCCATTCACTCAATTAATAGGTTCATGGGATATGTCATGAATGGATCTTCCACACAAGCCAGCTTGGCTAGGATCTTTTTTTTTTTGCATTCCCATCTCTTACACATGATTCCTTGCAGCAAGGCCTCCATCACCAGATGTGGTCTGCTGACATTTGGATAGAATTATAAGCCTGAATAAAACCACTTTCCTATGATTTATCTTGACTGTGTTATAAATTAATAGTAACAGAAATAAGTCTAAGATAATGACATTGAATGTTTTTTCACATACCTGTTATCTATGTAGATAACTTCTTTTGATAAATATCTATGTGCATTGGTATATGTGTGCCCAAGTACATAAATGTGCATTGGTATATGTGTGCCCATATACATAAATAGACACACATCCACAGAAAATGAATGTAATTTTAAAATGATTGTGGACATAAGATTTATCTGATTGAATACATTAAGAGTTGACTGGTAAATTTTTCCTGTATTTAGAATTTTAACTTTTTATTAACAATGTTATATGATCTGTTATAAAGGAAACTAACAGGAAGACAATACAAATCACCTTATAAAATATAGGATTTAAAATCTTTAGAAAATAGTACCAAAGGTGTTATAACCTATATATTTTGAATGTTTTAAGTTGCCTGAATTTTCTGAAAAGGGACTGTAGTTTACAAGGTTGACATAATACAGAGCAAAAGGTAACTTCTGAAAGAAATACTATAAAATGACAGGAACTTTGCAGGCCATGGTATTAGAACTTAACTACAGGAGTTATACATCTAGAGGGCACTTAAGCCTGTCCTAGAGCACATTGGTCTGTAGTTGGTGGGAAAGTAGTTCATGAGGCAGAATCTGTGTTGAAGAATTATTGATGTATCTTTTTGACTGATTTGTTTTCTGGCCATAAATTACATTGCTAGTGTTAGGTCCAGGCTTCCCAGAATCCCTAGGGGCACACAGGTGCCCACCTACCTGAGGCCCCGCCCCATGGGTATAAATGGGTGGACCCCAGCCACCATAATTCTCTCTGTCCCCCCCTGTCCCTCTCTGTCTCTTTCTGCCTCTCTCTGCCCCCCTCTCTGTCCTGCTCCCTGCCATGCTGTCCGGTTCCACCATGTGTCTGCAGGTGGCTCATGCTGGCAGTCCCACATGGAAGTAAAGCATGTTCCTGGAGTAACCTAAACCTCATGTGTTTTTTATTGGTTTCATGTTTTTTACAACCTAACAGCTAGGTGACTAAGTAATTCACTTAGGATTCCATGGCCAGAACCTGAGATCAAGATCTCCTCTCTCCATCAACTAGCTTTGAACAGCTATTTTCTAAAATCAATTTTGTTCATTCATTCAGTCCAATGGAAGAGTTCTCATTGAGGATTTATCCCATTTTATTGCTATAATTATTAATGATACATTTTAGACACATTAATGGAGATGTTTTAAAGTTTTTTTAATCAAAATTCATTGGGATATTTCAAAAGTATTTGAATCCTGAAAATACATTAACTTTAGATTATTTGCATAAGTCAATTTTTGTTGTGTTGCTTTTATCAAAATTCACAGGGTCATTGTTTCTCCCCAAACATGAGGAAAGGCTTAAGTAACTTTCTATGAATGATTTGTTTTCTTAAGCA
Organism: Rhizomys pruinosus; assembly: GCA_009823505.1. Lineage (NCBI taxonomy): Eukaryota > Metazoa > Chordata > Mammalia > Rodentia > Spalacidae > Rhizomys > Rhizomys pruinosus. The sequence continues at coordinate 582,513 of VZQC01012730.1, read as the reverse complement.
ATGTTAGAAGAAAGCATCTATACTAGTTTGGAGATTTAGTATCTAAACTTACAATGGCCAATATAGTTAAATATGGGAGCCCTGAACATGAATCTGCCACAGGTTAATTGGGCGATACCAGGGTAACAGAGAAAAACTGTAGTCTAAGAAAAATGAATGAGAAACTCTAAATCAGCAAGGAAGCCATGGAATTGATGAACAGCAAGTAGATTTAGGAAAGCAAGCCAAAGGGAAAAAATAGCAAACTGCAACAGTAACCCCATCTTCCAGTGTGGGAAAAAGTAACTAGAAATTCCCCCCATCAATCACAGCAACAGACAGCTAGCCTTAGCTGCTGAAGAGTTTCATGGTCCTGACAGTCTTTCCAGTCTGAGGATTTGGTGACTTTCAGCATTTTGCTCTGCTCCAGAAAAGGCAGTCAGTTACCTGTCCTTCAACCCGCAGAACCTAAGTTGCTACAAAAGTCATTACTAGTGCTACCTTGTCTTAGGAGGTGGCAGCTGGGTCTTTGTGGCAGCAGAAGGCTTGTGCTGATGCACACCTCACTCAGAACCCTGCAGTCATGATTAGTAGCTGATGTAGCCACAAGCTGGAGTACTACCCACACTTGTGCTTCTGGAAACAGGGAAGATGTTTTCCCAGCCCAGAGCCTTGGTAATGCATCTATTGATGCTGACTGAGTCCACACTTCACCATGACTGTTCATTGAGAGTTGGGAAAGGTCCTAGCCATGTACTTGAGCTCGGGGAATGCAGTTACAATCAGTCCCAATCTCCAGGATGATCTCTGCACGCCAGGTAGGAAGTAGAGATCTCACTCTTGGCAATTCTATTGGTATAGTAGCTGCTGGAACATAAAAGCCACAGAGTCATCTACATTTTTCCCTAGGAACAAGGACAAGGTCCCATCCATGCACTATAGCTCCAGGAATATAGTGTGAGTACTAGAAGCACCATTCTGACCAGTTTTCTCCATGTAATCCAATAACATTCCCAACCATATCCTACAACTTGGAGACCATAAATACCAAATCATAGACTTGGGTCAAACCTTTGGGCATGCATGCATGGAATCTTACATTTATACCTAAACTACAGAACCCAGGCAAGTTCTCCTCATTCCCAACATTTTCAGAAGCATGGATACCAGTACTACTACAAACATCAGAGTTATCTTCACATGCTCTGTGTGACATGGGGAACTTTTCTCCATAGTGCATGGATTTGAGACAATAGCTATTTGAGCCCAAAGCACTAGTACCTCTAGTGCTACTTACTGGGACCAAGAGTAATATTGTTTAAGCCTATAACTTCACAAAGGTAATAATTCTATGAACTTCAGTACCAACTAAAATCACCTTGTAGGAACTAAAGAAGTTTCCCTTTTGGTTGTTCAACTTCAAGTCCAAGGCTGTTGGTACTAAATACACAGAATTGTTATCACATAAAACAATGGCAGATCTTGTCCATTCTGTGGTTCTAAAACTGAAACTGCTGGTGCCAAGAATATTTCATATTCATTATGAAGGTCTTGAAGGAAATATACATAATCTTTAGGCTCAGGACACATGGTTGGGTACCATTACGTACAGTTACCATGAGGTACTTGGAGACAGTGCTTTCCTCAATATTACAACTATAGCAGCTGTTGCTTCAAAACCAAGTGTCATCAATGCTCATTCTGTGGAGCCAGAGAACATGCATGTATGGAATTCCACATCTACTGCAAAGTTGCCTAACAAACCACATGAACTACTGGAGTTTAGACTAGTGATGCACTCATAGATACTGCTGACAACAATCGAACATGAAGAAATAAGACTCAAACTAAAATTTGAGCTCCCCTATTACCAAAGCCAAAGAATCTACCCCACTGGCACCCCATATTACACCTAACAGCAAACTATTTTCCCACAAAAGCTATTCTCTAACATTGGAAATGAATATTACAATATATGAACACACATCAACAAAAAGACACTGAATCGTGAAAGAAGACATGGAATCTCATTTCTCCAGAAATGATTCTAAATGTAAATACCTAAAGGGAATCCAAAACAAAGATCCAAAGAATACTTAATACGATGCCAAGAGAGCATGGACAATACAAATACATTAGAGAAAAATAACGCATATGAATAAGAAATTTGAAAAAATAGAGATAACTTTTTAAATATCAGAAATATGGAGCAACAAAATGTAAATCGATGTTTTAAAATTGTTCTGTTCTTCTCTGACAGACTAGAAACAGGAGAAGAAAGCATTTCTGTAACTATGAACAAGTCTATTATGTTAACACAGTCAAATGGAACAAAAGGAAGAAAAATAAAGGAAGAAAATTAATCAGAATGAGATCAACTACATAAGAAGTACTTAGAGTTTTGGGCCCCTCAACACTCCCCTCCTCCATGATGGGATTTTGTCTGGCTTGAGCTTGGGTAGGGCATTTCCATGTTGCCACGACTGCTGTGAGGATATCTGTGCAGCTGTGGTTTTGGAAATCACAGTTGCTTTGAAGTTGGTGAACTGACCATAAAAAAATAATAGAGGATGTGAAGTTACTGGGGTGTAACTGGAGGTAGGGGGTTGGAATATGATCAAAATCCAATCATGAAATTATCAAATAACCAATGAAAAAAAATTTTAAAAAGTATTTTTAAAGTCAGACACTAGAAATACAGCATAAATCATCATCTTCATGATAAGATGTGTTTTGCTGAACAGAGACTTCACCAGTGAGGAAGTAAAGATGGCTGAGAAACATCTTAAAATGTGTTCAACATAGTTAATAATTAAGGAAGTGCAAATTAAAACCACCCTAAAATATCATCTCACTCAGATAAGACTGGCTGAGATCAAGGAAAAAAAAAACAAAAAACAAAACACCAAATGCTGGAGAGGTTGTGGGGAAAGGGAAACATTCATCCACTGCTGGTGGGAATGTAAACTCATACAACCACTCTGGAAAGCAGTGTGGAGAACCCTTAAAAGACTCATAATGTACCTACCACCTGACCCAGCCATACCACGCCTGGGTATATACCCACAAGACTCATCCTACTGCAAAGATACATGCACATCTATGTCTATTGCAGCTCCCTTCACAATAGTAAAGAACTGGAACCAACCCAAACACCCCTCAACTGATGAGTGGATAACAAAAATGTGGTACATCTACACAATGGAGATCTATGCAGTGGTAAAGAAAGATGACATTGGGGCTGAAGAGATGGCCTAGCGGTTAAGAGCACCAACCGCTTTTGCAGAGGACCTGGGTTCGATCCCCAGCACCCACATGGTGGCTGAGAACCATCCTTAACTCCAGTTACAGGGGAATCTGACACCCTCTTCTGACCTCTGCGGCATTGCATGACACGAGTGCACAAACCTACATGCAGACAGTACATTCATACACATACAAAAAAAATAAAATTTAAAAAAAAGAAACATGACATCATGAACTTTTTAGGTAAGTGGATGGAACTCAAAACCATTATGCTAAGTGAAGTAACACAGACCCAAAAAAACACATAGGGAATGGTTTCCCTTATTTGTGAATGCTAGTACCAAATCCCCCAATTGAAAGGCAATCTGAACGTTATTGTTCTATTTCTTTCTATCTAAAAGCAACTGTGATGTTATAATGTGACTCTCTTTTTTTTTAATTTAATTTTTATTGATGCTTTGTGCATTTCATACATTTTTTCCAATTCAGTTCAAGCTTATTTCCCTTTCCCTTCCCCCCCACCCCCACCCCATCCCAGATCATGCATTCTGCCATAACTGTCCTGCATCTTTCTCTCAGTTTTTTTTTTTTTTTTTAGCTATAAGTGATAATCCATGAGTACAAGCATCCTTCATGCAAAACCAATCTGCAGGCTGTTGTGCCCAAACCCCTACAGCCCCACCATCCAGTGGGGGGTGACAGGTTGTTTGTTCAATCAAGTTGATCAAATGAGTGTCCAGACTACATTGCTGTAGTTTCACCATTCACCCCAATCGCAGCCCTTACATTCTACCACGCCCCCTCTTCCGCAGATTGTTCCTTAGGCTTAGAAATGTGACTCTCTTAATAAGCCCTAGAATTAACTTACCACTTACTTTCAGACATGGTAATTAATGTATATGGGTGGAAGGTATATATTCATATTTTAGAGTAATATAAAATTAAAGGAAAAAATGTGAATTCCTAAATATATATCAGAATTAATATACAGTTTATTCCTGGAGGACATAATTCTGGTACATATATGACATTTATATAGGCATGTTTTGGAGCAATACAGTTGGAAGGGAACCACAACATAAGGACTGATATAGTCAAAGAACATACTGGTATAGTTAAATTCTGCCCAACACAATAAGCCTATGTAAAGAAAAAAACTTTAAAAAGACTAAAACAAAAAGATGCAGGACATGTACAGCACAATACATGAACTGGGGTGTGGTGGGGGAAAGGGAAAGGGGAATATATCTAAATTGAACTGAAAAATTATGTCTGAAATACACAAAAGAGCAATAAGTATTACATTAAAAAAATGTATAGAACTGCCATCAGGGGCCCATAGATGTATTCACATAGTGAAAACCATGTACAGAACTGCCATCAGCTGCCCATAGATGTATTCACATAGTGAAAACCATGTACAGAACTGCCCTCAGGTGCCCATAGATGTATTCACATAGTGCTTCTAGGGAAATGAGCACTATTATCTCCCTAAACACATATGGAAGAGGATTTTCCACAGTTTAATAACTTTTTCCTTGTTCTACTTTGCACATAAAATAAACAGAAAATAAAATCTACTGAGTATTCCTTTTATGATTTTGATTTTTTACTTTAGGAATTTTAGGGAAACAAAGCATAAGAAGACCAGTCAGGTGGGGAGCACACACAAAACTACACTGCAGCTTTCCATCAGTGTGCCTAGTATTTTGAGTCGTATTCTCTGATTAGAGAAAATTATTCTAAAGTGAAAAAGAATGGCTTTTCATCAGATGTCTTTATTCAGCTCCGTATTTTATGTGGCAGCATCTGTGGTATATATTTCGAAAGAACACAATGAATACATATAATGCTTTGTAACAGGAAAAATTGGTGGAGAAAAAGAATTAAACATACTATAAGAACAGATTTTTCTATCTCTAAGGGTTAGAAGGGAGATGACACTCCTCTGACTGGCTGATGGAGGAAGTGCTTCATTTTTTTAAGGGAACTGTCAGCTTACCATTGTATTAAGAGATATTACTTTTGGGATATACCTGTGGGGAGAGAAAGGCTGCTTCAGTAAGTGGGTTTGCTATTGTACACATCTCTACCTGAGCCAAAATATTCTGGAAGATTGCTTCTTATTATCCCAGATAAAACATAGTGTAACAGCTCAGCAAAACATTAAGCTTTTCTCTAATTATGGAATAAATTTTATAAAATGCTCTTTATAAAAAAACAAATTAAGCATCTTCAGGTAGTCCAAATTATGCCATAAACCTGAGTTTTGGACTGTCCTAATGACTCTGAGGGAGATCTGAGCTCATTAAAAATGAATATTACAGTGTGTGTAATACCCGAAATCCTGTGGATGCTACATCATAACAGTGGTGCATCTAATAAGTGAACTGAGAGGGAAAGGAAGAAATAACTACTACTGAGCTATTTTATCATTCACAGTATAACTTAATACATGGATTTTTGCCAGGAAAATAAATGGATTGGGAATGAAACTCTTTTACAACAAAGTTACTTATAAAATATATTTGTAACACATAACAGGTTCGATTACAATTCATCTGTGTAGAAACATCAATTTTTTTATAAGCGTCACCTGTGTGAGGTGACAGAGGACAAAAACAGACTGATACCTTTAGAACATCTGGATAAGCACTAGGATCCAGAGAAACCTGTTCTATCACTTGCTCTCTGGTGTGGTTTCCTATTCAGATGGTGATCAAGCTCCCACTTTCAACCACAAGATATTGGTCTGTTGTCTATCTTGTTCCCCTTTCACACAAACATGGATTCTACTGGTATCAGTCATTTGAACATGCTAGCTTACTCATTTCCCCTTGAACTTAGTGTAGTAGCTCATCCAAGCATTAAACTTCTAACTGTGGCATAAAATTGTTCTTTCTTGAAAGGTAATTAAAAGAGGGAAACTAAAGTGACTTTATATTTACTTAATTATAAATTATTCCCAAATGCAAATCTGATAATTTTTTGAGAGTTCCTAATGACAATGATAAAATTGAGTGTACAATGCAATGGAGTATTCTCGAACATCAGAAGATTTTAATAAGGATGAGCTACTCTGGACCATGAAAATATTTCCAAAGTAATTGTTTTTGCACTCTACCATACAAAATATTTCAATAAACAGAATTATATCATGTATCTATACCTATACCATCACAAAATAATTCTCAAAAGCAATAAAATATATATAAATGTAATAAGTAAATATATTTCCTTAAAGAAAATATGCACTTATCATAGATTGATGAGTAAGTGACTCTGTACCCAGAGACAGTGTGTCTAGAAGATAATACTTTTCAGTTGTCCATTAAAGAAAAGGGTTTTCAGGAATTATTAAGACATAAAAGTGAAAGAACTCAAAAAAAATGTGATAATAGAGAATTTCACATGCAGGAGCGAGCAATATATTGTAGACCGTTTCTGAGAAATACCTTACTGAGAACTTACTTTTGTGTAAATCCATGTAAGTGAAAGAGGCAACAGAGATTGCCAGAAGGTCCAGGATCCTAGAGAGAAAGGGGAGGGGAGAACAGACCTGAGACAAGCCTGGCATTTCCTAAGACAGCTCCAAGCTCCTAAGCAGCATGAGGCCCAACAGCTGAGAAGACAGCCACAAGGAGAGAAAGAATCTAAGTGACCTCTGGGCATTCTCAGGGCCCAACAAGCTGAACTGGAAGAGAAGAGAACATGGTGGGACCCTGACGTGATATCACTTTCTCCTAGAAGATATTGCTAAACTGCATGTGCTGTAGAACAAGAGGTGAAGTAGCATTATAAACAGCAGCTAAATAAAGACATGGGAGGGTGCACAGAGGAGGCTGCTTAGGAAGAAAAGAAATTGGCAGAAGGCACTGCAAATTCACTGATTTCCTGGTAGAATGACAGAAAGCTTAGCATCTTGGAGCATGATGAGAAAGAATTATATGAGCCCTAGAAAACATGGGAAACCCACTTCTAAAGAAGCTGATGTCAGGCATTTGAGTATAAGTGCCAGCAGATATCCTGCTTGCAGGAGGAGAGTGTGAAGCAGAATAGCAATTGTTCCTATGCTTTTTCAGAAGCAATATTTATTCAACCAAATTTATTAGGCATGTTGTGAGGTACAGTAAAAAAATAACGAGAAAAGTTAGATAATAAACAGTGTAAATAGAGCAATGACAGTTGGACTTTTCTACTATGGATTTTAAAATTATGAAGAGTAAAATATTTTACAAAATGTTAACAAGAAAGAGAATATATAAATACTAATTAAATAGAAATTTTAGAAGTGAAAGAATATAATTTAAGAATACAGTAGATATTCTTTTTTAATTTTTTAAATTTATTTTCATATGTGTATGAATGTACTGTCTGTATGCAGGTTTGTGCACCCATGTAGTGCAATGCCGCAGAGATCAGAAGAGGGTGTCTGTCGGATTCCCCTGGAACTGGAGTTAAAGATGGTTCTCAGCTGCCATATGGGTGCTGGGGATCGAACCCAGGTCCTCTGCAAGAGCAGTCGGTGCTCTTAACCACTAGGCCATCTCTCCAACCCAACAGTAGATATTCTTAACAAGATTAGACAGCTAGAGGGTTAATCAACTACAGGAGTTTGCTACAAAACATACACAGTGAAAAACAAAGGAAAAAGGAAATCTATAGCTTCCAACAGAACAGGCAAGATACATTAGAAATGGGATAAAAGATTGAATGGATGTAACTAAATTTTCAAAACGGAATGAGATAGACTGCTATAAAAAGCAATTTGGAAGATAATAGGTGATAACTTCCCATGACTGATAAAAGGACACCAAACTACACACATTATAATATTAACAAACATCAAAGAGTGTTGAGGCAGAAGGTGAAGGCAGGAAAACCTAGGAGCCCTGAATTTGTGTTTTTTTTTTTTTTTTAGATTTTATTTATTTGTTTTTATGCATAAAAGATGCTGTGAAAGCAGTCAGGTTATCTTCAAAGGAAAAGTAGCTGATTAAAAGCATGGGAGTCCAAAGATATTGCACAGGTATTTCCAATACACTGAAAGGAAATATGCCAGCCTGGAATTATTTATCTAGAAAAATACCCTCTAAAAAGAAAAGAAAATAAAGACATTGATTGCTTTTCTCTGAAAATACTGATGAGTTTGCCTTTCTAAGATGCTGATAGTTCAGACTAGGAATAACTGACCAAAAGAAATATATTTTGGGCCACAAAAGTAAATTTATTCTTTATAATTGCTACATAAGAGTAATGAAAAATAAAATATATTATTTAGCCCAGTATGTCTGAAATATTATTTCAATATACAATACATAATAATATTACTCAGATATTCTACGTCATTGAAACATAAAAGTATGTATTTAAAACTGGTCAGCATTTTAGACAGAGCATTTGTCCATTTGAAATGCTCATGTTTGAAGTGATGAATATTCTAATGTTATTGCTACAGTTATGAGTATCAGAGGTTCCTGTGGTGTGAATAAAATTATGGTACATACAAGGCATCGATTTAATCTACAACTCCAAGAGGTATTTTGAGATATAACAGATATTTAAGCTTTCGATATTATTACCTTGATAAATAATTATTTAGAATATAATTCTCTAAATATTAATAATCATAGTTGACCCCTGAAATATAATACCATTTATGTATATAGACAACTGAAATAGAAAACACTCTTTGAAATAAAGCATCATCAAAATGTTTAAGCCCACTCCCACCTTTCAACAACAAAACCCTTAAAGCCCCCAAATTTCCCAGAGTCATTCTGATACCCCTATTGTTCACTCATAGTTTATCTATGATCTCTTTATAGAAAATATTTACTGTTTTACAAAATATATCTGAGTGTTCAATTTGACCAAAACCCCCTTCATGTTCCAATAACATGTAATTCCTCAACATTTGGGGTAATATACTTATTAGGGCATTTATATTTCTTTGCTTTAGAAAATTATGTCAATTAAAAGGCTGTAATTTACTCATTAAGTTGACTTCTCTGTCTTGGTATTAAAGAGAAAAAGGAAAACAGACTATAAAAACCAGATAAGCACTTATAATATGGAAGCCTGTAGACGATATTCTCTTATTTACTTCATGTTTCGGGCCATAAACCTAACTAGTCACCTCATGAGGGATGCATAATTATTTTCCCAACAGATTGTATACAACAGTTAAAGTATGAGTTATATATCCATGCCGCTCTATGGTTCTGCAAGGTCAGACATACTCACCTGTTCAAACTTGTATTTGCATCTTTGTTGTTTTTGTTTCACTTTGTGTTCTGAAGAACAGGCACTAGCTCTCTTACTCAGGAATGAATATGGCAGAGTAACATTGTATGTTCTCTTTAGAACAGAATGTCTTAAAAATGGACTGAGCTGTAGAGATTCAAACAAAAGAGCAGCATATTTTAATTTTATCATGCTTTGAAAAATTATTTTATATAAATTAATAATGAGCTCATTAGTACAAACTAACTTAACAACATCACTCACTAATAACTTACATGTTTGTATTCCTAAAATTAATATTTATAAATGCTCCTTAAAATGTGAAGTAAGTTATTAATTATGAGCTTTACTAAATTGTGCTCAATATTCTTAACAAAAGTTAACAAAAAAGAGAGACAAACTCTTTAGTGAAACCTACATTTTTAAGAAAGATATTTTGTGTATATTAATATCAGAAACATTTTAAAAAATATTTTCTTCTTTTTTAAAAAAGTTTGTTACAAAATGTTAAATACTAAAGCTAAAAACATAAATTCAGGTCAGGCTATATTAAAATACACACATACCCTTCTTTGCAAAATTTGATTAAAAGTTGAATTAAACAGATAAAAAATATTTTTCTTTTAATGAAGACAGATACTAATTCTTCACATGTGTCTTCTTATATATGTTCTTCCAACAAATATCTGTTGTGAAAAATACATAAATATCATCTATCCAAAACTAATTTAGTATTATGAACATGAAGTAGGAAGATAAAGCCTTTTTTATTTACCTTGCCCAGATAACATACTAATGAAGACATTGAGAAAAACAAAAATTTTAAACAACTTACAAGTGATTAAAACTAAAATTAATGGAATGTTCTTCTACCTGAGTATTGTTTTTGACACATTTGGAAAGTTAGTATGATAAAATAGTAACTACATCCTGGTATTGTTGTGGAGATTAAATATTCACTACACACAGTCTTCACATAGCCCTAACACTTCTTTCTTTTCACCTCCCTCCCATGAACATCATACAACAGGATTTATGAAGAAGTTGGAATTCAGATGAGCAGCTTCAGCACACAAATTAAGAATACTGCATTCTCAGGCTTATGGTTTTTCACTACTAGTCTGAAAGTGATAAGACAACAGAGACTTGAAAATCATCTTGCAACGATGCTAACAGCATTCTGGCACAAGGCCCATGCCATCTCAATCAGAAAAAAACAGAATAGCACAAGGGAAATGGGCAACAGGCCCCAATCTTAGTAAAGAAGTTATTAACAACTGATTACTGTGGGATGAGGGAGAGTAGATCTTTAGGTTAGCGTCTCTAGATAGGCTGAATAGTCTCCAGTGGTGAACTTGCACCAAGGGACATCTGGGTGAAATCGTTGACTTGATGCATGAAATCCAATGGGGGATGCAGGTAAGGGAAGGGGCCTAAATCTGAATAAGATCTATTATACGAAATACACAAAAATTCAATAAGAATATTAACAAATCAGCCTCAATTCGAGGGATAATTGCCAGTGTCTGAGGTTTATAGAAGGCTATCTTCCATTTCTAAACTTTGATTTTTTTTTTCTGTTTGTAACAAATAAAGTCAGTTCTCTTTACCTTATATTGTTTTCTTGGACAAATTAACTCAGCTAAAGACTATGAAGCAGCCCATAGCATAGACTTTTCATTGATTGTAATCCCATCTCTCCAATCTGTTTGGAAAGTAAGGGTAATAAAACTGGTATCTATGCTGCATGCAGTACAGCTGTGAGGGTAAAGTGAGTGGGCATGGACAGGAACAATGCAGCATTACTGTGCCAACATTACCATCACCTGAAAACAAAAGCTTTCTCTTAAATTTGTTTTTTAAGAGTGGGGTTGAACTAAGAGGACACATATTCCCCTCATTATCACTTGGAACCATGGGTCTCCCAGGACTGTGCTGCAGAACCTCTTTGCTGTAACTCCCCCTGGAACAGAGGCCTCCATAATTTTGTCCTCACTCATAATTTTATTCAAAATGGTTTCTCCACATTTAACTGGGGAAGTACAAGTTTGATTCCACCCTTATCTCTACATACCATCCAGCCTTTCATCCCTCATTCTAAAATATCTCATTCAATCAAGGTCACATATCCTTCACAATTTCCACTGTGTGCAAGAATATGGGTGCATTGCATTTCAGTGTTTTGATATGCTAATTCTCAAGCTTGCCCAGATTCACTCATTATCTTTTGGGGTGGAGTACCAAACTGAGGCTGCCAAGGAAACAAGGTCGGGTCCCCAGGTCACAAGACACAACAGCACACAGTTTTTCCAGGGTTAATTAAAAGTTATTATTCCAGATTATGTCCATTTTTATAAACATCATTACTACAGAATAACAAGCCTAACAAGAAAACTATTATGCATTTATCATTATTATCTTGTGTAGTTTACCCCAAAGAGTACATTTTTAGATCAAATTACTAAAAAATAAATTTTCACTTTCGTGGCTAGAATGTGACTGGGAAATTATCATATGCCTTTTGTTTGTATATATTTATTATGGTCACTAGTATTTTCCAACTCAATTTCACAGAAAATACACAGTGTTACCAATGGTGATGTCATTTTGTAAAGTTTCAGCTCTGGATAAATAATGACAAACACTTCAACTAAAGTAACTTGGTTTTCTAGATTCTAGCTCTCCCTGCCCTATCAATTTCCTGTAATGCTGACCATAAATGTTACAAATGGCTGAGATTTTTAACCTACCATTCACTTCATTCCAATAGCTTTCCCTAACAGTGGTCAACTGTGGGCCACAAAAGGAACAGCTTCAGTTCCCTTTCCACTTCCTTTGTTTGTGCCCTATAAACAATCCACTAAGCAGATGATCAGCTTAGGTTCCTTACATTAAAATTTACCCCTCTGCAGATCTTTTCCTGAAGGAATCCTGTACTCTCAATCCTTTGTCTATGCCTCCTTCTCACCAATTATAACACCCAGAAAATATATGACTAGGGAAATCATTTTGTGCTGTTGAAAAACCAGCATAAGTCATTGATTGCTGAAAATTATATATATCTAGGATGGCAGTGTAATGAAGACTTAGAATGTAATTCAGGCCTAACTCTCATTTCCAAGATCAATCTAATCATTAAACACACAATTATATAATTATATATATATAATAATAATATATATTTATTATACTTTATGATATAATATATAATATATAATGTCATATAATATATAATGTCACATTATATATATATAAAGCTGCCCCCACCAGCTTTTCTTCCATGGTGGACTCTTATCCTTCTGGGACCATAGCTCAAATAAACTCTTCTTTTTAAAAAAACATTTATTATTTTTCTGTGTATGAGTGTATTGCCTGCATGTATGCAAGTGTACCTATGTTGTGCAAAGCCCTCAAAGGTCAGAGAGTGCATTGGATCCCTTAGAACTGGAGTTATGGACAGCGGTTAACTGCTATGTAGGTGCTGGGAATCAAACCCAGGTCCTCTGGAGAGAACATCTCTCCAGCCTCCAAAACTCCTTTTTTTTCAAAGTTCCCTCAGTCTCAATGTTTTATCACAGCAGCAGAAAAGTTACTAACACACACACACACACACACACACACACACACACACCACATGCACACACACACATAAGACACACACATGCACACACACAGACTACACTCACATTTAAACACACAAACACAACCAACTAACAGTTGAAAAAGGAGACAAACAATACAGTGAAACAACAATGACAGTCTCTGGGTTAATCTAATAGGAAGCCAGAAAGAAACAAGATTAATAACTATTCTGTGGAAGTAACAGTGACAGAAGAGACAACATTTCAAAATTTTGACACTAAATGAAAAAAATTAAAGGGATATGGATGACTGCACATAATACTAAATTCTTAGCTAGGTAAAAACATCTAAATTAACAATGTGCTTTCTCTTAAATCACATTCAACAGAGAGAAGTAAAAAGCCTAGAACCTTACTAGAGAGAGGAAAATAGTCATTTTGTATTCCAAGATTTTCTACCTAAAGATATGATTCAGTGTGAGGTGGGCCCCAAGTGTTTTGAGCTGTACTGAAATCACCCACAGACTGAAGCTTCCAGAATGCAAAAGTCTCTGAAAGTACATTTCTACAGCAAAGAGTAGCCTAATGTCCACTTCGTTGTTTTTTTAATATTATGTGCTATATTGTTTACAAAACTGATTTAAAATTAATCTGAACTAAGAAAACATATAAACATATTATTTCATTGAAATTATGATGAATGTACTTGAAATATGAATGCCGTTTGAGTGAAAAATCAATGTTGTTAAAGGCTATGTTCTGGGGTTGAAGAGATATTTCAGGGGGCCAGAATACAGGCTACTCTTATTGGACTAGGTTTCAGACCCAAGCACTAACATGGCAGCAAATAACTGGCACCCTCTTCTGGCCTCTGTGGACACAGTACAACATTAGTGTATTTACATACATGTAGGCAAAACATTCATACACGTAATTTTTTTTTAATTGAAGCTAAGTTGGGTCAACAATTAATTAAATAAATTAGCATATAGTCTTATTTGGGGATTAAGAGATGGCTCTCTTATTTAGACCATTCGAGGCTCTTGTAGAGGTGCATTTCCCAGAACTCACATGACAGCTAACAACCATCCTTAATTCTAGTTCCAGGCATTATACACACATGATGCCCCTACATACATGCAGGAAAACACTCATATCCATTAAATAAAAATAATGTAAACATTTTTAAAACATATTTTCATTTTCCATTGTTTATAACTTTCAGTAACATTTTAAGTAATGTGTGCTATAAAATGCATTGTTTAAATACTTATGTCATAAGGGGGTTTCACTTGGTTGATGGGTCTAAAAGTGTGTATTTTGTTCTGAAACAATGAAAGAAATAATTTTAAAAGTGCATCCCTTTGTTACTTGTCAGTAAATACAATGAGAGGATGAGGAACTGCTAGACTTCTTAATATATATATATATATATATATATATATATATATATATGTGTGTGTGTGTGTGTGTGTGTGTGTGTGTGTTAGAAGAAGACTATTGAAACTAAGGATTGACAAATAGCTTCAAAAAGTCACTGCCCAGAAAGAACAATACTGAAAACCTGTTCTAAAGTAAATTAAATGAACATGGTGATTAAATCATGATTCTGGATGTGAACTATTAGTAAGATAATTAGGAAGATTAGAATGAGATCTATACTAGAGACAGTAACACAATAATAATGTAAAAAGAAACTGAATTTTATTGTTTTATGATTATGGAAGAAATCGTTTTCATTATTAAGAGATAAATTATGATATAATTAAAAAGTGAAACGTTATATTATTTTTTGGGTCTTTTTTTTTTTAGACAGGGTCTCCCCGTAGTCCCAGCTGTCTTGGAACTCACATATAAACCAGGCTGGCCTTGAACTCACAGAGATCCACCTGTCTCTGTCTCCCAAGTGCTAGGATTAAAGGCTTGTGCCACCATGCCTGGCAACATTATATTATTATAGATCTAAATTGTTATAAAAATATACTTCCATAAAATATATTCTATTATAAATCCATAGTTGTGTATCTGTATGTGAGAACACAAGGAGACATGGGAAGGAGTTCAAATTACATACTTTAACAATTAGAATATCAACATTTGATTTTCCAAAATAAATATAATCCTAAATGAAGCTTCTCTAAATTTAAAGCATTTAGCTGCTCTTTAGCTTTTCTAGTTACAATCTTTTCCTCTAGAAACAAAAGTTCTCTGCTTAATGATTCTTTTAACAACTGGAGTTTTATGCTCAGAATTTCATCTAAAGCCTATTATGTAAGTACATGTTCTGTCATTGAGCTACATACACCCCATTACCAATTTCACCTTCTATCTTAGACAGACTCAGATTTATTTGCCTATAATTTTGTGAAATCTGTAATACTGAGATTTTTTTAGCCCTTTTAGTTATCCAGTCTAATATTATCAATTCCACTAAATGACCTTAAATAACTGAAAGGGGGTTTTGTGGTTTTGTAGTTTTCCTAGCAGTCTCATTATATCACATGTCCTTTTGATATTTTACTTTTTCATATAACTAAAGATGACAGTGGAAACAACATGATGCTTCACCAAGGACAGTCTCCACAGTCACAGGGTAACACCAGGGTCTACCTCAGAGCCAGGCAATGAAAGGCAGAATTATCCTTTGCATAGAATCAGCTGCAGGAGTTGTAAAAGGAGATTAAAACTGTCCCTCTTTCCATCACCTGCCTCATTTACACAATCCATTTACCCACTCATCTGCAGCTGTGTCTCTGTTCTGCCTCTGTAGTAAGTTTGGAAAGTTTCAGTATTGCTCCCCAAGCCTGACCTACGACAATCTCCTGTTCTCTATGCTTGTTACTTGCTCCCTTATTGTTAACTATTTGTGTATCCTGTTTTATTCCCCCCCAACCTTATAAACCAGAAGCAGATTTGATCCACTCTGTCCTACGTACTTAGAACTATGTCTGACACAAAAACATCTGAAGTTTTAGTTTTGGTTTGGTTTAGTGTGAAATTCTGAAGACTTCAGGTCTCCATCAATTTCTAGAAAATCCTCTGCTGAAATTAGTTTGTCACTTCTTCATCTTCTCTATGTGCCCCCTTTGGATTGCTATTATACAAATTTAACCTTCATAAACTACTCATCAGGCAACCATTTATTTAAAAAGTATAATATATGTGTAGAAAAATATGTAAATAAGATATCATTATTTTCAGAAATAATGATGAGTATGCAAGCAATATTCAAGAGACGGGGCGGGGGGCATTGCCTGTCCTTTAGAAAACTCTTCTGTCTCTGCTAAGGCACAACTCCCTACATCTACCCCATAGTTTGAATGAATCACAGAAACTTGACTTACATCACTGTTGTTAGGTGAGCTTTGACCGATGCTGAACTTACTATGATGGAACCGCACAGAGCACCTCCTCTATCTGGCATTACTCGTTACGACCATGCTCATGATATGAACCTCATGGCTGTGTATAGCATTAACTCAGGTTCTTCCCTGAATTACATGCAGAGACACACTAGTATAAAGCATTTTGTCAGCTCTATTTTTGGTGATCATTTATGAGTACTTTCCAGTTTTAGCTATTGGCATTGTTTATCACTAAAATTTAGCTATTGGCATTGTTTATCATTAAAATTGGCACTGTTCATCACTGTACATGCCTGTTAATGCACACATACACATCCTTCTGTTACATACCTAGAAGAGCAACTAGTAGGTCAAATAGCTTCACCTTTAAATTTATGGAACCAACCAAAAATTTCCCAGGAGCATCTCAGAATTCCATTTTGCTCTACATCTTTTCCAACACTTTTTCTGCCTCTCCCTCTTGCATTTTATCTATACTACTGGAAATGAGATGGTACAACATTATCACAGACAAAATGCTTGTGTTTTCCCAAAGTTCACAAACTGAAACTTTAGTCTCCATGATGATACTGTGAAGGGATTGAATTAGTAAGTGCTTGGGTCAGAAAAGAGTAGCTCTCATGCAAGAGATCAAGTGACTTTATATGACCTGGGAAGTCAGTGTCCTGAGAAGGCTCTAGGAAAAACTCAACCATTCTGTCTAACCTCAGACTTTGTTTCTACAACTCTAAGAATAAATGCCATTTGTTTATAAACTAACCACCCTATACTATTTTATTATAGCAGCCTGAAATACATAAGCACCATAGTCCAAATTTAGTTATTACAAAATAAAAATAGTCTTTTTCCTGGGTTTACTATCTTTTTAAAAATGTGCCTCTGATGGTCACTGTTAATTGTCAATATGAAAAAAAAATCTAGAATTGCCTGGGAGATGACCTTTCTGGCATACCTGTGGGGGATTATCTTGGTTACATTAACTGAGATGGTTGCTGTCCACACTGCATGGAGAACAGTATGATGAATTCATTACTCTTTGTTTCTTGACTATGGATGAGGTATGTCCAGCTACTTCATTTCCTGTTGCCTTGATTTCTTCAGTATAATTGACTGTACCTTGCACTGTGAGCTAAAATAAACTCTTTCTCCTTTAAGTTGCTTTTGTTAGGGATTTTTGTGATAGCAATAGGAAAATAAACAAGACAGTGCCTCTTCAAGTCTTTTTTCCATTCTCTATTGGGAATTTGCTCCTGTTAAAGTTTTTACAAGTCCACCTCTATATAGAGATGTATTCCAAATTCACTTTTGTGACTTGCTTTTCATTCTTTAAATGCATTTTTTCAGTAAATAGAACTTATTAGTTTTATTTCATGTGGTTTATCATTTTTTCACTGTCAACCACTTTTATGTCTTCCTAAAATAGATGAGCTCAGGTTCTTGAAATTTTTTTTCTGATTTTTCTTCAGAAAGTTTTATTGAATTTATTTTTCATGCTTAGATCTGCAATACATCTGGAACCAACTTTTTGACATAATGTAACACTTCCATTTGTTTACCTTTATGACAGCTATGATAGTGCCTTGTCAACAGCAGGTTTATTTAAATTTTGGCTCTGGTTATGTTCATATTCTGGTCATGCCCTTACCTATCCTCACTGTAGACATAGAGTTCCATATGCATGGCCATATAAATGTTGCCATCACCATGTCAACTTTTCATGCACATAAACTTCTGAGTGTCTGGTGAAAAGCTTCTAGCAGTTTATGTAGCCTCAGGATGAAGTTGACAAATGTTAGGATTCATCATATTTGTTTAGTTTATTAAGATCTGGATTTTCAAAATATCATTGTTCTATGAGCTCCTTATGGATTTGTTGGTGTTACCTGTTTAGTGCTGTATAACAATCCTCTGAGAATGTATATACAATCCAAGACTTATCTAGGGCTCTTCCATTTTCTCAAAAACATATTTTAGGGCTGATCAATATGACATTATGTATTTATGCTAGAGTTCACACCAACACTTAATTGTATTAATATTGATTTCATTTGCTTTTAAGATAGATAATGGGGCAGAGAATTATAGAATTAAAGTTAATCACATTCTGAATTTGTTAGAAGTCCTGGTTCAGACTGTAACCATTTTTCTTATCACTGGCACATTTTGAGCAATAGGTTTTACTACTTGATTATATTCAGCCTTTGGCCCCAAGGTTTAGGACAGCTGCTGGTGGCTGTCTTGCATCTTCCCTTTTCCCTGTAATCCACGTGTGGTGGAATGAAACCACATAAAACAATATTTTATTATTAATAACAAAAATAAAATATATAAAAATAATAAAATAAAATATAATAAAAATAACTAAAATAACAGTGAAAAATTAGATACATACATAGTAAATTGATGATCTTTTTCCATATATTCTCAGATGTGATAAATCATGCATTCAAGTATGGAATGTGATTATCTATAAGTTCAGAAATATTTATAGAGTTGGTTAAAGATATTTGCAATAGATTTTTTGGTACCAATGTTATAGTCAAAACCTAGGAATGTGTAAAGACAAAAAAATAGTTAACATTTTAGTGACATTTTTTAAAAGTTCACAGCATTCAAAGGAAATACTATAGCTGAGAAGTGGAAAATGACTAAGTTATCTCCAGTATATGAAAAAGGTCATGAGAATTGCATATCCACTGAATTAACTGAACCTTCTAGGGAAGCCTTAACCAGACAGTGCTTTGACGTTATTACAGGTGGAGGGGAGAAGCCAGGTTCACCGATCATACAAGATGATCATTCTTTGGTTTTCATGGCAACTATGAAAGAGATTTTTCATTTCTTAAGTTAAAATGTTAAACGTATAAGATTTACTCTGATGATTTTAATACTTTAAATATCAAATTTTAATTATAAATTCTAAATTGTATATATCCTTAATCAAATGCTCTTCTTATTTTACTTACAATTTAAAACTCAAAGCATCATCTTTCAATACTAAGGGAAAAGTAAAAGTAGAATAGCCAGATGACTCCGGAAAAGAGTTCAAGAATTCATTTTTTAAATTCATACAGTATTCACATGATATGAATCACAAAGTATATTAATAATAAAGTCATTTTAAAAGCTATTAAATGGAGATCAGTTTGTTGGATAATTATAGCACAAATGGAATGAGGAAAAATGAATTCAGGTAAATAGGTTAAAATGTTTAGACTTTTGTTGACTGGGTCAAGAATTCACAAACTCTGGTAGATTAATGATAAAAAATTTGTGAGCAAGGGAAACTGTCAAGAAACCCAGATAAATTAAAGCCATCCCAAAGTTTGAATGGCAATATGGTTGATAGCATTATTAAAACTGCTTTTGCAAATTTCTTTAAAGATGGGATTCAATATACTGCCACAAGAATGGATTATCCACTAAGACATCTATCAGATGTCTGTGTGAAATAATATAGACCACAGCATTTCTATTGTTCTATTTATGAACACTAAATTATCTATAAGAATCAGAATATAGGGACATTGAAAGCTAAGATGCTTTCATGATTTTTCTACAGATCATCTTAAACACTAATCCAGTGGCTAAATGATAATAAGGCAAAATCTGCCTCCAATATCATTTGTAATTAACAAAGGCTACAGAAAAACTTTTTCCTAAATATAAATATGTATAAAGCTCTAAGATATTACATAATTGTTACAGTATTCTTCCAAACTTTTCTTCAATGTCATGACTTCTTTAAAATTTTGTGGCAGTGGAAAAACTACATATTTTGGGTGGTTTCAAAATTTCGTATGTAAGCACATTCAAGATTGGTTCTTTGCTGTTGGTCAAGAATAAGTACTTTCTCTTCTGATTGGCTACACCAGATAGAAGGCAAACACCCCATTTCTCTTTCATCTGACTCAGTTGCTACAGCTGATGTGAACTAGATGGAGATTTCTTAGAGGAATCATTCTTTTTTAGTGTTTACTCCAAAGAAGGAGCATGCACTACCTAAAGTTCTGCATCTAGAGCCCTTGATTTTTTTAAAAGAAAAGATCCACAAAACAGTAACAATTTGTTCAAATATTTTCTCTGAAAGTAGTCACTGAGACCATGATCATTTATTTTCCATTCATCTTATAAGTACTACAGAGAAACAAACCCACTCTCTCCTAATTCAATTGCATCACATTTCCTTCTCATTTTTAAATATTTTTTTTATTTTTATGTGTTTGAGTATATTGCTTTCATATATGTTTATGCACTTGTATCTAATATATATATATATATATATATATATATATGTTAGTATAAGCATATTAGCTACCACATTTTTAGGAATTATGAGTCTAAGAAACAAAGCTTGATTATTTAAGAACATCTGGAAATATTTCTTCTATCTTGGGGAAACATAATATTTTAATATTCAAATACTATTAAAAGCTCACTTCTGCTGGGCATGGTGGCACAGGCCTTTAATCCTAGCACTTGGGAGGCAGATGCAGGCAGATCTTTGTGAGTTCAAGGCCAGCCTGGTCTATAGAGTGAGTTCTAGGACAGCTGGGGCTACAGGGAGAGCCTGTCTCGAAAAGACAAAAAAAAAACAAAACAAAAAAAACATCTCACTTGTTGGGGATGGAAATAGCTTAGGTGTTAAGAGAACTAATACTCTTTTTTTTTTAATTTTTTTTTATTTATTATTATTTTTTATGTGTATGAGTGTACTGTCTGCATGTAGGTTTGTGCACCCGTGTCGTGCAATGCCGCGGAGGTCAGAAGAGGGTGTCGGATTCTCCTGGAACTGGAGTCAAAGACGGTTCTTAGCCGCCATGTGGGTGCTGGGAATTGAACCCGGGTCCTCTGCAAGAGCAGTCGGCGCTCTTAACCGCTGAGCCATCTCTCCAGCCCAAGAGAACTAATACTCTTAAAGAAGACTTATACTTGGTTCCTAGCACCCTCATAGCAGGTCACAACCATCTGTTCCAAAGGATTAAAGGATTAAATGCAGCAATCCACCCTTTTGGTCTCTACACTTCCTGCATGTACATGGTGCACACATAATCATGCAGACACACACACACACACACACACACAACCCCAATTTTGGGGTGTTGGAAATGTAGCTCTGTTGGTAGAGTACTTGCCTAGCATGCTCAAAATCCTGGGTTTGATCAGCACCAATGCATAAACAAAGATGGTGGCAAGCACCTGTAACTCTAGTACTCAGGAGATGGATTCAAGAAGATCAGAAGCTTAAGGTGATCCCTGGCTACATGGCAGCCCAAGTCTAACCTAAGCAACATGACATCCTGTCTCAAAAGAAAAAAGAAGTACTTTTTTATTGGATTATAATTGTACTCTGTTTTCCATAGTAACAACTTAGGAGAATCTATCTTTTTTAGATGCATGTTAATGTTAAATTCACTCTAAAGAATGTGCATTTTGAATAGTGGGCAATTTCTACTTCTTTTGACTAAAGTGAACTAAAATGTGAAATGATGTAACATAAGCTAAGGGAATGTATACTAACTAGGAGACCATGCTGGGAATATACATGTCAGAAATAAGAGTCTATCCGGTGGATAGTGCAGCAAAAATGAGGAAGGGTCCAAAGTAATCATTAGGGAGGTAATAAAATTTTCCAGTAGGAAAAGAACAATTGAGCAGAATTAGGGAAGGTGGCTTTTGGTCTAGTTCTAGAAAATCTAATATGAGATGTCTTCAGGAAAACTAAGAAAGGAAAGCAACAGCAGTCATCATTCTAGAAGTCAGGATAGTTCAATCCAGAGACACCAGAAAAGTCAACTAGGAGAAGCCCACAGTGCCAAAATGGGAATCTGAGCAACATCACAGAAAGAGAGCTCTGAAGCACACAGACACACATTTCTGTGCAAAGAAAGAAACTGTGTGCAGATGCTACTAGAGAAAGACCTTGTTCTTTACATAGCTTCATTTATTAACCAAGGCATAGTGTGAGAATTAAAAATAGAAATCAAAAGAATATAGAATTATAAAGAACACACCATTTCTAGGAGCCACTGCATACATAAGGAATTAGGAATGAAATGCACTATGACATGAGATTCTATTAGAACGACTGCAAACAATGAGCTACAACAGTGATGCTTTAGCTTTTAAAATAAAACATTTTAACTTTATAAAATAAAATGAAAGATTTATTGCCTGATGTTTTGATTTCATTCTTCTTCTTTGGTGGAAAAATACTTCACAATAGAACACGATCAAATAAAGACACAGTGAGATTAGGAAAATATAGGTGAATCCTCTTAATGAGAGCTGAGGGATTTTAAAGCGCAGCTGGTAGCTTGAGATCTGAGGTACATTTGCTTTTCTAATCTGTGATACTTTGTCAAGGTTTTTTACAAAAATGTTCTGTGATTTCTAATGTAAGAAAAATTCATTCTTTTGCATAGGAGAATTTGCTTTATTTTACATCTCTAGTTTAATATAGTTTTTTCATATATATTATAAAATATAAAATTCTTAATATACTCAATTTATGGTACACAGTATCTTAATAGATTGTTACATATTATTTTATCACATATAAAATATTATTATAGGTAAACTTTAAGGACATTTATCTGAGCAACTGTCTCTGACCACAGTATTGAGTTAGAGCAATATAAAGCAGGAGCCCTGTTCATGGTTTAGAATCATCCTACTCCAACTATTTTGATGTTTCTCAAAATGTCTCAGAATAATCCAAGTCATTGAAGTGATTCCTTCATAAGGCACAGAGTTCATTCTCAGTAAAATACAAAAATGATTGCTCTGGAGATAAACAGAGACTGAGAAGATAACCTAAAGATTATCTCAGATCGAACTGAAAAACTGGGGCCTTCTGGTCAGCACTGACTTTCCCCTAGAACAGTGGCAGGCATATCAGTTTATTCTATTTGGCTCTTCTTAAAATTTTTAAGACAGTATTTTACAGTTGGGCAAAATGAAAGGTAATATTCAAAGGGAGACCTTAACAAAAGTTTAATGTTAATAAAATACTAGTGAACTTGAAGAAATTATATTTTGCATTTTTATGGATCCACCTGAGTATTTTTTTTATTTATTATTTTTTATGTATATGAATGTACTATCTGCACGCAGGTTGGTGCACCCATGTCTTGCAATGCTGCAGAGGTCAGAGGAGGGTATCGGATTCCCCTGGAAGTGGAGTTCTCCTGGAATTGGAGTTACAGTGGGTTCTCAGGCACCATGTGAGTTCTGGGGATCGAACCTGGGTCCTCTGCAAGAGCAGTTGTGCTCTTAACCACTGAGCCATCTCTCCAGCCCCCAACCTGAGTATTTATTATTGGCCCACCCAAGTAATGTTATTTCTATTAAGCTTTGCACATGACTTAAAATGAACTTTCATAAAACAGTCATATGTTAATGGTAAGTAAAACATTCTCCTTTCACCTTTCACATTAGATATTCCTCAAATATGCACCACACAGAACACACAATGGTTGACTTATTTGAAAATATTTCTCTGTGTACTAAGAGCACATGGTATTTCACATTAATAAGGACACTGGAAGTTGACACTTCATCTTCAGAAGTAGGAAGTTAAAGAAATCAGTAACACTTTGTAGGCTACATGTGATGAAACCTATTTGGGATCCCAGGAGAAGCAAAGTGTCAAGATGGGAGAAAGATTACTGCTGCCAAAGGTTAGGCAGGAGGGCTGGGTGAAGAGGTGGTACACAAAAAATTATTCGATGGCCAGGGAAACATTTGACAGATTCCACAATGGTGGGAAGAGGCCGTTATATTGTCATCAATTCCTAATGAACGTAGAACAACAAACATGAGATTAATGTCAACAATGGACTTGATGTGATCATGCCATTCAGCGTGGTCGTGCTAGTTCTAAGAAGGATGTTGATAGGAAGGCTGTGTGTTTGTGGAGACTTCCTGCTTAGGTTTGCTGTGAATCTAAAAATGCATTCAAAAATAAAGTTTATTACTCCAGGTATGGTGGCAATCACCTTTGATCCCAGTGCTCTGGAGGCAGATTCAGGCAGATCTCTGCAAGATGGAGGCCAAAAAACTAAAAGAATGAAAGAAGGAAGGAAGGAAGGAAGGAAGGAAGGAAGGAAGGAAGGAAGGAAGGAAGGAAGGAAGGAAATAAAGAAAGGTGAGCATCAAGTGAGGAGGAGAGACAGCATGAGGTGAGGAGAGACCAGTGTACATGTGAGGGATCTGATCCCTTTACTGTACAGAAATTCCAACAATGGTGTTAATAAAAATAAAACTTGGAAGTCACAATGTAGACTAGGCTGGCCTTGAACTCATGGAGATCCATATGTCTCTGTCTCCCAAGTGCTGGGATTAAAGGTGTGTGTCACCATGGCCAAAGAGAGCAAACTCTTAGCTAACCCTCTTAGCATATAACAGAAAAATGGCGGGGGGGGGGGAGATTTAGAGAAAAAGATAAAGCCTAGTCGATATTCTTTTTGCATTTTCTTTTACATAAATTTTATTGAATTTTTGTGTATTTCATACATAACCTCTCAAGCAGTATTAATCACTTTTATACTCTACCCCGTTCTCCACCTGCACCCTTCTCAGAGACTCCCCCTTTGGAACTCACACATTCCATCATTAGTGTTAAGGCTTATGGTACCAAATTAGTCTCCCCAGCCATTCCTCCCTGCAAGGTCAACCTCTGAGCTCTAATCAGCCTATCCAAGGCCTCTTGCTTTAAGAAGGACAGTTCTTCCTCACCCAACAGTAATCAGCTACAACATTTATTCAGCTAGGATTGAGGTCTTCTGCCCATTTCCCCAACTCCATCTTTGTCTGGTCAAGTTTTCAGGGGTCTTGAGTATGCTGACACCATTGCTGTAGGTTCATATGAGTGGGGTACCAAGTCTCAAGATTCTATTTGCATATGGTATTGCAACACCTTCCTAGCTTTTACAATTTATCTGCTCCCTCTTCCACAATGTTTCTGAGCCCTGGGTGACTGAAGCTGAATGTAGTAGACCTGTCCATGGATCCACACTCTGCAGAGTGTAGTTTGGCCATTTATGACCTGTTGATTTCCTGGGCTCCTACTGTATGAGGGAGTTTGTACTATGTTGTATGAAACTGAGGTGTAGAAGTTGCGTTGTGGATGTGCTGCTTGGGGTTTGGCAATTCACAATGTTTGTGACCAGTTGCCGTACTCTGTAATAGTCTACATCTGCTGCAAGAGAAGCTTCTTTATTGAGTGGTGTCTGGGATATTTGTCTGTAAATATAAGGATACCTATTTTACACTTAGTAAGAAGTTATGTTAGCCTAGAGATGTGGCTGCCTTGGGAATTTCTCTAAGATCTATGACCTCTCCAGCCATGCATATCTGGCTATGTTTACAATACCACACATGAGTTTCCTCACATTGAGTGGGCTAGAAGTGTAATCAGTTAGTCACTGATTGCCCCACAAGACAAAAGTGCTACTATTGCAGCAACGCAGTATGCTGTGTCAGACATTGATGTGGATATTTGTTCTTTTTTGTTTGTTTGTTTTTAACTTTTTAATTTTTTATTGAGCGTATTTCATACAACATTTCTTAATCAAATTAAGACTCATTCCCCCATTCATGCCCACCCCTTATGCTCCCTCACACCCAGCCAGAGCTCATGGATTCGGTCGTACACTTTAAGCCCTGTCTTGCATCTTTTTCTCAGTCTTTTATAATCCCTTAGATGCACAAGTTTACTGTTTGGATCAGTTCTTTGAATAGGTTTTTCTCTTTCTCTTTTTGTTCCCTTTGATTTTATATTATTCCAAAATATGCATATATACACTCCATAAATAAATAAAAATTATAAAGTCTGAAAATAAACTATAGGTTAATTCCAAAGCACATTTAGATTCAGATTTTAACAGTAAAGTTGCATGCAGTTAAAAAGAACTTTACATTCCCTCTTTTTTCTAGAATATGAATATTAATATTCCTATATGATAGAATACACCATAGGATTACATAAGGATAAATTATGAATGGTTGTAGCATGTATCAATAAAGAGAGAAAATATTATTTTACAAAATATTTTAACTGTTAAATATAATCATTTTTTTTACCCAAAGATGTCATATTTTTCCCAAGGAAGTGCTTGAAGTTTCCTCCCTGGCAAACCCAAACAACCATCAATCCTGCCCCTGTGCTGCACACTGGGGTCCCTCCCCACCATGGTCTCCCAAATGAGGTCCAGCAAGTGTGTGTCCTGTCTTGATCTTCCTGCACTGGGCTTCATGACACAGCCTGGGTAGTCCAACAATGGCAGTCTATACTCTGAAGAGGCTGAAATCCCACTAGCCACTCAGTCTACATTCTGCATTTCTTAGTAGTCCCCTTCTGGCATTGAAGGTTTGGAGGATTCTCAAGTTTTATATCTGAAGTACAATTTCTCAGACCTTACTGTTTATTTATTTCTGGTTATACTTTCCTTTTTTTAACCATTTCATCAAGTATTGCATTTTAATATTTCCTTTTTGATGCTTATTTTTTATTATATATACATATTTTTTTTTAAATCTAGACCCATGTCCCCCACCCTATCCCACCACCCCACCACCCTACCAGAGCTCATGTATTCTGCCAAACATGCTCTTCATCTTTTTCTCAGTCTTTCTCAAACTTCTCCATGTGGAAGTTGACTGTTTGGAGCAGAGGTTCACCATTTTAGTCAGTTCTTTGATACAGTCCTTTCTGTTGTTGTTGTTGTTATTGTTGTTTTTGTTGTTGCTGTTGTTTCCAATATGCATCACTCTCAACTATACTTTCCTTTTGGATGCTTAAGGCCACACAGTTAGCCCAGATTAACCAAGGTTTTTGTTTTTTCAAGGTCAGCTGAGGATCTGGTCCTCAATGGTCACTCGGGTTGTTTTTTGGGGGGGGGCAGGGGAGCCCCTGGATCCTTTTGGTCTTTCAACCACCAGTTCCATCCACTTGAGGACAGTTAGGTCTTCCTAGACCAGGCTTCTCTTTTTGAAGCATGAGCAGAATTTCCTCTTTATAGGGTAGACACTGGCTGAAGTCCCAATAGTGGATCTCCAAGACCTCCCTGCACAGGAAGACTGGTGACTCACATTCACACTACATTTCAAGAGATGCCCCCATGCATATTCCCCTGAGACCTAGTTGAACTCTGAGGGCAAGGAAAAAAGTTATCACTTAGGTCCCTCAGCCAAATTGGTATGGGTATTAAGTAGGGTCATTAAGCACCCAGAAAGGCTAAGCTACACCAGCCTGATACATCACACTTATACTAAAATTTTATCTTCTGAAAACAAACTGTGTGTTACTTCCATATATTTCTTGATTTACCTTTTTCCATTTTAACTTCGTGTTACTCTAAAATATTTATATATGTCCACCATCATATAGCAAAAACCCATAGTCTGAAAATAAATGGTAAGTTAGTTCTAGAACCTGTTTAGGGGTTCATAATGTAAGAGCATGGTTGTGTTCAGATAATGAGGAATATAGCATTAATGTTGCTCAATTTGCCTTACAACTAAGTACTTGGTGCTAGCATCCACAGATGAGGGATATCATTCATCTTTTGTTTTTCTGGGACCGTGTTACTTCGCTTAACATAATATCTTCTATTTCCATCCATTTACCTGCAGATTTCATGATTTCATCTTTCTTTACCGCTGCATTGTATAGATGTACACATTTGTCTATCCACTCTTTGGTTGAGGGGCCCTTGGGTTGGTTCCAGCTCTACGCTATTGTGAACAGAGCTGCAATAAACATGGCTGTACATGTATCTTTGCAGTACAATGAGTCTTGTGGGTGTAAACCCAGAACTGGTATGGCTGGGTCAGGTGGTAGGCTCATTTTGAGTTTTTAAGGGTTCTCCACACTGCCTCCCATAATGGTTGTACAAGTGTGCATTCCCACTAGCAGTGGATAAATGTTACCCTTTCCACACAACCTCTCCAGCATTTGGTATCATTTGTTTTCCTGATCCTAGCCAGTCTTATCAGAGTGAAATGATATCTTAAAGTGGTTTTGATTTGCATTTCCTTAATTATTAGTGATGCTGAACATTTTTAAGATGTTTCTCTGCCATCTCTATTTCCTCATTTTAGAAGTCTCTTTTCAGCTCTTTACTCCATCTTTTGAGTGAGTCATGTGTTTTCTTACTTGTTTGTTTTTTGAGTAGTTTATATATTCTGGAAGTTAGTGCTCTGTCAGATGTACCAGAAGTGAAGGTTTCCTCACACTCTGGGGTTTTATCTTCACTTCCCTGATTATTTCTTTTGCTGTACAGAATCTTTTGAGTTTTATAAGGTATCACTTGTCAATGTTGACCTTGTTTCCTGTGCAGTTGGTGTCTGATTGACAAAGTCTTTTCTACACCTATGTCTTGTAGGTTGCTGCCAACTTTTTCTTCTATCATCTTCAGAGTATTGGGTTTCATGTTGAGGTCTTTGATCTATTTGGAGTTGATTTTTGTACAGGGTGAGAGGTAGGGGTTTAATTTTAATCTTCTAAAAGTGGTGATCCAGTTTTGCCAACACCATTTGCTGAAGATGCTGTCTTTCCTCCATTGAGTCTTTTTGGCCCCCTTGTCAAATATGAGATGGCTGAAATTGTATGTGCTCAAGTTTGGAGCTTCAGTTTTGTTCCATTGGTCTATGGGTCTGTTTTTGTGCCAGTACCAGGCTGTTTTTATGACTATAGCCCTGTAGTATAGTTTAAAGTCTGGTATAGAGATCCCCCACTGTATTGCTCTTTTCACTCAGGGTTGCTTTGGCTATTTGGGGTCTTTTGTTTGTCCATATGAATTTAAGGATTTTTTTTTCCAAGCATGTGAAGAAAGTCTTGGGGATTTTAATTGGGATTTCATTAAATCTGTATATTAATTTGGGTAGAATGGACATTTTTACTATATTAATTTTTCCAATCCATGAACATGGGTGGTCTTTACATCTTCTGATGTCATTTTCAATCTCCTTATTCAGGAGTTTGTAATTTTTGTTATAAAGATCTTTGGTGTCTTTGGTTAGGTTTGTTCCTAGGTATTTTATGGTTTTTGAAGCTATTGTGATTGGGAAGGTCTCCTTTTATTCCTTCTTTAGTTCCTTGTTGTTGATGTAAACAAAGGCTACTGAATTTTTTAGATTAATTTTTTATCCTGACACTTTACTGAAACCCCTAATCATTTCTAGGAGTTTTCTGGTTTAGTTTTTAGCATCCCTTAGAAAAACTATCATATCATCTGCAAAGAGGGATACTTTGACTTCCTCTTTTCCAATTAATACTCCTTTAATTTCCTTTTCTTACCTTATTGCCCTAGCAAGTGTTTCAAGCACTATATTGAGGAGGAGTGATGATAGGAGACAGCCTTGCCAAGTTCATAACTTTAAGCAGAATCCTTCTAACTTTTCTCCATTTAGGATGATATTGGATGTGGGTTTCTTGTATATGGCTTTGATTATGTTAAGGAATGATCCTTCCAGTCCAATTCCCTCTAGGACTTTAAGCATGAAGGGGTGTTGGATTTTGTCAAAGGCATTCTCTGCACCAATTGAGATGATCATGTGTTTTTTGTCTTTCAGTCCATTTATGTGTTTTATGATATTAATTGATTTACATATGTTGAAACATGCCTGCATCTCTGGTATGAATCCAACTTGATCATGATGGATGATCCTTTTGATGTGGGTCTGTATGCAATTTGCAAGAATTTTGTTAAGAATTTTTGCATCTGTGTTCATTAATGAGATGGGTCTACAGCTTTCTTTTTTGCTTGTATCTTTACCTGGTTTTGGTATTAGAGTGATGCTGACTTCATAGAAGAGTTTGGGAGAATTCCCTCTGTTTGTATCCTTCTGAACAGTTTAAGTAGCAGTGGTTGTAGGACCTCTTTAAATGTTTTATAGAATTCTGACATGAAACCATCTGGACTGGGTTTCTTTTTTTAGTTGGGAGGTTTGTAATTACATCTTCAATTTCCTCACATATTATGGGTTTGTTTAAGCTGTCAGTCTCTTCTTGGTTTAGCTTTGGTAATTCCCAAGATTTCAAATACTCATCCATTTCACTTAGGTTTTTCAAATTTAGTAGAGTATAAGTTTTTGAAGTATTCCCATATGATTGCCTGGATATTTTTGTTGTCTGTTGTTATGTTTCCCCTTTCATCATGAATTCTATTGATTTGGAGTTGCTCTTTCTTTCTTTTGGTTAACTGGGCTAGAGGTCTGTCTATCTTGTTTATTCTCTCAAAGAACCAACCTTTGGATTCATTGATTTTTTGTATTGTTTTCTTTGTTTCTATTTCATTGATTTCTGCTCTGATTTTTGTCATTTCTTCCTGTCTGTTGCATTTAGGGTTCATTTCTTGTTGTCTTTCGAGTGGTTTTAGCTCAGAGTTAACTCATTTATTTGTCCTCTTTCTGTTTTTTAAGGTACCCAGGGCTATAAACTTCCCTCTAAGGACTGCTTTTAAGGTGTCCCATACATTTTGTTGTGTTGTACTGTCATCGTTCTTTAGTTACAGGAATGCTTTTATTTCTTTCTTTATTTCTTCCTTGACCCATTCATTATTCAGGAGAGTGTTGCTTAGTCTCCATGTGTCCGTATAGGTAGTAGGGCTTATCCTGATGTTGATATTGAGCTTTCTTGCACTGTGGTCGATAGAATGCATGAAATTATTTCAACATTTTTGTATTTCTTGAGGTTTTTTTCTGTATCCCAGTACGTGATCAATTTTGGAGAATGTTCCCTGGGGTGCTGAGTAGAAAGTGTGCTGGGGTGGAATATGTAGTAGATGTCTGTGAGGCCCATTTGCTGAATCATATTGTTCAGTTCAGATGTCTCTCTGTTTATTTTTTGTCCAGTTTATCTGTCCAAGAGGCTCAGTGAAGTCCCCTACTATGAGTGTGCTGGGGTTAATCTGTGCTTTGAGGTCCTGTACCATTGTGTTTATAAAGATTGGTGCACTGGAGTTTGCTGCATATATATTCATGATTGTAAAGTCTTCATGGTTAATTTTCCTTTTAATAAGGATGTAATGGCCTTTTTTGTCTCTTCTGATTGCTTCTACTTTGAAGTCTATTTTGTCTGATATTAAAATAGAAACACCTGCTTTCTTTTTGGTTCCATTTGCTTAGAATATTTTATTCCATCCTTTCACTTTCAGTTGGCACCTATCCTTGAGGATGAGATGGGTTTCTTGTAGATATCATATAGATCAATATCATTCTCTTGAGATTCTTCTTCCTCTCTTCCTATGATGTAGAGGTTTGATCTTTTCATAGTGTCCCACATTTCCTGGTTGCTCCATTCTTGTGTATTTTTAAATTTTTCATAGTCTTTACTTGAGCTTTTTAGTTGTTCTGTGTTATCTTCCAGGTCTGATATTCTTTTTTCTGCTTCCTCCATTCTACTTCTGAGGCTTTTTCCCATTCTTTCCTCTTCATTGGATGAGTGTTTGATTTCCTTTTTTATTTCATCTTGTGTTTTCTTTACTATTTTCACTTCCTTTTGGAAGGTCTTAATCTTTACTTGTAGCTCCTTGCTTCACTGGCTGGTTTCCTTTTTCATTTCAGCATGGGATCTTTTCAGTGTTTCCACTTCCTTCCAGAGTTTGTCATTTTCTCCTTTTAGTTTTTTCCAAAGATTGTCATTCTTTCCCTCTAGGTCTTTTCTGAGTTTTTCATTCTCTCCCCTTAGTTCCATGATTTCTTTGAATATATCTGTGATTGTTTCATGATCTGTGTCCTGGGCTACCTCCAGGGAGGTCCCATTGTGGGAATCCTCCATAGGTTCGGTAGACTTTAATGTGGAATTATTCTGCGTTTTTGCCATATTGTTCTTTCTTTGTGCTCTTGGCGTGTGGGTTTAGCCTGTATTTTGATGTGAATCACAAATGGCTCTTCACCATGTTGAAGGATCAATTTCTCTGATTCCTTCTCTTTATTTATGGAGTGTTGACTCGCCTAGATTTCAGGCTTTCAATTTTGGTTATATATTGGGAGGTATATCTCACTCTTCCCTTTCAATTCTGCAAGAACTGGGTAGGCAACAGCTGTTATGACACCTTCTGAGCCCTGTGCTCCCTCTGCTGCTGCAATTCAGTTACTCTGGTTGGTTGTAATACTTACTGAACACTCCCTCTGGAATTCCAGTTGGTGTGGGGGGGGGACTGCCTGCTTACCCCACAACCCAGTACCCTACAGCTGAGTTGATCTGTCTCAGGGACCTGTTCTATGTCTGGCAGACCTAGACTCTCTTTCCTACAAACCCTACCAGAAGCTGTGCAGTACCTGCAGCTGGCCTAGCCTGGCCAGGCACCCGCTGTGTGTCTGGCAGGCCTATCCTATCTTTTCCACTCGATATTAGTTCTTAAAGCTGCTATTGGACCATCAACTGCTGTTCTCCCTTGGTAGCATGCGTAGTCCTGTCTTTTTATGGTTTTATTGATGTTTTGTGTATTTCAGACATCATTTCTCAGTTCACTTTAGACATATTCCCCTTTCCCTTCCCTCCACCCCACCCCAGATCATGCATTCTGCCATAAGTATCCTGAATCATTCTCTCACTCTTTTTTTATGTTTAGGAATTCACACTTTTCTCCTTTAATTTTATATAACTCTAAAATATGCATATATACTTTCCACTCATATAAAGTAATTAGAGAGTCTGAGAGTAAGTGGTGGATAGATTCTAGAGCCAATTAAGAGATTTACATTATAACAACATAGTTGCTTTCAGATAAACATAAATATAACAATAATGTTGTTCAGATTGCCCTTCATCTGGGGACCTGGTGTTAGCATCCACAAATGAGGGAGACCATTAGCCCCTTGATTTTCTGGGAGTGTGCTACTTGGCATAATGTCTTCAAGTTCCATCCATTTACCTGCAAAGTTCATGATGTCAACTTTCTTTACCACTGAATAGAACTCCATTGTGTAGATGTACCACGTTTTTGTCATCCACTCGTCAGTTGAGGGGCATTTGGGTTGGTTCCAGCTCTTTGCTATTGTGAAGAGAGCTGCAAG
Source organism: Rhizomys pruinosus (assembly GCA_009823505.1). Lineage (NCBI taxonomy): Eukaryota > Metazoa > Chordata > Mammalia > Rodentia > Spalacidae > Rhizomys > Rhizomys pruinosus. The sequence continues at coordinate 549,071 of VZQC01012730.1, read as the reverse complement.
AAACATGGATGTGCATGTTTGCAGTAGGATGAGTCATGTGGGTATATACCCAGAAGTAGTATGGCTGGGTCAGGTGGTAGGCTCATTTTGAGTTTTTAAAGGTTCTCCACACTGATTTCCATAATGATTGTATACATTTGCATTCCCACCAGAAGTGGATGAGTATTACCCTTTCCCCACAATCTTTCTAGCATTTGGTGTCTTTTCTGTTTTTGATCTTAGCCAGTCATAAAGGAGTGAGATGATATCTGAGAGTGGTTTTAATTTGCATTTCCTTAATTATTATTGATATTGAACACTTTTTAAAATGTTTCTCAGCCATCTTTATTTCCTCACTGGTGAAGTCTCTGTTCAGCTCTTTACTCCATATTTTGAGTAGGTCATTTGTTTTCTTCTTGTTTTTTGAGGAGTCCATATATTCTCGACATTAATGTTCCATCAGATGAATCACTAGTGAAGATTTCCTCCCATTCTGTTAGTTTTCTCCTCACTTCCTTGAATGTTTCTTTCCTGTACAGAAGCTTTTGAGTTTGATGAAGTCCCATTTGTCAACTGTTGACCTTATTTCCTGTGCAGTTGCTGTCTGATTTAGAAAGTTTTTTCCTACACCTATGTCTTGTAGGTTATTACCAACTTTTTCTTCTATCACCTTCAGGGTTTCAGGTTTTACATTGAGATATTGGATCCAGTTGGAATTGATTTTTGTACAGGGTGAGAGGTAAGGGTTAAATTTTGTTCTTCTACAAATGGGCCCCAGCACCATTTGCTGAAGATGCTATCCTTCTTCCATTGAGGTTTTTTTTGCCCCTTTGTCAAATATGTGGTGGCTGAATTTGTATGAGCTCGTTTGGATCTTCAATTTTGTTCCCTTGGTCAGTGAGTCTGTTTTTGTGCTGGTACCATGCTGTCTTTTTGAGTATGGCCCTGTAATATAGCTTGAAGTCTTGTAGAGCAATTCCCCCTGCATTGCATTTTTCATGCAGGGTTGCTTTAGCTATTTGGGGTCTTTTTTCCATATACATTTAAGGATTTTTTTTCCAAGTCTGTGAAGAAGCTCATAGGAATTTTGATTGGGAGTGCACTAAATCTGTATATCAATTTGGGTAAAATGGACATTTTTACTATATTAATTTTTCCAATCCATGAGCATGGGAGATCTTTCCATCTTTTGATGTCATTTTCAATCTCCTTCTTCAGGGGTTTAAAATTTTTTGTTGTAGAGATCATTTGTATCTTTGGTTAGGTTTGTTCCCTGGTATTTTATTATTTTTGAGGCTATTGTGAGTGGGAAAGTCTTCTTTTATTCCTTCTCTACTTGTCTACTGTTGGTGTAAATAAAGGCTACTTATTTTTCCAGGTTAATTTTGTATCCTGCCACTTTAGCAAAACTCTTATTCATTTCTAGAAGTTTTCTGGTGGAGTTTTTAACATCTTTTAGGTAAACTATCATATCATCTGCAAAAAAGGGAGAGCTTAAATTCTTTTCCAGTTAGTCTCCTTTAATTTCCTTCTCTTGTCTTATTGCCCTAATAAGCATTTCAAGCACTATGTTAAAGAGGAGTGGCGATAAGGGGCAACCTTGCTGGGTTCCCACCTTTAAGGGAAATGATTCCAATTTTTCTCCATTTAGGATGATGTTGGCAGTGGGTTTCCTATATACGGCTTTGATGTTGAGGAATGTTCCCTTCAGTCCATTTCCCTCTAGGACTTTATACATAAAGGGATGCTGGTTTCTGTCAAAGGCTCATGTGGTTTTTGTCTTTCAGTTCATTTATGTGTTTTATGATATTTGTTGATTTACATATGTTCAACCATCTGTGCATCTCTGGTATGAAACCAACTTGGTCATGATGGATGATCGTTTTGATATGGATCTGTATGCAATTTGCTAGTATTTTGTTGAGAGTTTTTGCATCTATGTTCATTAATGAGATGGGTCTATAGCTTCTTTTTTGGTTGTATCTTTCCCTGGTTTTAGTATTAGGGTGATACTGGCTTCATAGAAGTAATTTGGGAGAATTCCCTCTGTTTATATCCTTCTGAACAGAATGAGAAGTAATGGTTGTAGGACCTTTTTAAACATTTAATAGAATTCTGCTGTGAGACCATCTGGGCCTGGTCTTTTTTTTAGTTGGGAGTTTTTTATTACATCTTCAATTTCCTCAAATATTATGGGTCTGTTTATACTGTCAATCTCTTCTTGGTTAAGCTTTGTTGGTTTCCAGGATTTCAAATATTCACCCATTTCTCTTAGGTTTTCAAATTTAGTGGAGTATAGGCTTTTGAAGTATTCCCATGTGGTTGTCTGGATTTTTTCATTGTCTGTTGTGATGTTTCCCCTTTCATCATGAATACTATTGATTTGGAGTTGCTCTTTCTTTTTCTTTCTGTCGTTCTTTTTTTTTTTTATTTTTTTTTTTTTTTTTTTTTGTGTCCAACTGGCTAGAGGTTCTGTTTTGGTTTTATCTTTGAAAGAAAACCAGCTGTTTGGATTTGATTGATTCTAATAATAATTTTGTTTTGTTTTACTTCATGAATTTTTTGTGATTTCTTTCCTTCTTCTTTTTTTAGGGGGTCATATTATGTTGAATCCTCAAGGGTGTCATTTTAGCGCGTGATAGGCTAGTATTTAATTTGTTCCTTTCTGGTGGATATTTTTTGTTTTTGTGTGTGTGGGTTTTTTTTTTTTTTTTTTTTTTGTTGATGTGGGCATTTAGGGCGAAAATTTCGCCTCTCAGGACTGCTTTTAAAGGTAGTCCACAAACTTGTTTGTTGTGGAATGTTATTTTGTCCTTTTTTTTTCATGTTCCATGAATAACTTTTATTGTCACCCTTATTTTCTCCCTGACCTCTTCAGCTATTTCAGGATGGTGTTGTCTTTAGCCTCTCATAGTTTCTTTAGCTGAGTGGTGGACTATATCTGGTCTTCATATTGAGCTTTATTGAACTGTAGGTCCAATAGAATGCATGGATGATATTGTTACAATCCCTCTTTTAATTTGTTGAGATTCTTTGTGCCCCAGTATGGTGTCGACATCTTGGAGAATGTTTAATGGGTGCTGAGTAGAAACATATTTCTGTGGTGTTTGGGTCGATATTGCGTGTAGATGTCTGGGGAGAGTCCACTTTGGTCATTGTTTGCGCCTCTTCTGAGTCTCTCGTTTATTTTTTGTGCAGTTGATCATCCAAGGGGCTCAGATGGAGTGATTTGAAGTCTCTCATTGTGGTGGTTTGTTGGATGTGTCCCCCTAGCTCTAGGTAATTCAGACATTTAGTCCCAGTTGGTGGTGCTGTTGTCCCTGGGAGATCTTGGAAGGTGGGTGGCCATGCTGGGGGAAGTGTGGCCATCACTGGGGAGTCGGTCTTAATAGGAGTGAGCTTAACAAGAGCACTGTCTAAACAGTTGCGTCCGCTCTGCGGTCCTGTAGCTCTTTGCGAGATGTGACCCTCGATTTTTGCTTCTGCTCCAGATCCAGCCAACACGACCTCCACCCACAATGGACTGAATTCACCTGGAACGGCCATCGTAAGCTCAAATAAACCTTCCTTTTTATAAGTTTCCTTGGTCTTGGTGTTTTATCACAGCAAACAGAACAACTGACTAAAGTACAGTTATTGTACCAGAGAGTGGGCGTTGGTCTTGTGAAGAACCTGACAGATGGTGTAGATTTGGAGAAGTGTGGGGAAGCCTTTGGAACTTTAGGGCTGGAAGGCTGTTGACTATTTGTAAGCAGAGCTTAAAGGGCCATTCTAGTGGAGAGCCTATGAAGAAAGCAATTGGCTGCAAAAGATTTGGTCCAGGGGAAAATAAAGTTTAGGCAGCAACAGGGATTATTTTGATAAAGAGTCTGGCACAGTTTGCCCACAGCCCAAAAGATGCTTGCCTGATGCTAAGTTAAAAGCAGGTGGACGGTAGATGTTACTTTGGCGGGAGGAAATTTCAAGACAGCCTAATGTAGAAATGGTGGCGGGCTTTTAATGGTAAGATTAAAATGAGCAGACTCTACAGTGAGAAAAGAGCAGATGGGGCAGAGAAAGAAATGCAAAATGTACAGTTTGGATCTGATAACTGCACTAGGAAGATTAAACGTGGGGCCAAGGCATGAGAAGGAGGGCTGACTGAAAAACTCGCACTGAGAAATTAAAGAGTGGGGACCAAGGCTTGTGAAACGGTTATACTAAAAAGGAAAACAAAACAAAAAAAAAACAAAGAAAGAAAAAGAAAAAAAAGAAAAGGAAAAAATTTTATAACGGAGATGAAAGTGTTAGTAAGGAAGGGCCTCGAGATTTACAAATAAAACAAAAGAATCAGTACCTTCAGGCAGACCACACCCAGCTAACCTCCAGCAAGAGTCAGAGCAGAGAAAAATTACAAATGTAGGTTGAAATGGGGCCAGGGTCAAGGTCCCGAAAATTTGCAGCCGGACTTCGGCATTATTCATCAAGGTGACTGGCATTTAGAGGCATGAAATGCAAGAGTGGAAGGGGTCTCAGCTTGTCATTCTCCAAGTTATTGTCAGAGAGCAAAGAGGCCAGGCAGAGTAGCAGCAGGGGCGTCCCTGAATAAAGAAATCCCTGATAGGCTCATTCGGCTGAAGCGGAAATGTGAAGCCTGGTGGGCATCGGAGACACCAAGAAGACTGTTCGAGATGTCAGACTGTGAGATATTTTGCCAAGGAGAGCTTGCATATGGGGAGTGGTGACCGAGCCTAAGAAAGAGATGTATGTTTGCAAAGCAAAGCTGGAAGAGCTGAGCCATCTAAGCCCGTTGGAAATCAAAGTCCCAGAGGTACATGTGGAGCTTACTGGATTGGTGTTTGCCTGCGTGGTTTATTTGGTCTTGTTTTGTCCAGTATTTCCCTCACTATGCCTCTATTTCCTCCCTTTGGATGGGAATTGTGTTATTCGGTTCTCTTCCCGATTGGGAGTATTGTAATTTGCCTGTTGATTATTATAGGAGCTTAGACAGTTAAGAGATTGGCCTGGAGGTCAGATAAGAGAACTTATGGACTGTGGACTTTTGAATGAATTGAAACTGGTAAAGACGGGGACTATTTTAATGGTTGGACTAAATGCATTTTGCACTTTTATATGGTCAAGGAGCCTATGGGGGGCCAGGATGTGGAATGTGGTTGTTTGAATGGATTGTCCCCCATAGGCTCTACGGTATTAATCAGACATTTGTCTCCCCAGTTGGTGGTGCGGTTTTCGGGAGGTCTTAGAAGTGGTGAGCGCAATGCTGGGGAAGTGGTCACTGGGGGCGGCCTTCGTGCGAGCCTTAACAAGCCTGGTCATACAGTTGATTCCTCTCGCTCCTGTGCTCTTTGCGAGATGTGAGTGACCCTACTTGCTGCTCCGATCCGCCACCATAGCCTCCACCACAATGGACTAATGCCCTGGAATCCACGCCAATAGTAAGCTCAAATAAACTCCCTTTTATAGTTTCCTTTGTTTGGTTTGTTTTTTTTTTTTTTTTATCACAGCAACAGAAAACGACTAATACACCCCAATTATTAGTGTGTTAGGATGAATCTGTGTCTTGAGGTACCTGCGAAGTAATGTTTATAAAGTTAGGTGCACCAGAGTTTGGGGTGCATATACATTTAAAGGATTGTCGCAAGTCTTCATGTTAATTGTTCCTTTTGATAAGCATGTAGTGGCATCTTTGGGTTCTGATTAGTTTTGTAACTTTGGTCTATTTGGGTTGATATTAAATAGCCACTCACCAGCAATTTCTTGGTACCATATTCTTGCCAATAAATTTTTCCATCATTTCAATCTAAGGGGGAGTCTGTCTTGAGGTGAGATGGCGTTTCTTGTAGAAGCAAGATAGATGGATTCTTTTCCTATCCATCTCACCATCTTATGTCTTTTGAATTGGGAGTTTAGACCTTAAGTGTTTTGAAGGTATTATTGAGAGATTGTGTTGCTTTCCCTTCACTCTTATTATTTTTGGCAGTGTTTCATTCTTAGCGTTAGCTTTTGTTAATTTACTCTGTTATTTTTTGTTGATTTCTCTGCTTTTGCAAATTTAGACAACAGTGTGCTTCTTTTCCTCTGTTTCTATTGGATTGCGTCGAGGATTTTCTGAAGTGTTGGTCTGCTTAGACTGTTTCTTTATCTTGTTCATGTCCTGAAGATTTTTTTTTCTTTCTCCTTCACTATAATTGACATTTTTGCTTTAATTGGACACTTGGTTATACGCTGGGTTAGCATCAATGAGTCAGTTTAGTCACAGGAATACTTTGGGTCCATTCTTCTAGGTTTCATTGGTTTGGACTGAGAAGTCAGCTGTGATTCTGTGGGTTTCCCCCTATACATGATAACGTTATTGATGTTTTTCTTTTATGGCTTTCAGTATTTTGTCTTTTTTTTTTTTTTGCATCTAATGTATTAACAATTATATGGTGTGGGGAGTTTCTCTTCTGGTCCTATCTATTTTGTGTTCTATGTGTTTCTTGTATTTGTATGAGATTGTCTTTTCTCAGTTTGGGGAAATTTTCTTCTATTATCCTGTTGAAGTTCTGGTCAATAGTGTTGTCTTGGGATTCTTCTCCTTTTTCTATCCTTATGATTTGGAGTTTGGGTCTTTCCATAGTCTCTCACATTTCCTGGTTGTTCCATTCTTAGGTTTTTTTCTTAATTTTTCATAATCTTTACTTGAGCTTTCTAGTTGCTCTGTATTATGCTGTAGGTCTGTTATTCTTTTTTTTTCCTTCTTCCATTCTGCTTTGGAGGCTTTTTCCCATCCTTTTCTGGTAGTTGGATGAGTGTTCAATATCCTTTTTCATTTCATCCTGTGATTTCTTCAGCATTTACACTTCCCTCTGGAGCCTGTCATTCTCATCTTGTAACTTCTTGGTTCATTGATCATTTTCCTTTTTCATTTCGGCCTGGGATCTTTTCATTGTTTTGACGTCCTTCCAGAGCTTATCATTATCTCCCTCTAGGTCCTTCTTGAGTTTTTCATTCTCATCCCTTAGTTCTCTAATTTCTGTGACTATTTCTACAGTTGTTCTTCTAAGGTCAGTGTCTTGGCCTCTTTCCTCAGAGTTCTAATTGGAGGAATCTTCTGTAAGGTTAGTAGAGTTCAGTGTGTATTTATTATGAGCTTTACCCATGTTGTTCTTTCTTTGTGCCTTTGGCATGTGGATTTGTCTGTTGATTTGTTTCTTTGAATTCTGGCACCTCAACATTGACTGCACAGACTATAATCACCAATGCTCCATCTGCTAGGTACTCTGCACTAGAGCTCCATCAGATTGATGGGAGGGGGCGGTGCAAGTGTTGCTAGTGCTGGTAGGCCCCCAAGGGTGAAGGCAGATCTGTCTTGCCTCACCAGCACCTCACTGACTTGGTGTGCCTGACTGGAGTCCAAGCTGGGACTTCTGGAGGCAGGTGATGAGCCCCCAAGGGTCAAGGCAGGTCCGCCTTGCCTCACCGGCACCTCACTGATTCCATGTGCCTCTCTTTTGTAGTCCTCTTTTAAGCTATGAGAGCCTTCAGGTGAGATGGCTTCTTGGTCAGTTCCAGCTCTATTGCTCCAAAACCAATTTCTGAAGTATGCCCTGTCTTTAGCAATAGGGCTGTGGCAATAGGCTGTGTAATTTTGGGAGTCTCTTGGACTACCCTGGCCAAAAACTCAAAGGAAGGCATCTCTTGTCTGACACTGTTTCTTGTCATGTAGCCTTCAGCTATGTACATGGGCTTATGTAAAGATATTGTATATCTAATTTGACATTAGTGAAGTAACACAGATTCAGAAAAACAAGGTATGCTTCCTCATTTGTGGATCCTAGCACCACATTGTAGCACCAAATCCTTATATGTGAGTATATATCCTTATGTAACTGTGGGAACCAAGAAAATGGAAAGGAAGCAGAAAGGTAAAGGGAAAGAGGGAACCTGAGAGAGAAGACTAGTAGGAGACAGGTGTTAGTAAGGGAGAAATGCATAAAATGAGGGTATTTAAATGGGAGGGGAGAGGAAGGGTTATGGAAGGAAATTTGGGGATAAAGGGAAAGAAGGAGCTACTTTCTGAATTTTTAAGAAGTTGAAAAATACCTCAGTTAATGTCATTATATCCCCTGTACTTTATCTGAAAGGATTTTTATAAAATATTAAGTAATTAGTCCTCTTTGGAATAAGAGGCATAAATCAAATGTAGTTTCAAAAAGTAAATAAATCTCCAGCTTTCCTTGAATACCAACCTCTTCCCTAGGAACTTTTCATGTAGCTTCACACTTATTTTTCTCTTGCTCAAACATATAAACATACTTAATTTTTAATGTGCTTTGTTAAAAAATGATAGATTATAGATCTCTTTCAGGTCAATTTACATACCATTATTTATTTTCTTTTTAGCATATAATTACTGCAGATACTACAGCAATGCCCATTTAAATAAATTTTGCATGTAAATAGCTTTATATTCTCTTTTAAGTGTGCAGATTAAAAATATTGAATTCCAGCACTCTTGAAGCAGAGGCAGACAGGTCTCTGTGAGATTGCTACCACCCTGGTCTATATAGTGAGTTCCTGGCCAGCTATGTTACAAGGAGTCCCTGTCTGAAAAAATTAAAACAAAAGAAAAAAATATTAAACATAAGTTGTTTAAATGCCATTGCTATATAACAGAGAAAATAATCTGTCAACTAAAAGCCCAATACCAGGAACAAGCTAGTTCTTTTGGAGTTAGGTCCCATAGATGCCCAAGATTGCAGGCTTTGCCACTGCTCCTGGTCGCCCTCCAGAAACCGATGGTAAGATCCTATTGCTGAAGATAGTATATACTTGAGTCATAACACATGACTAGTACTAACCTGAAAGCTTCATCCCTGCTGGCTATCTTTCACAGAGCTATAAGATGTTATATATTTTTCTGGAGGAAAAAGCAGTATAAGCCTTAACCAGATATGAACACCATGAGCTAAAATAATGAACAATATGGCAAGATACACCCACTGGTGCAATAGTGGCTTAATGTCATGGGAAAAACCAGATACTTTGTAATTGGAACTAAGGTCTACTCCAAAAATAAAACTCGTGCCTAGCACCATTAATGGAGCCAAGAATCTGTGGCTCTGTAAGCCTTAGGACCCAAGGGAAAACCCACTACCATTATTCTACTAAATACATATAGTATAAACCAACTCCTAATGACATCACTATACCCAAACATTTCTACATTCTCAATCTTCTTCAAATTAGTTTCTTTTTGAAGTAGATGGCAGTTAAAGTAGAGACCCAAAACTGGTCCACATGTAAACTACAAGAGACTGTGGGGTGCCCAGCCCTAAATAAAATACATATATCACGCCCTTCCTCCCAAGGCCCAAGGACATTTATGTAAGAGACAGAGGCAGTATACAGCTGCATCAAAATATTGTTTTCCATACAAAGTAGAACAGTTGCACATATGAACTCATAACCACTATAATTCCTGTCCTATCCCATGCACAAGACCTGAACAAAAACAAATCAGACAAAATCCCAGCAATGAGTAGGAAGTAGTCATCAATTCTCAGGCCTCACTGATGAGTTATTAGCAATTGATAGTTTCTGATAGAGGTAAAGTAAGTTCGCTGTAAGGTTGTAAGCCCTAGTAGGTTGACCATGCTCCAGTAGAGGACCCCATACCCTGGAGTATATTGGAAACACAAATTTGATTCCATGGGATATTTAAACAAAAGCAGACATGAACTGTGAGGTAGGGAAGTGAGAGTTGATCTGGGAAGACTTGGGGGAGGAGTGGGGAGTGAATATGATAAAAATCCTACCCAACATATATAGAAAATAAGAGGCTCAATCAGACACCTATATCATACTTTTGCTTCCCAAAGCTCAAGTAATATTGTAGAAGAGGGGGCAGACAGATTGTGATGGGTGGCGATAAGGGGAGAAAATTTCCAGACCCTGGGCAGTCACTCATATGAACTCACAGCAATGGTGGCAGCACAAGTCCCCCCTAAGTATGAGCTAGACAAAATGAAGAAAATTAAGATGTGGAGAAGAAACTCCAGCCCTATCTGATGGCTGAGGAGAAGAAGCTCCAACGCTACATGATGGCTGGGGAGAAGAAGCTCCAACCCTACCTGATATCTGGGAAGAAGTAGCTCCAACCCCACCTGATGGCTGGGGAGAAGAAGCTCCAACCCCACCTGATGGCTGGGGAGAAGAAGCTCAAACCCTACCTGATGGCTGAGGAGAAGAAGCTCCAACCCTACCTAATGGATGCGGAGAAGAAGCTCCAACCCTACCTGATAGCTGGGGAGAAGAAGCTCCAACCCTACCTGATGGCTGGGGAGAAGAAGCTCCAACCCCACCTGATGGCTGGGGAGAAGAAGCTCCAACCCTACCGATGGCTGAGGAGAAGAAGTTCAAACCCCACCTGATGGCTGGGGAGAAGAAGCTCCAACCCCACCTGATGGCTGGGGAGAAGAAGCTCCAACCCCACCTGATGGCTGGGGAGAAGAAGCTCCAACCCTACCTGATGGCTGGGGAGAAGAAGCTCCAACCCTACCTGATGGCTGGGGAGAAGAAGCTCCAACCCTACCTGATGGCTGGGGAGAAGAAGCTCCAACCCTACCTGATGGCTGGGGAGAAGAAGCTCCAACCCTACCTGATGGCTGGGGAGAAGAAGCTCCAACCCTACCTGATGGCTGGGGAGAAGAAGCTCCAACCCTACCTGATGGCTGGGGAGAAGAAGCTCCAACCCTACCTGATGGCTGGGGAGAAGAAGCTCCAACCCTACCTGATGGCTGGGGAGAAGAAGCTCCAACCCTACCTGATGGCTGGGGAGAAGAAGCTCCAACCCTACCTGATGGCTGGGGAGAAGAAGCTCCAACCCTACCTGATGGCTGGGGAGAAGAAGCTCCAACCCTACCTGATGGCTGGGGAGAAGAAGCTCCAACCCTACCTGATGGCTGGGGAGAAGAAGCTCCAACCCTACCTGATGGCTGGGGAGAAGAAGCTCCAACCCTACCTGATGGCTGGGGAGAAGAAGCTCCAACCCTACCTGATGGCTGGGGAGAAGAAGCTCCAACCCTACCTGATGGCTGGGGAGAAGAAGCTCCAACCCTACCTGATGGCTGGGGAGAAGAAGCTCCAACCCTACCTGATGGCTGGGGAGAAGAAGCTCCAACCCTACCTGATGGCTGGGGAGAAGAAGCTCCAACCCTACCTGATGGCTGGGGAGAAGAAGCTCCAACCCTACCTGATGGCTGGGGAGAAGAAGCTCCAACCCTACCTGATGGCTGGGGAGAAGAAGCTCCAACCCTACCTGATGGCTGGGGAGAAGAAGCTCCAACCCTACCTGATGGCTGGGGAGAAGAAGCTCCAACCCTACCTGATGGCTGGGGAGAAGAAGCTCCAACCCTACCTGATGGCTGGGGAGAAGAAGCTCCAACCCTACCTGATGGCTGGGGAGAAGAAGCTCCAACCCTACCTGATGGCTGGGGAGAAGAAGCTCCAACCCTACCTGATGGCTGGGGAGAAGAAGCTCCAACCCTACCTGATGGCTGGGGAGAAGAAGCTCCAACCCTACCTGATGGCTGGGGAGAAGAAGCTCCAACCCTACCTGATGGCTGAGGAGAAGAAGCTCCAACCCTACCTGATGGCTGGGGAGAAGAAGCTCCAACCCTACCTGATGGCTGGGGAGAAGAAGCTCCAACTCCACCTGATGGCTGGGGAGAAGAAGCTCCAACCCCACCTGATGGCTGGGGAGAAGAAGCTCCAACCCGACCTGATGGCTGGGGAGAAGAAGCTCCAAACCCACCTGATGGCTGGGGAGAAGAATCTCCAACCCTACCTGATGGCTGGGGAGAAGAAGCTCGAACCCTACCTGATGGTTGAGGAGAAGAAGCTCCAACCCCACCTGATGGCTGAGGAGAAGAAGCTCCAACCCCACCTGATGGCTGGGGAGAAGAAGCTCCAACCCCACCTGATGGCTGAGGCAAGAAGCTCCAACCCTACCTGATGGCTGGGGAGAAGAAACTCCAACCCTGATGGCTGAGGAGAAGAAGCTCCAACCCCACCTGATGGCTGGGGAGAAGAAGCTCCAACCCCACCTGATGGTTGGGGAGAAGAAGCTCCAACCCTACCTCTCTCTCCAAAGAAACCTTCTAGTACACTTGTCTAAACTGCCTTCCCCAACTACCATCATGCTCAACTTTGAACCCCTGCCCTGGCTCTTAATTGTGTTTGTGCATGCTTTCTAAAAGGTTTTATGCCACTCTTATTTTAAAAAGAAAATATGTATTTACCATGTTATTTTTGTTTCCCACATTACTGTGTAAACACTGGGAGGTAGACATCTATTCACCCCAGATCATTTAGTGTGAGAACACTGAGTATACAATAAGCATTGGTTGGATCAGCCTGAATAAATATAGGTATTAATTTATTATTATGCAAACACTGCACTATAATATCTTGGTTCCATATAGTAGTGTGACATGTTTCTCCAATAGACATGTGTTTGGTGCGTGCGTGCGTGTGTATGTGTGTGTGTGTGTGTGTGTGTGTGTAGGTTTTTGTTTTTGAGCCCATTATGATTATTTTCCTCATAGAATTTCAGTCTTTTACTTGCTAAACTTATATCTGTTTTTGGTCTTTTTGAGACAGAGTCTTCTAGTAACCCCATCTGGCCTGGAACTTACTATGTAGACCAGACTAACCTCAGTCTCACAGAGATCTACCTGCCTCTGCTTCCTGAGTACTGGGATTAAAGGTGTGTACCACCATACCTTGCTAACTAAACATCTTGATATAGCTTTTTCTTGGCATATACTTTGAAATGGTTTTGTAAGGAAAACTTTCTAGTTGTTTTCATTGAAATGATCTTTTTTTTATATTAACTGTTCTAGAAACTTTGAACCATATGCTAGTGTTAATAGTACTGATAATTTCAGTACTTCCTGCTTGCTGTTCTCCATATGCTAAATTATGTTCCTCTCCATTTTTAACCTTTAATCTTTTTTTTTTTTTTTTTAGACAGGGTCTCCCTATAGCCCCAGCTGACCTGGAACTCACTCTGTAGACCAGTTTGGCCTTAAACTCACAGAAATATGCCTGCCTCTGCCTCTGGAGTGCTGAGATTAAAGGCATGCACCACTTGGCACCTTTAATCTTCTTAATTCTACATTTCTCTATATTGCATTAGCTGAAAGTATGCAACAAAAATAAGTGTCAGTGTCAATGATATTGCTTTTGTACAGATTTTAATAAGGATGACTTCACAAAAATAATTTGCTTGCTATCAAGGTACTCTATATAGTGTTTAAATTATTAATTTTTTGCACTTGCAAATCTCGCTTTCATTAAGAATTTTCTTGGGACAAGTGCCTGAATATAGAAGTAATTTGGGAATCATTCTGTAAAAGTTACACTATTTATCTATTCATTTCCTTTACATTTTATTGAATTCGTTATGCTGCAGTTATTCTAAAGTGAAGCTCTTCATTTATTCCAAATATAAACTCTATTTAGACACAAATGTTCTTTTAATTACCTAATTTAGCCACTATTTATTGACCACTGAAAAGATACTTGTAAATTCCCTATGAATAATTAATCGTAAAATTGTAGGGATGGAAGTATAGCCAGACTTGAAATATATTTGGGGATGACCAACATATGCATTGTAGGCACTAGCAGTGAATTTAGAAAAATAAGTAAAAGCAAATGCATCAGTGGGCATTCTGGTGCAGTAAATCAGACTAACAGAAAAAAATTAGTATGGGAGCTCTAGAGCTACAGCCAGCATGACAGTATGAAAGGAAAGTGTAGCACGATGGTAATAGTGATATACTCTGTTAAATTTGGTGGGGCACTAAGTAACAGGAAGCCTCAGAATTCACCATAAAAACTAAGAGAAGTTTGCTTCATTTGCTTGCTTTTTAAAAAACAATTCAGTTTGTCTCTTTTAACACTTTTATTACTTGAGAGTTTCATACACTGTATTTCATCATATTAACCTCCCCCCACCAAACCCCTACAAACCGCCTCCTCCCAGCCCACCTAACATGTCCCCATTTTTTAAACAAAATATAAAATTAAAGGGGGGAAATGTGAATTCCTAAACACATTTACAGTTTACTCCCAGAGGTCATAATTTTAATGTAAATGTGACGATTATATTGGCATTTGTTGGAGCAATACTTAGGGGAGGGAAAAACAACAACATAAAGACTGGGTTAAAGAACTGAATGATACAGTTAAACTCTGCCCAAAACAAGCCTCTACAGGGAAAAACTTTGGAAAGACTGAGAGGAAGATGCAAGACATGTATGGCAGAAGGCATGAACAGGGCTGGGATGGGGGCAGGGAGAGGGGAATGTGTCTAAATTGGACTGAAAGATAATGAATGAAATACACAGCTCATCAATAAAAGTATTTTAAAAAGTCCATTGAGTCCAGTTTGTTTGTTCCAAGCATTCTTGGTTAGGGGAACATGCACTGGAGCATGGTCAACCTACCAGGGTTCACACCTTTAAGAAAACTGACTCTCCTTCCCCAAAAAGCTATCAATTGCCAAAAGCTCCTCAGCTAGGGGTAGGACTTCATTTCCACCTCCCTTCTCTAAGCAGACAATTTTCTCTGGCTAAAGAGTGTGTAGGTTTGGGGCTGGAGAGATAACTTAGCGGTTAAGAGCACCGACTGCTCTTGCAGAGGACCCGGGTTCGATCCCCAGCACCCACATAGCGGCTAAGAGCCATCTCTAACTCCAATTCCAGGAGAACTCCAGTTCCAGGGGAATCCGAGACCCTCTTCTGACCTCCGCGGCATTGCACGACACGGGTGCACAAATTTGCATGCAGACAGTACATTCATGCACATACAAAAATAAATAAAAAAAAAAACAACAAAAAAAGAGTGTGTAGGTTTCGTACATTCTGTCACAATTTCTCTGAGTTTATATGAGCAACTGCCCTCTGGAGTCTAGAAATTCCTGTTAACTGTAGTCATTAACTGTAATCATCTGGCAATTCCAATCTTTCCATCCCTTCTTCCACAATGACCCCTGAGCTTGGAATGAGGGACATAATAAATATGCCCCATTTGGGGTGGGGTTAACCACTATACAATCTCTTATTCTTTGGACTCTGATCCATTGTATGTCTCAGTGTTAAGTGACTTTTACTGCCAATAAAGGTTCTCTGATCAGTGTTGATAGATGCACTAATCTTTGGGTGTAATGGCAAGTTGTTATGAGTTAGTTTAGAACTATGTCTGTTTAACAGAATAGTAGTGGGATCCCTCCTAGAGCCTATGACCTACCAACAAAGCCATAGGTTCTTGGTCCCAATAACCATGCCAGGTATCAGTTCCATCTTATGAAGCAAACCTTAAATCCAATGAGAAAGAATTTGGTTATTTCTCTTACATCCATGCCACTGCTTCACCAGTGGGCATATCTTGCTCAGCCACTCATTACTTTAGCTCCCAGAGTTCACATATGGATGAAATTGATGATCAGTGAAGAGTTTCTTCAGAAAACTAGAACTAAATCCACCACATAATCTAACTATACCACTCTTGGTCACATATACTCAAAGGACTCTGTGTCCTACTACAGAAATTCTTGCTCATCCATGTTCATTGCTGCTATATTCATAACAGCCAATGATTGTAAGCAGACTAGGTATCCATCAGCTGATAATTGGATAAGTAAAATGCGGTACATTTATAGGGTGCAATATTATGTAGCTGTTGAGAAGTCCTAAATTATGAAATTCATATGTAAATGGATAGAGCTGGAAATAATGAGGTAACCCAGACCCAGAAAGACAAATGTCATATAGTCCCTCTCATTTGTGGCTCATAGCTTTGAATATTTAGATCTGTACGCTTTATTTGTAGTATCCATAGAGGTCAGGAAATTCCTAAGGGACCATGATATGGGGGACTTTCAAGGAAGAAGAGGAAAGAGAACGCAGGAGTATAAATGGGCAAAGGGAATAATGGATCAAGAAGTGTCAAATGGGGTGGGGGTTTGAAGGCAGAGTAGATAAAGATATGGGAAGGTGTAACTAACAACGAAGACCTGTTACAAAATTCTTATGGAAACCTGCTACTGTAGAAGCTTCTTAAAATGTATACATATAGACATAAAAAGAGTTAACATAGAGTTACCCTGTGATACATCAATAATGCCCCTGCAGATGCCACAGGCTAATAAATAAAAAGCCTAATGCCAGGAATGAGTTATCTTCTTGGGAGTGGCTGGCCATTGAGGTTCCGTAGATCTAATAAAATTACAGGCTCTTAGTTTCCAATACTCTTATTTCCAATACTCTTAGTTTCCCTCCAAAATTTTATTATAAGACACTTTTACTAAAGATAGCACATATTTGAGCCATAGCACATAGATAAACCAAGCTGCTACTGACTTGGAATCACCATCTCAAGTAGCTAGCTTTCATTATGTTGGGAGGTGCTATGCAAGCTATTAGAAGAGAAAAATCACCATCAGTTTATATCTTTGTATAGCCAATGATTGTTTTTTAAGAGGTATCACTAAAGACTATAAACACCATTTGAAAAAAATGAATGATGATACTTAGGTCCTTTCAACCAGTCCATGGCAGTTATTCACAATGACTGAGAATTAGAGAATCTGACACATCTAATGCATCTCTGGGTGTGCATATGTATATGTGTGTATATGTTGTTATGTGTAAACCTCAATAAATATTAATTTCCATTATTTATAATTAATTTCATAGCACTTGTAACATCTTTATTTATTTACACTATCATTTTTGTTCACTGATATGAGACATTTAAGGTGACAACTTAATATTTTGTGTACCAGTATCACATTTCAGCTCTAAAATCCCAATGACTTGAGCAAATTCCATTAGTTCTAGGGTTACATCTCTACTTAACCTTGGTGATGATTCATATTCATTGTTAACTTGGCAGATCTAGAATCAACTGTGGAGCAAGACTCTGTGCATTTCTGTGGCAAATTATCCACATTAGGTTATCATTTGGGCCTGCCTGAGAGGAATTATCTTGATCAAGTTAACTAAGGTGGGCAGACACACCAAAAATGTGAAGTCCATTCAAGGGCCATGATGCTGAACTGAATCAAAAGGGGAAAGTGATCTGAGCATGAGCATACAATTCTCTCCATCACTTCTGAAATACAATGTGACCAAACACTTACCTCCTCCTGCTGCCTGCCATGCCTTCCCTGCCATGTGGACTATAACCCCAAACAGTAAGTCAAAATAAATCCCCTTTTCCTTACACTGCTTTTATAAGTAATTTTCTTTTAATATATTTTTTATTTTATTTATTTTATGTGTATGAGTATACTGGTGTACTGCCTGCATGTAAGTAGGTGCACTCGTGTCATGCAATGCTACAGAAGTCTGAAGAGGGTGTCAGATTCCCCTGGAACTGGAGTTAAAGATGGTTCTTAGCTTCCATGTGGGTGCTGGAAATTGAACCCAGGTCCTCTGCAAGAGCAGTCTGTGCACTTATCTGCTGAGCCATTTCTCCAGCCCCAGTGATTTTCTTTTTATTTTGTGTGTATCAGTGTGGCTTGCTCATATGCATGCACACCATATGTACAGTCTGTCTGGTACCACTGGAGTACAGAAAAGGGCATCTCAGATTCTTTGAAACTGGAGTTTAAGAAGCTCATGCTCCAAGTGAGGGCTGGGAACCTAGCACCAGTCCTATGCAAGATCAGCAAGTATTCTTGAACCAAGCCTTCATTCTAGCCTCCTTAAGTTGGTTCTATCAGGGTATTTTATCAGAGAAATTGGGAAAATTACACAACCTCCTAGAAAATTCTGTAACAATAATATGTATCATCTTAATCTACCCTTGTCTATCAAGTATTATTATAAATCATTTTGTCTTTCTTTTGCTTATATTTTCTTTGACAAATCTTATTGCTACTCAATATTATTCCAACCATTAATTGCAAGCTATCCAGTAGATGACAAAAACAGGATATTTGAATAATCACAAATAAATCTTTCATTGCTATGACTTATAAATAATGTCCAATTTTAAAATGAGATCAAGCTATTACATTAAATAATAGCAAAAGGCAGACACTAACACATTTACAATGCCAAGCACATATTTGGTTGCATAGATATTCAAAACATGAGGTCAGTATTCTTCCTTGATATGTTGGCAAGTTAACATTTAAACTGGGATTTGAAACATGAATTGATTTTAAATTTTTTTTATTTTATTAATTTTATTTATTTCTGTATGTGCATGAATGTACTGTCTGCATGCAAGTCTGTGCACCCGTGTCGTGCAACACCGCGGAGTTCAGAAGTGGGTTTCGGGTTCCCCTGGAACTGGAGTTCTCCTGGAATTGGAGCTTCAGACGGTTCTCAGCCGCCATGTGGGTGCTGGGGATCGAACCCGGGTCCTCTGTAAGAGCGGTCGGCACTCTTAACCGCTAGGCCATCTCTCCAGCCCCATGAATTGATTTTAGAAATACAGAGATGATTAAGTGATACTCAAAAAATTGAATATAATAAGTAAAATGAATAAATTGGAAATACCTGGGCAAGGGCTACAGAGAAGAGCACATGCTTTTATTAATATAAATTTACAAATAAGAAATAAATTAATAGAAAATAATGTATAAGATGTGCATTAGGATGAAAATACAGAGGGCTTTGGAACAAATTAAGACAGTGTTTTAAAGTGATCTCCTAAAGTTTTACATCAAGTAGGTTAAAAAGATACCACTTGAAATATGAAATGGAAAAATTCATATAAGAGGATATGGCACATGTCATGAAAGCTAAAAGTTGGGAAAGGAAGGATAAAGACAATGAATGGACAAATATGAAGACAGTGTAATTATATATATATATATATATATATAGAGAGAGAGAGAGAGAGAGAGAGAGAGAGAGAGAGAACAGATAATAGATATATGTATATGCATGTGAACAACATGAGGAAACCAATTACTTGGCATATCTAAAAATTAATAGAAAAATAATTAGAAAAGAAACAGATCAACTCCATAATGTGCAGCAGAAGATGCAGAACTAAGCAACTAGCTCATAGATTTCTCAAGTTGAGTCATTAAGGCATTGCACAGATTTTATATTGTATGATGTTTACTTTCTATTGTCAACTGATTGTATTCAGAAACACTTAAGGCATTAATGAGGCACACCTTTGGATATTTCAAGAGAGGTTCAACTAAGGGGGGAAGATCCACCCTGAATGTGGGAGCACCATCCGTGGCTAGAGTCCAGGACTGAGTAAAAAGGGGAAGAGGAGAAATCCAGAAGAGCCAGCATTCCCTTTTTCATGTTCCCTGGTCAGTGCCATAGCCACACCCACTCGTACTCCCATGAGTTCTCTCAATGATAGACCTCAACCCTCCAAATTATGCCTCAAATAAACCCTTCCTCCCATAAGATGTTCTGTTGAAAAAATATAGACTCTCTGGATTTGAGCCTTAATAAAAATTTTAGAATTGCCTATCTGTGGGTCACATAAATAGATAAAAAGATCCATTTTGACCGAGGTAGAACAGTATGAGTTAGGATTACCCTGAAAATGCTAAAAAGAACAAGGATAAAAACAGATGAGATAATTATCTTAAACTGTGTTCTACAAAATGACAAATTTAGTCTAAGATTAATATGGAAAGCTAAATTCCTCAAAGTAGCTAGAAAAATTGTAAACAAAGGTATATTTTTAGCTTATATTATCTATTTTTAGGTTGCTTTATAAGCACAATAATTAAATGGTTTGGATTATATGAGCATAGATATATAATTAATTGAAATGTGAGAGTTCCTCAATCAACATTGATAGTATATTGATTGTTCCTAGAGATATCAAAGCTATTCACTAGATAGAAGATACATTGTTATCAGTAAATATTGCTACAACAAATTCTTATTGATCTGCCATTAAGATTTTCTTTCCCTTTACCATGTTATATCAAAGACTGAAAATGTTCTTTAAAGAAAAATAATAGAAAATGACTGTGTCCTTCCTCAAAGCAAAACTTCCTTATTTAAGATGCAAAAATTATGAGTTACTTAATAATAGGAAATAAAAAATTCATTATATCAAAATTTAAAATTTCTCATCAATTGAAATTATAAAGAAGATAAAGCAAAGGCCACCCTCTGAAAGAAACATTTGAGAACACAGATACTTCTTTTTTTTACATTTTTATAATGTTTTTATTGATGTTTTGTGTATTTCAGAACACAGATACTTCTAAGAAATTTAATCAAAATAAGCAAGGATGTCCAAAGATAAGTAATAGCATGGCAGAAATGTTTCATAGAAGATTATAAACCACAAACAAGCATACAGAAAGGTTGGATATAATATCACAAGTGAAATGCAAATTAAGACCCCATTACCCACCTGTGACAACAATTAGTATTATAAAGACTAAATCCAGTGTTAATAGAAGGAGACTGTGGCAACCTCTTTCATTTCTAGTGGTAATGTACAAGTTTACAATCACAGAGGTTCTATTAGATGACTTTAGGGACACTAAGAAACTATCAAAACTCATCAAATAAAACCTTTATGTTTGGATTTAAAACATAACTTAAAGGCTGGGTACAGTGCCCTTTCTCTACTATCCCAGTACTAAGGAACATAAGTAAGAGAGAGGGAGAGTATGAATTCAAGGCCAGCCTGACCTACAACACAGTGAGTTCTAGTACAGAGAAATACACCATCTCCAAATAGAAAACAAAAGTAATAGTTTTAAAATTAAAATTTACAATAAATCTGGCAAGCTGGTGTAGGTGCCTGCTGAAAAAGCTGAGTACCTGATTTTAATATCCCCCCAGCAAATATAAAATTTTTTAAATAAAATTTAAAAATGTCTCAATAAATAGATTAAATATCAATTAAATTCATTTTTGAGAATACCATTAAAAGAATAATAACTGATACTAGTCAAAAACTACATTTGATTCCACATAACTTTTTTTTTACATTTCACAATCTCTAAAATTAGAATGCCTCTTGTAGTTGATGGAGTTACTTTCTTGTAGTTCCATGAAATAATAAGTCTTCTTATATGTATATCAAATTCAAAGAAATGTGGTTAATACTAATAGTTTGACCAAAATAATTTTATTAAAGCATGCTTCATTATTTCCTTCATTTCAGGAGAATTAAATGTCAGGTATATTTTAAAGTACTACACTCTATTAATTTTAAATAAAAATATTAATCTTATAAACAATTTAGACAAAAAGCAGTATATACCTAGGCTGGAGAAATGACTCAGTAGTTAAGACCATTGGCTTCTCTTACAGAGGATCCAGATTTTGTTCCCAGTACCCACATAATGGCTAACAACCATCTATAGCTCCAGTTCCAGGGGATCTGACACCCTCTTCTGACTTTTGTGGGCATTGTACATCATAGATACATTTACATTCATGCAGGCAAAACTCTCATATGTATAAAATAAATTGGCCATTTAATTAGAATTTTAAAGCAGTACATATAAACAAAGTGAACTGACTTATAATAAATTTATTGTTCATGTTTTTAATTTTGAATATTGATTGTTCATGTGACAGTGTCTAGATAACTGGACATGCCTATAGTGGGTTGTCTTGACTAGGTTAATTGCATTGGGAAGATCCACCTTGAATATGTATAGCAGGAAGGTCCATCTTAAATGCATGCATCACCTTCTGACAGTCCCCCAGATACAGTCCAAGGGAAAAGCTTCTGGGTTTTGCCAGTTCGCCTTGAGTCGTGCTGGTGAGTTCGTCTACTATGTTGTTGCCATAGCCACTCCTCCTCCTACTGCTGCTGCTGCTCCCATCCTCCACTGACATGGAACTCAGCTCCTCTCCCCTTCTGGTATGGACTGAAGACCAGGAGCCCTCCAGGAGTTCTCCATGCCTTCTGCACTGAATTGGGTCTGCTGAGGAAGCCAGCCTCATGGACTGAGCAGTTACCTGTTCTCAGCCTCTCAAACACAGCCACTAGTGGACTGGCCAGATTGTTCCCTGTAATCAAATAGAATAAGTACCCTTAAAATATGTTCTCATTCTATTGTTTCTGTTCCTGTACAGAAACCTGATTAATTCAGACTGTGGTACTAGAAGTGGAGTCTGGCATTGAGAGAACATTTCCTACTGTCCCAAGGCATAGCATGATGCTTCTCTTTATTTATTATAGCCCCTTTTGCAGTATGCACCTTAGTTGCAACTTTTAACTTGCCTGAGTTTCTTTCTTCCTTTTAAGTACCATATTTTTATTTCTTTCTACCAAACTCTTTACTATCTCACTGAAGGCATGGGTAAGTGCTCCAAACTGTAGCTGTGCCATAGCTTGGATGCTCTCCTGCCTTGAAATTTACTCTGCCAAACAAATTGGTCTGTACCCTTTGACTTCAACTGCATTGACATTCTCAGGGCAAGTAGGGGCAGAATGAAGCCAGATCATTTGGCCAACTACCGCATTAATGACCTCTGACCCAGTTCATGAGTCTTTATTCCTTACTGAAACCTCTTGACCTAGGCTTGCACTGTGTTTTTCTGTTGCTCTCAGAATTCTTGTCTTCCAAGTTTGCACTAGAATGGTGCACCCATTAATCTCTTCTTACAGTATCCAAGGGCTTATCTAGCCCAGAGAGTTCCAAATTCTTCCACATTCCTCTCACAAACCAGTTCCAAGGATTAAGAACCACCAAGTCAGGTTTAAAATAGAAACAGCCCCACTGCTTGGTACCAAATTAGTAAAAGATACAAGAACTAATTTGTGGGGTCGCTGCCAAGATTCGTGGTGGGGCCCACTTAATCCTAGGACTACCCACGTGGAAAGCCCGTGCAGGAAAGCATACCACGTGTAGGCAGGTTGAGATTCGAATGCAGAGAGAGAGTTTATTCCAACATGTCTGCTTAAATATCCATCATGACTCAATTCGTCACTACACCCCACCCCATAGGTGTGGCTGGGGAGGTACCATTGGCTTAGAACCCACCCCATGGGTGTGGCCAGGGAGGTACCATCGGCTTAGAATCCAGCCCATCTAACTAAGCTTTCCCACATCTCACCCATTTAATTTTTTTATTTTTAATTTTTCTGAGAGGCAGGGGAGCTCATGGGTGAGGCTAACAACCCAAAGGAACCTGAGTTTTAAATAGTCAGCTGCTCAAGCCTGTTTTGAGTGCTAGGCAGTGGGGGACAGATCAGAACTAAAACTTTATTTTCACACTAAGGCCAATTAATATCCAAAAATCCCAACCATGAAGCTGATTGTCAAGCATAAGCAATGAATGTAAGTAACATTCATGTAAAACCAATTAGCAAGTATTTATGTTCATATTTTGAGCAACCCAATGTTCCCATAGTCCAATTGGAGAAGCTTGTATGCACAAGCATGTTGATCAAATAAGAGCCCAGTGTATATTGCTGTAGTCTCACGATTTACCCCAAGCTCTCCGCAGCCCTTACATTCTATCACACCTCCTCTTCCACAAGTTGTTCCCTAGGCTTTGGAAAAGGAGTACAAGTGGGTGAAAAGCAAAGCAGTCTGTTTTTTCTGGAGATGTCATTTTGGACTCTAGTCAGGTTGTTTCCCTTCATGGGTTGACAGCTTATCCAGGGTACCCTTTTAATCCTACTAACAAAGCACAAGCAATTAGATGTACAGGCACTTAAACATTATTATGGCAAGCTAAGCTGTGAGCATAGACACAGATGTTTGGATGGTATGCTAATCCACAAACTGTGGTTTCTCTATAAAGGGTGACAAGTTCTTATTGTGGCTTATATCATCTCCTAACCACTAGAGGACGTAAGCTTGTGGCATCAGCCATGAATTATTCCTCCAAGGAGAGAGCTATTATCCAATTAGATTTGGGATAAATATAGACACATGGCTGCCACTGTTGCACAATATCTTCAGGCAGTTGAAGGTGTAGCTGATACAGAGGAGCCTTGCTTGACTCAAAGAGACCAATATTTTGCTTTACTGCATTAGTGGCCTTTGGTAACACTCTGGCATTTCAGAGGCCAACTGCACACTAGCAAGTGATGTCTCAAAACATTTTTTCATGCTTACACCAGGTCTTCGACAACAGGGACTTACCACCTTTCTCCTTGCAGATATCCCATTTTTATAGGCAAAGGCCTTTATAATTTTGGGGGCTTGGATCCCCCAGCTAACATCTCCTTGGCAGAATAATCTATTGCTGATATCAGAGCTCTCCTGTATTAATATATTTTGCTTAATTACACAGCTTATAAAGACTTTACTATTATATTTGGCTCTAATTTACAGTTAGGGAATGACGTCATTACCATCATGCTTTTTCTTTTCCTATAAAAGGGAAGAGGTAGGAAGGTTTCTCAGCATCTGGAAGGTAAACTTCATTAGACCACATTATAAATAGTTAACCCAAATATAATTCAGAGAGATGCTCAGTGTCTGTGACTCAGGCAATCTGAGGTTCCTTTTTCTTTCATGTTCAGATGGGTCAGCCTCTCTGCTGGAATTTCCCAATCCATCCTGCACAGCCAAAAGTTGTACGTTTTCAGGCATTTAAGTTGGTGTTTTTACCTGTGAGAACATACAAATCTCCTCCCATTGTTAGTTTCAAGATCTCAAAATTAAAAATTTATCAAAAGGTTTGGAATACAGAAGGAATATTATACCACCTACCTCTTTATTTTTATTTTTATTTTTATGTTTTGATCTGTAGATGCCTAAGTTGTCCTACAAGTAAAGGAAAAATGTTACAAGGTGATACTGTATAGCACAGAAAAATATAGAGACCATTTGTGTACCTTAACCCCAAACTTATTGTTGGAAAGAATACAGATTATGAATAAAACAATTAACATTTTAGATTCCCAATTAGTTCAAATGTATTACCATTTTAAACTGCAAACCTTACAAAGTAGATTTTTGATAACTCTCTTACTCCAAGCTCTTGGCCTTCTCCAGGCCTGGCATGAAAACCTGCTTTAAAGATTTTACAGTATTTAGCTCTTAATAAAATTTTCTTTTACAGTTCTATGCCCATCAGTTAATTAAAGACTGGCTAGATATGCCCCATGAGATGTTGTTACCATCATAACCATCTTGATTGTTTTTGTGTGTTTTTTTGGTTTTTGTGGGAGCTTCTAGGAAGCTTCCTTTGTTGAACAGGTGCAATGCAGTCCTGCTAAGGGGAAAGGGATGCACAGTGCCCACTTTGTGGACAGTGTGGGGAACTAGCCTCATTGTGTAGAGGACAGTCAGTCACTTCCGTGACCTGACCGGAGAGGTATCTTCCTACTTGGGTCCTTAGCCTGGGACAACGAAGCACGTATCCCACTCTTGGCCAAAAGTTTTCACCTGCCCGCCCAAGCTCAGGACAGGAATTTCACACCAGCTATTCAGGTTGGTGGTCCGCAAAGGGAGCCTTTTCCCAAACCAACTGGCCACCTACAACACCAGAACAAATTGCAGGCCCAGCCTGTAAGCAAACAAAAAATTTAAAAATGGTGGCTGCAAATTCCACAATGATGTTAATTGGAATTTGATTTTTTTATACCTTTTATTTTTTATTCCCAAATACCCAAAAACTTATTAACACTTTAATACAATGAAAACCTGGCTGCATCTTTGTTTTAGATGTTGAAAGGGCATAACCCGTAGGTGGCAGTGTAGATCCATTATTTTAAATTTTTTAATAGATAACCCATAACCTTTGTTGAAACTGAATTATGTTTTGGCTGCTTAATATAAATTTGCGTCTTGAGAAGGAAGGGCCACGTTCCAACTCAGAGGCAATGTTTTTACTGGTATCATGGCTGTTAACATTGAAATATACTTAGAACACAGGTACACACATCCATATACATGTGTGCACGCACATACATACACATACATACATACATACATACTACATACAACAGGTTTATTAGGTTGACCTGTAAGGGAAAAAAGTCATATAGTTTGATGTCCAATGAAAAACATGAAAATTTTATAATTTTGTTATAGGGTATTTTTACATAATTAGAATAAATGTCCTAGTAAAGCATGAAACAGCTGAGATCCATAGCCACCATCTTAGGCCCATTTGCAACCACTTGCCTTCAATGAACTATACCTAAAGTTTACTATTCTTTCCCTATCCTATCCCTTATGGTTAATTACTCCTAAGCTCTACCTATGCTATTTACAAATCTAAAGATTGAGGATTTCTAAAAGTAGACAGGCCTGATCCATCATGTCTTATTATTAAGGACTTTGGAATAATAATCCATAATCACAATTACGACATTATTAATTAATTATTAATTATCAATAATTTCATTAACCATTATTAGTCACAACAGTCACTAATAATTATTATGAATAATTGCAATAATAGAGCCAACAATCTTACCATTAGACTGAATTTTAATCAATTATTTTAAATTATATTTAATAGCAATAACTATACCATTAATATAATTCTAATAATACCAACAACCTATCATTAAACGAATAATATGTATACTATAAACCCAATTAAAATTTGTTAACACAAAGGGGTATAACAAACATTTTTTTATGAATTGAATCTATTTTGTTTAGTAGTTAGCTCATAATAGATTTAAACCTGTAGGATTATAGATGAATTGAAAGTGGGAAATCACATTCACTCACACATACATGCAGCTTGAAGAGGGCTTAAGGAACATACAAGCAGTTTTTTCAAAAAATTTTCTCATTTAAATTGAACCAAAATATCAATTTACGTTGTTAAAGAGACTTTTACCAATGGTCCTTAAAAAAATATCAGAGCAAGTTTGTTTTGTTAGAACTTCAAGGCCTGTAAATTCTGCT
This sequence comes from Rhizomys pruinosus, assembly GCA_009823505.1. Taxonomy (NCBI): domain Eukaryota; kingdom Metazoa; phylum Chordata; class Mammalia; order Rodentia; family Spalacidae; genus Rhizomys; species Rhizomys pruinosus. The sequence goes on along the minus strand of VZQC01012730.1, from coordinate 522,247 downwards.
AGAAATCCATCTATCTTGTTTCCAAAGTGCGGAAATCAAAAGGATGTTACCTAAAATCAAAATTTAAAGGGCATGATTTAGATACCATGTGCTCAGTGGGGCAGCTGGTGTGCTGCACAGCAGGCAGGCTTATGGTGCACCAGGCCAGAGCTCAGACCACGTGTGATCTAGAATTCTTGAGAAGATATTTTTGAAGGTGAAACACATTTAAAAAGGAGCAAGATAAATTAAATCAATCATATCTAGGGTATCCGAGGTTAGGTAAAAAAATTACACTTTAAGTTAAGCATGCTGAAATGGATTTGAATTACTCGTTAGCTAAAATAAATCCCAAACTTTGGATCTATAAATAGCTGGCAGGTTTTTTAGGTAAGAGTTAGATTTAGAGAAAACCCATAGAAGACAAGAGAGCAACACACTTTTAATCCAAAACAGATTTGTACACAAAATTTAAGAGAAAAATGACCAAGGCTTGAAATTATTTGGAAGAGACGGCTCTTGGGGGAGGGTGGTTCTGTGAAAGGCCTTAGTTTACAACATAAAGAAGTGTGCTCAGGTCGACCAGAGCTACTGGGAGAAAATCTACATATGAACAAGATTGGAACCGAACTTAGGAGCCTGAGCAGGCTCTTCTTTGGGGAGGAAAATGGGATTTAAAACCAAAAGTTTTTCAGAACGCTGTAGAATTATAAAAAATTGTTTTAAGTACCACAGTGAGAAAACAGAGCTTAATTTTCCATCAACAATAGGAGACAGACTATAGTGTAGCTTGATCTCCCCATAACTAGAACTTACCAGGTAGCAGGATAAAAGACACATATTCAGTGAGACAGTCTCACAGGCATGCTACAACTGTGTTGGAGAGGACAGAGTAAGTGAATGTAGATCTTCTAATCAACAAAGGAGTTCCTCTTATCCTGTAAAATTCATGGAGGTAGACCTAATTGATTTGTGTGGCTTAGATATCCAGGACCTTGTACAAAGTGTAAGAAACAAAGGGAGATTTTTCTACAGCCATTGGCTCAAGAAGGATGAAAGAGGTTTTGATGGATAATAGACATATCATTCATAAAATGCTTAAGAATCACAAACTGCCAACTGGTGCAACATCCCAAGAGTAATGCTATCATTGTTACCATTACCTACTACTTTACTAGTGGCAATAAAATACCTTCCCAGTGCTCATTAATCAGAATAAATATTTCTTGCCAACACCAACAGTTTCCTAATTTCGAAGCCAATGAGTTCTTTCAGTTTTTATTTCCCTTAGCCTCTCTTCAGCCACTCACTACCAGTGTGACTCATTCCCTACCTTGCTTACTAATTGAAATCACATTACTTATCTTTGACTACTTGCTTTGGAATTTTATGAGTGTTTTCCTAGATTATTCTGCAAAATGACAACTAAGCCTTACCTTCTATCTGCACATTGTGGATAAAATTACACTACAGTAACACATAAGGATTTTTAAAGTCCAGGGCTGGAGTGTTTTGCTTCCATAAATCCTTTGCTTCCACTGCCATAATCTAAATCACTTAACACAAAGGACTGTACAATTACAAACTACTAGCTTTGTATCAGTTGATGAATCACTATGTCCTAACTTCCATTGCCTTTTTTCTGCCCTCCCTTATCTTTAATGAAACTAAACTTCCTATTTCTAAGGGCTTGGACTTAGGAGTTTCTTCTACTCTCCTTTCTAGTATCAACTCTCTTCTTTGCTGAGTATTAGTCATTATCAAAAAGCATCCTTGTTAATTGTACTAAAATGCAAGTAAATAGGTAGCAAATCTTATTTATGGAGAAGATAAGAAAGTTGATATGATGTCAATTAGCTTGGAAAATGCATTTTATATCACCTTTCTAACTCACGAGCTTGTAGGGATTCCAGGTAGGAAGTCAGGGCAGGAACCTGGAGTCAGAAGCTGAAGCGCAGGCAAGGAAGAACATCTCTACTGGTTTGTTCCCCTGGCCCATGCTGAAACCTGTTTCCTTATAAAATACAGGTCACCTGCCCAAGGTGGGACCACCCACATCACCTGCAACTAATCAAGAAGACGCCCTACAGAATTGGCAAAAGCCATTCCAAGGTGGAAATTTCCCTAATTGAGGCTCCCTCAACCCCAGGTGTGTCAAGTTGACACTAAGCTATCCCACACCTGCCTATCAATGGCTCCACCTACAGTGGCTGGGCCCCATTATCAATCAATTCAATCCCCCACAGACATGCCCACAAGCAATTCTGATCTGAAAGAATGATACATCTAAGTGCACCATCTAAACCTAACGCTCAAGGGCACATAGGAAGAGGGGGCAGACAAATTCTAAGAGCCAGAGGAACAGATTGAAGGTGTGCTTTACAGAACTTTTACGTTAGATAATTGAGCAACTAAGAATTCTAATGAAAAAATAGTGACTTAGATAAAGAAAACTAGCTAATGGTCAACAACCCTTAAGTTTAGCAGAGAAAAGTTTATTTCAATGACATCCATTGGTATTAATGGTCAAATGGAGTGAACTTATAATTTGGTATAGAGGACCCCAGGTGTGGAGCACAGGGGCAGGATTGATGGTGTTTGGGCTTGGCCAAGGAAGAACCTTCAAGCACTCCTTGGGGAAAACATGACATATTTTGGTTAAAAAAAAAAAAAGATTATGTTTAACAGTTAAAAGTATTTTGTAAATAATTTTCTCTTTTTATTGATACATGCTACAAACATTCATAATTTATCCTTATATAACCTATGGTGTTCTATCATATAGGAATATAATATATTCATATTCTAAAAAAGTAGAGAATAGAAAGTTATACTTCTTTTACCTGCATGCAAGATTACGTTTAAAATGTGAATCTCGAGCCAGGTGTGGTGGCGCATGCCTTTAATCCGTGCACTTGGGAGACAGAGGCAGCTGGATCTTTGTGAGTTCAAGCCAGCCTGGTCTACAGAGTGAGTTTCCAGGACAGCTGTAGCTACGAAGAACCCTGTCTTAAAAAAAAAATGTGAATCTCTAAATGTGCTTTGGAAACTAATAGTTTATTTTTCAGATTTTGTAATTTTGATTTATATGTGGAATGTATATATGCATATTTTGGAAATATAAAATCAAATGTAAACGAAAAAGAGAGAGAAAAGCCTATCCAAAGAACTGACCAAACAGTAAACCTGTGCACTGAAAAGGTTATAAAAGACTGAGAAAAAATACAAGACAGGCGGGGCTAGATAAGCCTAGCGGTTAAGAGGCACCGCACTGCTCTTGCAGAGGACCCGGGTTCGATCCCCAGCACCCACATGGCAACTGGAACCTGTCTGAAACTCCAATTCCAGGAGAATCCTTCCAGGGTAATCTGAGACCCTCTTCTGAACCTAACTCCGCAGCGTTTGCACGACACGGGTGCACAAACCTACATGCAACAGTACATTCCTAACACATTCAAAATAAATAAAATAAAAAAAAAAGATGCAAGACAGGACCGTGTATGACAGATCCATGAGCTCTGACGGGGGGGGGGGATGAGGGGTGGGCATGGATAGGAGGAATGAGTCTAATTTGATTAAGAGAAGTATAAACAAAAAAAAAAAAGCAGATAATATGCTAATAAAATAAAAAGGTTAAGAAACAGGCTAGAGAGATTGCTCATGTGGTTAGGGGTACTGGCTTGCTCTTGTAGAGGTCCAGATTGCATCCCAGACGCTCTCACAGAGCTGCATAACATAGCTGTAGGGATCCACGATACCTCTCTGACTCCACAGGCACTGCGAACATGGCACAGTAGGCTTACACGAGTGCAGGCAAACATCATGCATAAAGTAAAAATAGCAAACAAGATAGTTTAAAAATTAGAAAACAAAGTTATTTGACTTTAAATTCTGTATGTGAGGTACCAGCCCTGAGAAGCCCTATCCAAAAAAGGATGTGCCACATTTGATCAACTTCAATTTAAGACAGTAATGGCATGAAAGTGGGTTGGAAGAGATGTAAGGAATTTTCATGTGTGAGGGATTTGAATATTTAAGGTCAAAGAGCAGACATTCATAGCCTATATTTTCAATGGTAGCTGCAGTAACATGCCATTTCATAGATGTTATGCATTCTGATGCTACAATTCTGTTATTATAACTAAATGTTTAGAAGATGCAATATTAATAAGAATGTGATATGTCATATACATACTGCCATGCTCAATCCTAAATCACACCCATTATTGATTAAACAGTTTAGAAGAAAAGAATTTGCAAAATAATTAAATGTTTCTGGAATACTTAGGAAATGCCAATCCTTTAGTAAAACTTTATGCATAGTTAGTATTCTTTTCAGAGAAAACTGAATGCTTACAGATCAATAATAAGTTGAAAGGCCAAGGATTATCACAAGAATACTTGACGTTATGGTTGAATACTTTTTGTTCTATACATAGAATATTTCTGGGACTGTATTTTACTTTCTCTGCTATTAGTGGTTTATTCTTATTTTTAATCCACCAATATTATCTATACTGTCCCTTTTTCCTATCCTCTCATCTCCATATTTTCTATTATTAAATGCTAAATGGCCAGCATAAATCTGAATACAACACAAGATTTGGTTTTTTCACCCCAAATTACCATGACAAAATTTGTAGTTCACTTTAAATATTAGGAAATAAATACTAACCTTAAAACAACTCATACAAGGATGGGAGGGGCTTTGGGGGGAGGGGCTGCCGATGGGGTGGGCGTCCCCCATCACCGTGGTCCCTGCGGGGTAGGAGTAAATTTAAGATGAGACTTTCATAACAGATCAAATACCTGAACTGAGTGAGCTTCGCCAGTGATGAACCTTACGCTTATAACCTGAATGGAGTTGTGGACTTGGAGCAGGAATCCATCCCTTTTTTTTTATTATTTTTATTTATTTTTTTATTTCTGATGGTGTATAATATAAACTGTCGTGCATGCAAGTGTGTGCACCATGTCGTGCAATGCCGCAGGTCAGAAGAGGGTCTCTGATTCCCCTGTGCGGAGTTCTCCTGGAAGTTGGAGTTTCAGACGGTTCTTTTTTGTCTCCTCACGCCGCCATGGTGCTGGGGGTCCGAAACTGGGTCCTCTGTAAAGCGAGCAGGTGCTCTTAACGCCTAGGTGCATCCTCTCCAGCCCCAGGAATCCATCCTTGAAGAGATTTCAAGAGGGGCTCTTACCGTAGTGAGGAAGCTTTAAGAAGGCTGGCTATAAAACTCAACATGCAAAGATAACAGTTAGAATTGGTTCCTCCTTTCGCAAGCACATGAGCTTTACTGGCAGACCCATAGCCGTGATGAGGCTCGCCCCAGAGAGGTCAAGCCATTCAGCGCTGACAATGTCCTAAGCCTCCATCCTCAAGCACCACCCAACATCGGGGACAAAGGTGAAGATGACAGAGCCAGAATAAAACCAACCAGTCCCAAGAGGGTTTTCTGAGTCCTGTGGAAAGGTGTCCCAGAAACTCCAGGGCCACACCCAACTCCCCCGTCTGTAGGTGGGTGGTTTTTTTGTTTGTTTGTTTGTTTGCTTTGTTTGTTTTTTAAGGGATCTACAATGAAATACACGCAGTTGTTGCAGATAACATGACGTTACTCATGTTTGTACCTACAATTAGGAATTGGTTTTTGAGGGGTTTTGGTTTGTTTTGAGCTTTGCTTGCTTGTTTTGAAATGGTCTCTTGTAGAGCAGGGTGGCCTTCAACTCAGGGGATTCTCTTGAAATAGTTTCATTCACCACCACGCCCTGGAGATATGGCAGATTGACATATAAAATTCATTTAAAAACCATCATAAAACACACTCATACAACTATTAGGTCTATATTTTTATCTTAGAACCCAGCTTTCTTTGCTTAATCTGACTTTTATTACTCAATACATAGTGTTTCAATTCCACTATAAACATATCTTTTCTCATTCTTTAAGGGTAGTAAATTATGAAATTCAGTCTGAAGACAATACTTTGTATCATAAAATGTTCAAAATGAGGAAATAAACCCGTTATAGCTACTTCATGATCTGCAATATTCAAAACAAATTCAAATCTCTCGTTTTTTGGGTAAACATAAAATCAATTGTGCAGCAAATTTCAAGCTTATCTAGTGATTCCCCTTCCAAACCAGTTTATAAAAAAATCAGTGTTAGGCCATGACATGGCTCAGCAGGTAAAGTCCTTTNCACATGCCCTCAGACCACTGTCCCATTCACCAAAACCAGCAGGAAAGATGGCTCCACCACAACAGATAGATACCAGGAGAGAGAGAAGAAAAAGAAGAAAAGGGCAAGATTTGGGGTTTGCATACCTAAGTTGTTAATGTTTCCTTCTGCCCCATGTTCAGATGCCATTTGTGGGGTCACTGCAGGGATTCATGGCAGGGCCCTCTTAATCCTAGGACTACCCATGTGGAAAGCCCGTGCAGGAAAGCATATCACGTGTAGGCAGGTTGAGGTTCGAATGCAGAGAGAGAGTTTATTCCAACATGACCACTTAAATATCCATCATGACTCAATTAGTCACTACACCCCACCCCATATGTGTGGCCAGGGAGGTACCATTGGCTTAGAACCCACCCCATGGGTGTGGCCAAGGAGGTACCCTCTGCTTAGAATCCAGCTCATCTAAGCTTTCTCATACTAATTTGTATTTTATCTTACTTGTAGGATCTTTCCTAATTAGGAAATATTAATAGAAATATGATAAAACTACATATTTATCACCTGCAATTACTAAAATTGGTACTTGAAAAGAGGTATATAATTCCTTCCCCTTTTTCATTTCTTTCAACAGAAATTATAATTATAAAGTTATTATATGTTCTTCACACCCATATTGTTACATTTGGTATTTATCTTAAACAACCAAATTATGCCACTGTGGTGGTTCAAATGCCCCCCATAGGCTTCAAGTATTCAGACATTTTGTCCCCAGTTGGTGGTGCTGTTTTGGGAGATCTTAGAAGGTGTGGCCATGCTGGAGAAAGTACATCATTGGGAATGAGTGGGCTTAGTGAGTTCAACAAGCCTTGCAGGCTCCAGTTGCTCTCTCTTGGCTTCCTGTGCTCATTGGAAGATGGAGCTTTCTGCTCCAGCCCCATCCACCATGCCTCCCCACCACAATGAACTCTTAATTCCCTGGTACTGTCAATCATAAGCTCAAATAAACTTTTCCTTTTATATGTTCCCTTGGTCATGGTGGTTTTATCACAGCAACAGAAAAGTGAATAATAGGCCACCTAATAGTCAAAATAAATGAACTGAATCTGCATTCTTCCAGAGACTCATTTTGAGACACACTGAGAAAAATGGAAACAGCAACAAGGTGCTGTAGGCTTTGACTGTGCTGAGTATTTTAACTATATTAATTAATTTAGTCCTGAGAAGAGCTCAAGGAATTTTTTTCAGTTAACATTTGAGGGCTATAAAGTACAGAATTATTAAACAATCTGCTGAAAGTCAAATAAATAGTTATATATTTACATATAGTATGTTTAGCTCCAGAATCTGAGCTGTTACTACTCTTTTATGTATAAATACAATATTACTATAAACTGCTATAAAATGAAAAAAAATAGATAAAATATAAATATATGTCTCATTTGGATAAATGCACAGATCCAGTACTTTAATTCAGCAAAGTGGAAGAGATGAGTTGGTGGTTGGGTGTGTGGTCTTTGACAGGTTTGGCCATTTGGCAATCAGTTCCCAAAAAACATTTTCCCAGAGCACTCTGGCAACTTGAACTGAACAGAAAGCACAATACAAAGTTTGACAGCCAGGAACAGAAGTGTAACATGATTTCTACACATATTTTGATGAGGAGAATTCGGTCATTTGCATAGCAACAATATGAGTGTCAAAATTGGACTGAAAGATAATGAATGAAATAATTCATCAATAAAAGTATTAAAAATGGAAAGCAAGATTCAAGTGTTGTTAAGTCAGAAAACAGAAAATGGGTACAATTGAGACTTGCCCAAGTGTACTCATAGAAATAAAAAACATACAGAAAGATAGACAGATGATAACTAGGTACCACAGTGAGAAAACAGAGCTTAATTTTCCATCAACAATAGGAGACAGACTATAGTGTAGCTTGATCTCCCCATAACTAGAACTTACCAGGTAGCAGGATAAAAGACACATATTCAGTGAGACAGTCTCACAGGCATGCTACAACTGTGTTGGAGAGGACAGAGTAAGCGAATGTAGATCTGCTAATCAACAAAGGAGTTCCTCTTATCCTGTAAAATTCATAGAGGTAGACCTAATTGATTTGTGTGGCTTAGATATCCAGGACCTTGTACAAAGTGTAAGAAACAAAGGGAGATTTTTCTACAGCCATTGGCTCAAGAAGGATGAAAGAGGTTTTGATGGATAATAGACATATCATTCATAAAATGCTTAAGAATCACAAACTGCCAACTGGTGCAACATCCCAAGAGTAATGCTATCATTGTTACCATTACCTACTACTTTACTAGTGGCAATAAGATAACTTCCCAGTGCTCATTAATCAGAATAAATATTTCTTGCCAACACCAACAGTTTCCTAATTTCGAAGCCAATGAGTTCTTTCAGTTTTTATTTCCCTTAGCCTCTCTTCAGCCACTCACTACCAGTGTGACTCATTCCCTACCTTGCTTACTAATTGAAATCACATTACTTATCTTTGACTACTTGCTTTGGAATTTTATGAGTGTTTTCCTAGATTATTCTGCAAAATGACAACTAAGCCTTACCTTCTATCTGCACATTGTGGATAAAATTACACTACAGTAACACATAAGGATTTTTAAAGTCCAGGGCTGGAGTGTTTTGCTTCCATAAATCCTTTGCTTCCACTGCCATAATCTAAATCACTTAACACAAAGGACTGTACAATTACAAACTACTAGCTTTGTATCAGTTGATGAATCACTATGTCCTAACTTCCATTGCCTTTTTTCTGCCCTCCCTTATCTTTAATGAAACTAAACTTCCTATTTCTAAGGGCTTGGACTTAGGAGTTTCTTCTACTCTCCTTTCTAGTATCAACTCTCTTCTTTGCTGAGTATTAGTCATTATCAAAAAGCATCCTTGTTAATTGTACTAAAATGCAAGTAAATAGGTAGCAAATCTTATTTATGGAGAAGATAAGAAAGTTGATATGATGTCAATTAGCTTGGAAAATGCATTTTATATCACCTTTCTAACTCACGAGCTTGTAGGGATTCCAAGGTAGGAAGTCAGGGCAGGAACCTGGAGTCAGAAGCTGAAGCGCAGGCAAGGAAGAACATCTCTAACTGGTTTGTTCCCCTGGCCCATGCTGAACCTGTTTCCTTATAAAATACAGGTCCACCTGCCCAAGGGTGGGACCACCCACATCACTCAATAATCAAGAAGATGCCCTACAGAAATGGCAAAAGGCCAGTCCAATGGTGGAAATTCCCTAATTGAGGCTCCCTCAACCCAGGTGTGTCAAGTTGACACTAAAGCTATCCAGCACACCTGCCTATCAATGGCTCCACCTACAGTGGCTGGGCCCCATTATCAATCAATTCAATCCCCCACAGACATGCCCACAAGCAATTCTGATCTGAAAGAATGATACATCTAAGTGCACCATCTAAACCTAACGCTCAAGGGCACATAGGAAGAGGGGGCAGACAAATTGTAAAAGACAGAGGAACAGATTGAAGGTGTGCTTTACAGAACTTTTACGTTAGATAATTGAGCAACTAAGAATTCTAATGAAAAAATAGTGACTTAGATAAAAGAAAACTAGCTAATGGTCAACAACTCCTTAAGTTATAGCAGAGAAAAGTTTATTTCAATGACATCCATTGGTATTAATGTCAAATGGAGTGAACTTATAATTTGGTATAGAGGACCCCAGTGTGGAGCACAGGGGCAGGATTGATGGTTGTTTGGGCTTGCCAAGGAAGAATCTTCAAGCACTTCCTTGGGGAAAACATGACATATTTTGGTTAAAAAAAAAAAAAGATTATGTTTAACAGTTAAAAGTATTTTGTAAAATAATATTTTCTCTTTTTATTGATACATGCTACAACTATTCATAATTTATCCTTATATAATCCTATGGTGTGTGCTATCATATAGGAATATTAATATTCATATCCTAAAAAAGTAGAGAATATAAAGTTATACTTCCTTTTACCTGCATGCAACTTTACTGTTAAAATGTGAATCTCGAGCCAGGTGTGGTGGCGCATGCCTTTAATCCTAGCACTTGGGAGACAGAGGCAGCTGGATCTTTGTGAGTTCAAGGCCAGCCTGGTCTACAGAGTGAGTTTCAGGACAGCTGTAGCTACAGGAAGACCCTGTCTTGAAAAAAAAAAATGTGAATCTCTAAATGTGCTTTGGAATTAACCTATAGTTTATTTTCAGATTTTGTAATTTTGATTTATATGTGGAATGTATATATGCATATTTTGGAATAATATAAAATCAAATGTAAACGAAAAAAGAGAGAGAAAAGCCTATTCAAAGAACTGACCAAAACAGTAAACCTGTGCACTGAAAAGGTTATAAAAGACTGAGAAAAAGATACAAGACAGGCTGGGGCTGGAGAGATAGCCTAGCGGTTAAGAGCACCGACTGCTCTTGCAGAGGACCCGGGTTCGATCCCCAGCACCCACATGGCAACTGAGAACTGTCTGTAACTCCAATTCCAGGAGAACTCCAGTTCCAGGGGAATCTGAGACCCTCTTCTGAACCTCCGCGGCGTTGCACGACACGGGTGCACAAACCTACATGCAGACAGTACATTCCTACACATTCAAAAATAAATAAAATTTTAAAAAAAGATGCAAGACAGGACCTGTGTATGACAGAATCCATGAGCTCTGACGGGGGGCGGGGGATGAGGGGTGGGCATGGATAGGGGAATGAGTCTAAATTTGATTAAGAATGTATGAAACGTGCTTATGTATGAAATGTGCTTAATAAAAATAAAAAGTTAGAAAACAGGGCTAGAGAGATTGCTCAGTGGCTAGGGGTACTGGCTGCTCTTGTAGAGGTCCCAGATTCAATACCCAGCACCCACAGGGCAGCTAACAAACATCTGTAACTACAGTTCAGGGGACTCTGATACCTTCTGACTCCACAGGCACTGCATGGCACAGGTAGGCTTACACACGTGCAGGCTATACAGTCATATGCATAAAGAAAAATAGTAAACAAGATAGTTTAAAAATTAGAAAACAAAGTTATTTGACTTTAAATTCTGTATGTGAGGTACCAGCCCTGAGAAGCCCTATCCAAAAAAGGATGTGCCACATTTGATCAACTTCAATTTAAGACAGTAATGGCATGAAAGTGGGTTGGAAGAGATGTAAGGAATTTTCATGTGTGAGGGATTTGAATATTTAAGGTCAAAGAGCAGACATTCATAGCCTATATTTTCAATGGTAGCTGCAGTAACATGCCATTTCATAGATGTTATGCATTCTGATGCTACAATTCTGTTATTATAACTAAATGTTTAGAAGATGCAATATTAATAAGAATGTGATATGTCATATACATACTGCCATGCTCAATCCTAAATCACACCCATTATTGATTAAACAGTTTAGAAGAAAAGAATTTGCAAAATAATTAAATGTTTCTGGAATACTTAGGAAATGCCAATCCTTTAGTAAAACTTTATGCATAGTTAGTATTCTTTTCAGAGAAAACTGAATGCTTACAGATCAATAATAAGTTGAAAGGCCAAGGATTATAGAAGAATACTTGCTTATGGTTGAATACTTTTTGTTCTATACATAGAATATTTCTGGGACTGTATTTTACTTTCTCTGCTATTAGTGGTTTATTCTTATTTTTAATCCACCAATATTATCTATACTGTCCCTTTTTCCTATCCTCTCATCTCCATATTTTCTATTATTAAATTAAAATGCAGCATAAAATCTGATATCTAAACACAAGATGTCAATTAACCATGACAAAATTTTAGTTACACTTTAAATATTAGGAAATAAATACTAACCTTAAAACAACTCATACAAGGATGGGAGGGGCTGTTGGGAGGGAGGGGCTGCCGATGGGGTGGGGCGTCCCCCATCACCGTGGGTCCCTGCGGGTAGGAGTAAGATTTAAGATGAGACTTTCAGAACAGATCAAACACCTGAACTGAGTGAGCTATCGCCATGATGAACCCTTACACTTATAACCTGAATGGAGTTGTGGACTTGGAGCAGGAATCCATCCCTTTTTTTTTTTATTTATTTATTTCTGTATGTGTATAAATGTACTGTCTGCATGCAAGTGTGTGCACCCATGTCGTGCAATGCCGCAGAGGTCAGAAGAGGGTCTCTGATTCCCCTGGAGCTGGAGTTCTCCTGGAATTGGAGTTTCAGACGGTTCTCCGCCGCCATGTGGGTGCTGGGGGTCGAAACTGGGTCCTCTGTAAGAGCAGTCGGTGCTCTTAACCGCTAGGCCATCTCTCCAGCCCCAGGAATCCATCCTTGAAGAGCATTTCAAGAGGGGCTCTTACCGTAGTGAGGAATCTTTAAGAAGGCTGGCTATAAAACTCAACATGACCTTGTAACATATTAGGAATTGGTTCCTCCTTCGCAAGCACACTGAGCTTTACTGGCAGACCCATAGCCGTGATGAGGCTCGCCCCAGAGAGGTCAAGCCATTCAGCGCTGGACAAGGTCCTAAGCCTCCATCCTCAAGCACCACCTCAACATCTGGGGACAAAGGTGATGATGACGAGCCAGAAAAAAACCAACCAGTCCCCAAGGGTTTCTGAGTCTGTGGAAAGGTGTCCCAGAAACTCCAGGGCCACACCCAACTCCCCCGTCTGTAGGTGGGTGGTTTTTTTGTTTGTTTGTTTGTTTTTTTGTTTGTTTTTTAAGGGATTCTACAATATAATAACACAGTTGTTTGCAGATAACATTGACGTTACTCAGTTTGTCATACAATTAGGTAATTGGTTTTTGAGGGGTTTGGTTTGTTTGCTTGCTTGCTTGTTTTGGAAAGGTCTCTTGTAGAGCAGGGTGGCCTTCAACTCAGGGGATTCTCTTTGAAATAGTTTCATTCACCACCAGGCCCTGGAGAATGGCGGATTGACAATAAAATTCATTTAAAAAAATAATAAAACAACTCATACAACTATTGTCTATATTTTTATATTAGAAAAGCTATTCTTTCTTAATCTGACTTTTATTACTATACATAGTGTTTCAATTCCATATAAAATATCTTTTCTCATTCTTTAAGGGTAGTAAATTATGAAATTCAGTCTGAAGAAAATAATTTGTATCATAAAATGGTATAAATGAGGATAAACCTTATAGTACTTATATGTACAATATTCAAAACAAATTTCAAATCTCTCTTTTTTAGGGTAAAATAAAACATCAAAATTGCAAGCAAAATTTCAGCTTTCTATTGAATTCCACCTTCCAAACCAGTTTATAAAAAAATCAGTGTTAGGCCATGAGATGGCTCAGCAGGTAAAGTCCTTACTGCCACACCTGAGAACAATCTCTGGAATGCACATGGTGGAAGGAGATAACAGTCTCTAAGAGGGTGGATTATGGTCTACTACATGGCGTACCCTGTTCTCTAACTTCTCACAATAAATAGATAATAATAGATAGATAGATGATAGATAGATAGATAGATAGATAGATGATAGATAAATGTAATATATTTTAAAAGATAGAGTGCTTTAATTGAGTTGATGCATTACAATTGTTTTTTTTTTCCTTAAGTTTTTCTGTGATGACAGATAAGGAAGAATTGGTTATTGTGCTCCTCAGATGCCAGGGAAACAGTAAATAAAAGTTCAAAAATTATTTGGCACAGATATACATCCATATCTGCATATGTTGAAAAATCAGTGATGACAAATGTGTCTTATAAATTATGAATGCCTAGCAATACACGGGCAAAATTCTTGAGAAACATTATTTTCTATGTTTATATTATTACCTTAAACATGAAAATGTCTAAAACATTTCTTTAAAGAATATGTTTACATGCAAAAAAGGAAGGATATATTTTCTATAGGAATATATTTTAAACAAGGTAAGAACTTGGCAAGTTTTTTTTTTTTAACAACTCTAAGTCCTTGCCTAGATCAATACAGAGTTTTAACATTGAACAAAATGTCTTTTGTATCTCTAGGCAAACAAAATATAGCTGCCTGGGGTAAAAATTATTCCATGTGCCCCCCAAGACACATGCTGAACTCAGAATTACACAGCATGCTCCTTGTCACAAAAATTGTGATTTGCTTTTCAGTCAAATGTTTCCTGCTGCTGGAAAAAAAATGTAAACTTTGTTTCATGAAAAGCTTTAACCTGAGAATTACTTCACCATGGTCCCCAAGTGAAATGTACTGCATACACTAGAAGGCATCCAGGAAACATCAGGTCTGGAAAATAACGCCCTTCTGTTTCGAAGTCATATGCATGCCCCCCATGCTTCTGTAGGAATTGTCATGTTCTCTCAGAAGCATCCTAAATCTAAAGGAAGTTCCCACAGAGCAGAATGTATCTCCCAGCAGTAACTGAATCATTCCTCTTATCTAATAATCTCCTGCAAATATACGTTTGGTTGTTGTACCACTTTCATAGAAGATAATACCCACCATGGGGCATTCATTTGGTATGTCAAATATTTCTTCAGAAGTTGTTTGTTTATTTGCTGTTAGAGTTGAGATAGAAGTACATGACTTCCACAAAAGGAGAAAGTAATATTCATATGAAAATATTAACAAAATAACGAAATTTTCATGAGTGCTCCCATCATCTTTTAAAAATATTTTTATTTATTATATTCTTTTATTTTGTGTGTATTAATTTTCGCCTGCATGTATTTAACTGCACCATATGTGTGTAATGCCTACATAGGCCAGTAAGTGTAGAATTCCCTGGAACTGGAGTTACAGACAGTTATTAGCGGCCATGTGGGTGATGGGAATCACACCCAGGTCCTCCGGAAGAACAACACTTGTTTTTAAGCTCTGAGCCATTTCTCCAGTTCCCCATCATCTTTATAAACAAAAAGACTCTGTGGCCATTTTACAATAAACAAATGAGGTATTAGTCAAGATGACTTGATGAAACTATTTAAAATAGAATTGACGAAATAGTCTGGAAATTTTACTTGTTTCTATTTCTTCTCTCAAGTATGAAAGAAAATTCCCACTGAAAACAACACATGCTGGCAGCATATATACTTCTAACTACTTTCCAATTTAATAAAAAAAAGCTAGAAATGACACAAACTGTTAACAAACATATCCTTTACCACATTCCCAGTGCCAGTCATTCCACATGGTGTCTAGGGATCTAGAAAATTAATGCGTGTAAATTTATTCAATGTTATTGATCATGCAATGTTAATAGTAATACTTCACTTAAATGCTAATATAAGAACAAGCAATGCATTCTGCCCTGCCATGTTGTTCTTTAAAATTTAAAGAATCATATACCAATAGAAATCTTCCAATTAATAGAGCATGTGTGCTTCTTGGTTTAAAACCTTTAGTTTAGAGCCACTGAGATGGCTCAGTAGGTAAAGGTGCTTGCTTCTATCCCTGTAACCCCCATGGTGGAAGGAGAGAAGTAACTCTATAAAGGAGCCCTCTGACCACATAAGCACCACGGCATGCATTCCTCTACACACACACACACACACACACACACACACACACACGCGCGTGCGCGTGCAAGCACACATGCACGCACGCTCATAGACACATACACACATGCACACATGTTTTAAAATCTTCAGTTTAATAAATATGCGGGGGCCGGAAAGATGGCTCAGTGGTTAAGAGCACCGACTGCTCTTGCAAAGGACCCAGGTTCGAGTCCTAGCACCCACATGGCTAAGATCCGTCTTTAACTCCAGTTTCAGGGGAATCGACACTCTCTTCTGACCTCCATGGTATTGCACGGCATGGGTGCACAGACCTTCATGCAGACAGTAGATTCACACACATAAGAAAATAATAATAAAAAAACAAATATGCGTTCCTGTCAGGTTCTTTTTGTTAAATTGATCTAAAATATCTTACAAACAATACCAAATAACTTCTTAGAAACTACAATCAGCTTGATTCCCCTGCACCTGGACCAGCTCCATTCCCCTACTCCAGGGCCCACATCTGCTCTGCTTAGCGAGTTAGACCCTCCTCATGTTGTCACATCCCCTCCATATGCCTAGGCTATCTCCTGATTGTCCCTCTTGAGATCTCCTGAGTAGCCTGCCAGAACATGGCCACTGGATCCACATAGTCTAGAAATTGGCCTAATCCCCTTCACCCTGCTGGAAAGCTCTTGAGTAGTCATCATGGAACCATCCCGTTCCACAAATACAAAATCAAAAGTGAGAACCTGAAACAGACCAACTAACTATTCATACATGGTCAGAAATCAACCAAGTTACATCAAGAATATGACAGAACCAAGAAAACATAACAATTATGAATAAATATGCATCAAACATTGGTACACTCAGATTCATAAAAATTGTACTCTTGGAATTCAAGACACAGATTAACCCAAACTCAGTAATAATAGGTAGTTTCACTACCTCACTTTCTCTAATAGGTCATTTGAAGAAAAAATAAACAGAAATATCTAAATTAAGTGATATCATATATCAAATGAACCTAAAGGACATCTACAGACTACTCCAGCTAAGCACCAAAGAAAGAATAATCATTATATCTGGTAATCTATGGTAATTTCTCACATGCTGGGGCACAAAATAATCCTCAACAAATACAAAAAGTTGCAATAATTCCATGTATTCTATTGGACTGAAATGCAATCAATTTTAAAGTTAACAGCAAAGGAAGATGAGTAGTAATTACACAAACTTATGGGGATTAAACGACACACTCCTGAATGATGAATTGAGACTAAATGAAAATGAAACCAAAACAAAACATCTAAGACACATAAGAGTACTAACAAGTAAATTTATAGCTATAAGCATACACATTAAAATTCAGAAAGAGGACAAATACATGACTTAAAAATACAAGTCAATTCATGATCTACATTTTCTTCTGTCAAGTATGGCAGGGTCTTCGTGTGGTTTATAAAATCTCCTAACCATTAGACATCAGCCGTGGGTTATTCCTCCAAGGAGAGAGCCAATAGCCAATTAGATTTGGGATAAACCACACGAAGACTCTGCCATACTTGACAGAAGAAAATGTAGATCATGAATTGACATACCATCCAAACATCTGTGTCTATACCAAAGTAACCTACCATAACAATTAGTACTGTTTAAATACCCATATATGTAATTGTGTGTGCTTCATTAGTAGGATCGAAAGGCTATATATTATACTGTTTAAATACCTAAATATCTAATTGCATGTGCTTCATTAGTAGGATCGAAAGGTTAAGCCTGGACAAGCTGGCAGCCCATGAAAGAAAACAGCCAGAACTGACTAGAGACCAAGACATCAGCTCCAGAGAAAGTAGAGTGTTTTGCTTCTCATTCACCTGTGCCCCTTTTCTAAGCCTAGGGAACAATCTGCGGAAGAGGGGGCGTGGTAGAATGTAAGGGCTTCGATTGGGGTTAATGGTGAAACTACAACAATATAGACTGGACACTCATTTGATCAACTTGATTGAACATACAAGCCCCCCCTTTCAGGATGGTGGGACCCATGAGCTGTGTGGGTTTGGGCACAACTGCTTGCAAATTGGTTTTACATGAAGGATGCTTGTACTCACAAATTATCACCTATTGTTAAAAAAAATGAAAACAAAACAAAACAAAAAAGCAGAGAAAGATGCAGAAAACTTACGGCAGAATGCATGATCTGCGATGGGTAGGGGTGGGGTGGGGGGGAAGGGAAGGGGATATATGCCTGAACTGAATTGGAAAATGATGTATGAAATACACAAAGCATCAATAAAAATAAATTAAAAAAAAAGCCACAAAAAAAATACAAGTCAAGAATTTAGAAAAGCAAGAACAAACCAAAGCCAAAATACAAGTAGAAATAAATAATAAAAATCTGAGCAGAAATTAATGAAATAAATAATTGTTGTATACCAAATTAGATTAATTGGTCAAGGCTATAAAATCTCTACCTGTTGGAAGATCTACATTTCCAGTTTTACTCTTCAATCATCTGGTCACAGGACCATCCTGAGGAATGCAGGTGCATCTTAAGTCATGCTAAATGGAAGGCTGGAATACCTAGTGAGTTAATGATATAGTGAACATCTCCTGCCTGGAATTCTGCCTCCTAGTGCAGTGCTTCTGAACCCATAACAGAGTTCATTAAGGGATTCACATTCTAAGAGCACAGTTGCTTTTAGATAAAGAGAAATACAACGTTAATGTTACTCAGTTTGCCTTACTGGATGCTAGCATCCACAAATGAGGGATACCATTTGTCTTTGTTTTTCTGGGACTGTGTTACCTCACAGCATAATATCTTCTAGTCCCATCTGTTTACCTGCAAAGTTCATGATGCCATCTTTCTTTACCACTGCATAGAACTCCATTGTGTAGATGTACTACATTTCCTCTATCCAGTCCTTGGTCAAGGGGCACATGGGTATGACTGGGTCAGGTGGTAGGCTCATTTTCAGTCTTTTCAGGGTTCTCCATACTGTTTTTCATAGTGGTTGTACAAGTTTACATTCCCACCAGCAGTGCATGAGTGTTCACCTTTCCCCACATCCTCTCCAGCATTTGGTATTATTTTTTTTTCTTGATCCTAGCCAGTCTTATTGGAGTAAGATGATATCTTAAAGTGGTTTTAATTTGCATTTCCTTAATTATTAGCGATATTGAACACTTTTTAAGATGTTTCTCAGCCATCTTTACTTGACAAAGGAGCCAAGAAGATACAATGGAGGAAAGACAGCATCTTCAGCAAATGGTGTTGGCAAAACTGGATCACCACTTGCAGAAAAATAAAATTAAATCCCTACCTCTCACCCTGTTCAAAAAGCAGTATGGGGAACTCTTAAAAAATGAAAAATAAATCTCCCATATGATCTGGTTTTACCAATCTTCAGCATATACCCAAAGGATGCATAATACTGCAGAGATACTTGTGCATTCATGTTTGTTGTTGATCTTTTCACAATAGCTAAGAAATAGATACAAACTAAATGTCCTGCAACTGTTGAATGGGTAATGAAAATGTGGTCTATTTACACCATGGAGTTGTAGCAGCTGCAAAGAAAAGGAGATCATGAAATTTGCAGGTAAATGGACAAGAGTAGAAACTATTGTATAAAGTGAAGTAACACCAACTAAGAAAAACAAGCGCCATATGTTCTCTCTCATTTTGGATCATAGTTCTAAATCTTTACACAGGAATACATATCCTGGTGTAACTGCAGGAGTCAGGAAAATGGAAAGAAACCATGGGGTAAAAGGAAGGAAGGAGCTCTAAAGAAGGTAGTAGGAGACAGGAATTATCAAGGGGGATAGGGAAAATGGGGGTATTTAATTGGGAGTGGAGGAAGGATGTTTAAATTGGCAGAGAGAGATGAGAGCTAAACAATGCTTAGGTGGTGTGAAAAAGTAAAGGGAAATGTATTAGTCCAAAAGCCTACTGAAATATACATTCAATATATGTATGTGTATGTGTATAAGTATATGTATATGTTGTATATGTATATGTGTATGTATGTGTATATGTATATGTATATGATGTATATGTATATTTGTATGTATGTGTATATGTATATGTATACGATCAATATATGTATGTGTATGTGTATATATGTATATGATCAATATATGTATATGTATGTGTATGTGTATATGTATATGTGTATGTGTACATGTGCATGTGTATAGCTGAAGACTATATAACAAGAAACATAGTATAAGACAGGAAAAAAAAATCTCCCTTCAATTTGTTGGTCAGAGTAGTCTAAGAGACATCAAAGATAACATGGGCTATTGCTATAACCCTTGATGCCCTCCCAGAATCTGAAGATTAGCCTCTTTTGCTGAAGGCTGGGCATACTTCAGACATAGGACTTGGAGCAATGGAGCTGTAACTAACCTGGAAGCTTCCTCCTTGAAGACTAGCCCTCAAAGTCTTGGAGGATACAATGTAAACTGCTAAGATAGAAAACCAATCAATGGTTGAACCCATCTATAAAGCCCAATAACCACAACAAAATGACTGGTACAGAAAACTAGCTCTATTGTTGCAGTTGTGGCACTTTTATCTCGGGGATAATCAATATATCTAATTGGACTTAAATCCCATTCAGAGTGAGAAAACCCCTGTATTGGAAACAGAACTAAATACACACAGTTGGAGAGGTCACAGAACCTAGAGAAAAACACACTCTGAGACAGACATAATTTCTTACTGTATACTAAATATGTTTCCTTATATTTACAGACAAGTATACCAGACAGCACTCATTAAAGAAGCTTCTTTTTTGCAACAGATGGAGACTATCACAGATTTCCACAACTGCTCAAATGCTCAGCCCTAAGTGACGCACCTAAGGCTCCTAGGATATAATGGAACATGGGGTACAGAGAACATCAATGAATCTCTCAGTGCTCATTAGCATAATTTCCTCATTCAATAGAGGTTAATTAACAGAGAAAGCCACAGCTGGCCTAAATGTAGAGAATGAGAGACTGCAGATTGTGTGTTCACAGACAGCTCTGCAATATTACACAACTGCCACCACTGTTGAAGAGGAGAGTGTAAGAGCCAGGGGTGCTGGGTGAGTCCAAGGAAAATGTTTTCCAGGCTTCTGGGAAATTTCTCAGAACTTTCAAGGGTGACACCATACACAAGACCCAGGCAAACTCAAACCAGGCAAAAACCCAGCATAGAAGTGGTGAAATGAGTAAGAAAATTGAACCTTAGCTGAGAGACTATTTGCAGCTGATTGTTGCTAGGTGAGGAAGAGCTGGTCCTCTTTAAGGGGAATGACACTAGATAGGGTGATCAAGACCAATGGATGAACTTTTACTAAGGAACATCTGGGAAAACAAACTTGATTCAACAGGCCTTACCATATATGACAGAATGCATGAAATCTGGTTTGGGAAACTATGGAAAAAAAAAGTCCAAATCCCAGACCACCTGCTACTCCCAGCTGCAACAGAAAGAGGCCTTCTCTTTCCCCAGTCCATCTGCTCTTTCTTTTATTTATTCAACCTCAATTTATTGAGAATATGTTCTCTCTTTCTCTCTCTCTCTACCTCTCTCTCCTTTCTCTCTCACACACAAAATAAACAAATCAATGAAAAAATTAAAAGCAAGTATGATTTTCAGTTTTCTTTCAAACTGAAATGCTCATTACATCTCCCAGGGGAAAGTGACATTGGAGTTTAGTGAAGAGATCATGACTGACGACAAGACAAAAGACCCTGTCAGCACTGAGAGCATTTAAAGGTGCCACCGAAATTGTAAGTAAAAGACGTTGAAAGACCATCAACTTCCCTAAGGTACTTGAGTTTTAACAAGTTTAAAACATCTGAAGGAATAAAAAAAAAAAAAAAAAAATTGAAAAATGGTTGTTCTGTGAGGTAAAATGGAGTCCTGGATGTCAAGCAGAAAAGTTTCAAGTAAGAATGGGTGTCAAGTGCTGCATTCAATGCAGCTAATAATCAGGTAAGACTAGAACAGAGGATTGAAGAGTGGATTTGCTCACATGGCAATTACTGTGGACCATGATAAAGTGCTTTGTCTGTAGGGCAGAAAGTGGAAACCTACTAGGCTCAAGAAGGAATGAGAGTTGTTGTGGAGAGAGAATATAAAATACATATGACTGAAGCTTGCAGTAAGTGGAGACAGAGGCATGGGCAAAAGGCCAATGAGGCACTTTTTAAATGGCCATATATAAAACACATTTGCACACCACTGGAGACAGAGAAAGAATGCACTGCTACATAAGAACAGTGATTTTCTAAACAGACGTCTTTATATGAGCCAAGACCTGCAGTGGTCCACTTTTAGAAAAGAGCCTCTGGAGAGATGATGGCACCTTCAGGGTCTTGTCAAACATGTATCCAGGAAAACTATGGTTATCAAATTACTTAGCCTTTAAAAGTGATAATGCATAAAATATAGTTTGATGGTATTTAGAAGCCCTCCCTCTCCCCAATCCCAAAAATTCAATAAAAATAAAATAAAGTGATAATGCAGAGAAAATAGTCATAAAACATTGAAAATGTCTCAAGAATATTCAATTTCATGAACTCAGAGCACATACAAGACCTAAGCAAAGTTATTCATTTCATAAAGTGAGGGCCCAGCAAGAAGGCTTAGTGGGTAAAGGCACTTGCCACCAAGCCTGATGACCCACGGGATACAAAGAGAAAACTAACCTCTCACCTCCACACACACTCTGCTGTGTATAGTCCATATGCACACACACATACACACAGAGATAGATAAATAAATGCAAAGAGCAGACTATGTTTCTTATGTGAAAGGAAACACTACGTGCACATAAAGATAGTACAACAGGAAAAGGAGAGGAAAGGGTTGAAATCAGCTGAGAAGCTATAGAAATAAAAAGAATGAAACATCATCAAGAATAATAGAGGCAATGAACTTAAATCTCATATAGTTTAAGCACCAAAGACAAAGTCTCAACATTTTGAGAGAGAGCATTTGTGAAAAGTTAAGAGTCAGGAACACAGGTCCAAGAAATTAGATACAAAACACCAAAATTAGTTAAATTATATTTTGCAGCTATGTAAATTAAGAAACAAAATCACTATATTGAACACAGCTTTAAAACCAATGCAATAAAACTACAAATGATATAGAATATTTGAAGCAATTTTAGAAAATTCAAAAGCAGTAGTTTCTTATATAATTATGAGAAATACACAATTTATATACGTATGCATTATAAATGTGTATGTATTATATAACTACTTTTCACAAATATAATAAATAGAAAACAACAGGGAATAACATTTCTGTGACACAAGCTGATTCTGAAGAGGCTCCACACAGGGGAGGATATACAAATCCTAAGTATTATGTGCCTATGGTAAAGAACCCTCCAGGCAGCAGGAAAAGAACATGAACCTTAAGCAGAAAAGACTCTAGTGGGCAACACAGCAACTTTTATTGCTATAATACAGTAATATCCTTTCTCAAATTTCCAAGAAAGAAATACCTTTTGAATATAAAGGCAGGGGGCTAACTCACACATGTTAGAGAACTCATGAGGGATGCAGGAGATCTTGAAGAGTTAAAAAATGAACTACACACACGGGCTGGAGAGGTGGCTCAAAGGTTAAGAACACCGACTGTTCTTGCAGAAGACCTGGATTCATATCCCAGCTCCTACATAGCTAACAACTGTAGCCAACCCAGTTTTAGGGGATCTAACAGCCTCTACTAACCTCAGCAAGCATTACATGGCAAGGGTTCACCTACATCCATGCAGGCACAACACACACCCACATAGAATAAAATAATAAATCATTTTTTTTTGAAAATGGACTACAAACTACTGAACTCAGACAAGCAATGTATTGTTCAAATTCAGTTCAAAAACAATTTAAACAAAATATCCATGGTCAATAAAGTAACAGTACTAAACACTGTCATTTAGGAAGGTAGGTGAAGCCACATGGGAAAACTAGTTTACCAGGGAGTCTATAATATAAATATTAACAAATAAACAGCAAAAGAATTAGAAAAAATGATCTGTTAAAGGTACGACTTGGAATTATGTACGTTAGTATGAAGTTCATAACAAAAATACTGAAAACGTTTTCTTAATCACTATCTTCTCACTCTACTGTAGATAGCATTGCCCTGTCCCAGTGAAACTCAAAGCCTACTGAATCACTAAGGAGTGAAAAGTTGTTGAATTTAATGCTATTACTTCATGTTCATTTGTTGCTGGAAAAATTATTTATAAGAAGATACATTGTATATATTATTTGTTTATCTAAAGGATAATTCAAGTCTGATAAGAGTATAGGTACTTGATATATTATTTTTAAATCTTATATTCAGAATGATTCATTAAATACCTGCAATACCATGTGAGAAGTCATACCACAATACATAGCAATGGTCAAATATTCAGAGTTTTGACTACAGTATTGTTTAATCTTAAAATCAGTCACCATGGAAATATTTGTACCCCAGAAGTAGTTAAATGGGATGAAAGCAGAACTTACAAATAACTGCATTAAACATAATATTTTCAATGAGTAGAATTGTTACTTTTTAAGAATGGATATTTTTAAAAATACCAATTTAAAAACAAGAAACAGAAAAATATATATATACCTTTATCATAATTGTGGAAAATCCTCTGGTACTTTTATAAGATTTTATTTTATTGCTTTTTAATAAGATTTAAATGTATATCTTCATAGAAATTTACAGGTAGTTTATAATTGCTTTTATACTTTTGCACTATAATATATATTATATCTCCCTTTGTTTAAACTTTGAACATCGGCAGGGCGTGGTGGCGCATGCCTTTAATCCTAGCACTTGGGAGGCAGAGGCAGGCAGATCTTTGTGAGTTCAAGGCCAGCCTGGTCTACATAGTGAGTTCCAGGACAGGTGGAGCTACAGGAAGACCCTGTCTCAAAAAGAACCATAAAAAAATAAAACCTTCGAACATCATTTTAATAAACCATTCCACATAAGGCAATAGTAGAGGGACAATTTTCCTGAGTTTGTGCAATACATAAATGTTCAAAAATGGTTGTTATACAATTTTCTCTTCTAATTTTGGTTATTTCTTTAAATGAATCTTTGTATTTACATTATATACTAAAAGAATATTAACTTCATGAGTACTATTACATATAACTAAAACTGTTCTATAGTCTATATTCTATTCAACAGATCCACATTTTGACATCAAAATTATACCTCACCATTTAAATAAATATTATGGAGCATCTGGTCTGCAAAAAAATGTGACACAAGAACAAAAGCAGTGACAAATGAGAAAACTTAAATAAGACCCACGGGGCAAGAATTTGAGAAAACTCTTGTGCTTTAGAATTCTAAACTATATTCCATACAGCCAATTACATTTAGTAGGAAAAAATACGTATAATTTTTGTAAACATTCTACCTTCTGAAATAATAATATGTGAAAGTTCTATCTTAATCACTTATACTGACATTTGAAGAGAAGAAATTTTCAACTAAAATTGCCTATAATATTGCAGATTAATGATGAAATTGCTTATATGGAATTTAATGTGTGATTGCTAAACCATACATACATAATAGTAAATGTTCTTGACATTTTAGTTTAAAGATCCTTTCTTATAAACAATAAAATGCCAAAAGTAAACCCCACTATATCTCAGGGACTGACTACTCAGGAGTAACTATGATATATTAATAGATTTTGCTCTTTACAACTCTGCAAGGAAATAACTGTCATTACCAATGTTTTAGACCAGGCAAGGCAGGCACTTATAAAAATCAGGCTTGACCAAAACAAAACAAAAATGTGTGATTCCAAAGCAGAAGCAAAAGATGGTGGTCCGCTCTAGAGGTATTTCTTCATTCTAATTATCTGAATGAGATATTTGGTGTAGAAACAGCTAATAAAATAAACCTGCACTCAGGCTTCTGCTTCCATGTTTACATTGCCTCCTCCACCTCTTTTGTAGGTCAAATATCTCTCAGTCCTATATCAGCGTGGTCCCAGTTGAACACTGCAAATACACAGAAGGAAACATGCCACCTGTCACGTCTGAACACAGCTATCCTACCAGAAGCAAAAACATTTATTAAGATGAGACCAAAGACCCAGAAATCTTCTAAAGCTTAAATTGACTTAAATGAGCCAACTCTCCCCAGAGCCACTGTTGATTACTCTGAGATGCTCTTTGATCACTACTGTCAAACAAATATGCAATCTTTTAAAGAAACTTAGTTTAGAGCCTAGTACGGTAGACACCCAGGAGATGGAAACAGGAGATTCAGGAGTTCAGTGTTATCTTCGCTATGTGTGGGGTGGAGGCCAACCTGGGCTACATGAGTCCCTGTTGCAAACAAACAAATAAAGGATCTAAAAGAATCATAGCTTTTCTCATCCTGAAGAAAAATAGATGTTACCATCATTAACTACAGATTTATAGGGATATTCGTTCCTAAGAAGACAAGAGGTAACAAAAACAATACAAATGCAAAAAGAAGGGAGATCCAAAAGGAGACTGCAGAGAAGGTAGGTTCACCAGTTGCAGAACACAAAGGTCCTGAATTCTCAGTACAATTGTTTTAAACGCTGGGCATTGAAATTCTGCACTGATAATGTCTCAATACTTATCAGCTATAGAAACATAGAAAACCTAGTGTGTAGCTATGGCATATATTCTGAGCAATACACTATATTTCTTATTCTTATTATTCTCAAAATAGAATATAAACCTAATTGCACATTACTATATTTTGCAACACCCAGGCCTCATTGCAATAGATGCATAGCTGTTACTGGATTTAACAATTGCTTCCTAATTAACTAATTATAGGTATTTATATAATAGATGTTTGCATTCATTTTGAAATGTTTTCTTTAAAATTAACAGCCTAATTTTTTCTTTTTTTCTTTTTTTTTTTTTTTGCCTGTATTATTTTTGGAATATGTTCTCTCTGAATTGTCCTGGCCTTAAACTCTCTCTGTACCCCAGGCTTGTCATAAACTTGTGATCCTACTTCTTCAGTCTCCTGAGTAATCAATTAAAAAATAGATAAATAAGTAGATGGACATGTGTATCACATCATTTGCTCTATTTTGTTAATCATATCTTGAAAAAGTTGGATACTTGGATGAGTAATAAAAATATTTCTATGAGCCAAAAATCCTATTATTTACACCCTACATTTCCCCATAAAGATTAGCATTGCCGATATTTCCAATCCCAATTTAATCAGTCACACTGAAGATAGAATGTTAAATATGAATTATAAGGAAATCTGTTGAATAAACAAGATTACAGGACCACTTCTAAACTTTTCACTAATCACCAAGGTAGATGAACTAAACTTTCCAGTTGAAGCATGGATTTTATTTGATGGCCATTTATATAGCTAATTTATATCCTTTTTCGTGTCTGCTTCCCAATACATAGTGGGACATCATTACCTTCCTTCCCATCACACCTTAGATTAGCTGAATAATATAATTAATTATATAAGATGAATTGATTGATACATATTGTACTTAAATGTGTTGTGTAGGTCTTTTCAAAGCACTCTTCTCCTGACAGGTGACTGGCAATGCTCTTGGTGTTAGTTCTGGCCCTTGAGTAATTACAAAAATAAGAGATGTTCTCCTAACCTTAGTAATCAAAATGTACAGATGAAACTGTCTTAATGAAACATGAAAAAAATTGATGGTCTTTCCTGATAAGTACACTTAAATTTATATTTGAAAAATATATAAGAGCTGTTTACATGAAGTGCCTCATAGGAATAAACGACGAAATAAATCTTTTTTCAAATATGGCCAAATATTCTTCTGGTGCATGCTTATGATTGCAGCACTAAGGAGGTTGAGGAGCTGAAGTGGGACATTTGGGTTCTTAGACAAAATAATAAGATCTTCTCTCAAAATTATTTTTAAAAGTTAAATATTATATAACAAGGTAAAGACCAGAGGACTAGCTCAGTCTGCAAAGTGCTTTCCTGGCAAGTGTCAGGACCTGAGTGAAATCCCTGGAACCCACAGTAAAAATAATAAAATTTCCTACAGAAGAAAATGACAATATTAGCATCAGTCAAAATTCAAGGCATCAGGCATTAAATTGAAAAGTTATATCGCTTTGTTGTGAGATACTAAATCAACAAATATAAAATATATTATAAACCTGAGGTTGGAGAGATGGCTCTGGGGTGAAGAGGACTGGATTCTCTTGCAGAGGACCCGGGATCAATTCCCAGCACCTGTATAGTGTCAAACAACTATATATAACTCCAGTTCAAAGTGATCCCATTCCTTCCTCTGACCTCTGTGGGCATTGTGTGATATGGGTGCACTTACATACATGCAGGCAATATACTCATACATATAAAATAATAATATCAAATAAAATGTAAAAATAAAACATTAAATACTTACACAATAATCTTTCAAAGCCAACAGAAAAAATGTTGAGAAATAATAGAAAAAAATATAAAAATATGGTCTCATACATCACACAACCTTGTAAAAGCAGTCATCAACATAAACAAATCTGTTAATATAAAGAAAATGTCCACTGATAAAGTTAATATTTAATAGATTTTGTAGGTCAAGATACAATGAAGGAGCATTTCTAATAACTTGAATGGCCTATCACACTAACTCAATTTTGTATATGTGTGTTCGTTAGACATAGCAGATGTTAGGAGAGAGGTCTAGGAGACAGTCACATAGAAGAGACTTAGAAGCAGAAAGTAAGTGATGGGTCAATTCTAGAGCCCATTATGAGATTTACATTATAACGACATAGTTGCTTTCAGATAAACAGAAATATAACAATAATGTTCAACTTGTCTTTCATCTGGGGATTTGGTGTTAGCATCCACAAATGAGGGAGACCATTCACAGTTTGATGCAGGACAGTTATGGCAGAATGCATGATCTGGTGAGGGGAAGGGGAAGGAGAAGGGAATATGTCTAAATTGAACTGAAAAATGATTTCTGATAAACACAAAACATCAATAAAAGCATTATAAAAATATATAAAAATAAAAAAGAACAAGAGAACAAATGTTAAAAAGAAGTAGAAAGAACATCATAGGAAGTAGAGCTAAAGATGAAAGCTAAGAAAATACTTTTCATTTTTTCCTTCAAACTCTCTGCTTGAATGTGAGATGTGTTCCCCTCAGGTCAAAGTGCTAAAGTCTTGTTCTACATGGTGGTGATGTGCAAGTTAGTAGACTCTTCAGATAGTGGGCATGATCCCAGGTCTTTGAGAAGCACCCCGATAGGCACTGTGGAAATGTGGTCTCTTTTCATGTCCTCCCACCAGACCTGCTGCCTTAGCAGAGCCCTGAAGCCTTGACACTACTTGGACATGAACTGGAGCTACCAACATGATGAGCCAAAAATTACCTTTGTTTCTCTATAAGTTTATAGTCTCAGTCATTTAATTCTACAGTAGTTGGAAGCATAATATTTTGTCAATAAACCAAGAAAAATAGTTTAAGTGGTCATTGCAGATTCATCAAACTTAACAATACATTAGCACAAGCACATAGAAGCTAAATAATTTGCAAATATAAAGCAGCAATCATATAAGCCATGAGAATTAATAAGTTTGAAATAAATGTGAAGTATCAACCAAAATTATTGATGTCATCCCAAAACACTAAGAGATAGCCAAAGAGAAACTTAAAAGGAGAGACAAGGACAAAACATGCACAATATTTTTGTAATATGCTTAAGAATGAATTAATATTCAAATGTCTAAAATATTCAAATGACGTCCCAAAATGAATTTGAAAATAAAAACCATTTGAAAGTTGAGGACAGTACATAAAGGCCCATTTCCCAAAGACACACAAAAGGCTAGCATGCAATGGGAGTTCAGCTTCTCTTGTAGAGATATGCCAAACAAATATGAAAATGTGACATTTTGCTCACTATGTTTGCAAAACCTCTAGTACATTGCTATTGCTGACTCTGCCAGTACTGGAAAACATCTAAAGCACTTGCAGTAAAAGATCTGGTTATATCCAGCAATGTTTGAAATACCCATATCCTCTGACCCAGTAATTTTTCTTCCAAAGTTTCAAAAAATATATATGCTTATTTAATGAAGTACTGTTTGTAATTGTAAATTAAAAATGGTAATAAAATAGAAAATAATCTAAACACCTAACAGCAAGCAAATGACCAAATTAATGATAGTAGAAAAGTTATACTGTAGAAGGGAGCTACAATGAGAAAGACATCCTACAAATATACCCATCCAGATGTTCCAGTGAGGTTTCCTAAAGATGTTAAATGAAATGCTTCTAAAAATGCATGATAATTTATTTTTAAATGGATATAAATTTATGTTTTGTATTATGTTAGACAGTCTTACAGCACAAATTACAATTTCCATAGAAAATAACTAGAAAAGGGAGGTAAGAAAATAAAGAGGTGTGAGGGTCACAAAGATGTATGTACGAGACAATATTATAAGACAGTAAAGGTAAACAAAATGAACTGAGAATCCTCCTGAGTTTCCTCCCAAAGCATTTGCTTCTGTGTAAAGTAATTAAGAAACCAACCAGAAGATATCTGCTAAAAGGCAGAGAACTGGAGTGTTTCCTGGAATCTCATTATCAACAGAGTAAGGAACAAGAAGAGCTGCTCAAAATAAAGAGGTGGGTGTGATGGGGGGAGAATTTGCTGCTCTACGGAGGTCCAAGTTTGGGTCCCAGAAAACATATTGGGCAGCTCACAACTGCTTGTAGTTTTAGCCCCAGGGGGTCTGATTCCCTCTTCCAGTCTGGGCAAGAACCTGCATACATCTGCTTATACATTCACACCAACACACACACACACACACACACACACACACACACACACACACACACACATAAATAAAAATGAAATCAAATGAAAGGAAAAAAGTGAGACTAACAACCTAGCTTCTACCTGAAGATTCCTGTCTTCCAGGATCTGTCAATTTTCTCTGCGGACATTCATAAATTCTAAAGCACTAGAACCACAAGATATGGACTTAGTATTACAAAGCAAAAGTTAGACAGGATGGTCTTATGAGTCTTACGATCTAAGAACCAACAAAGTTTGGAGCCAATAAAAAAGGAGTTACCAAAACCAGGCTTCAAGCCCTGAGTTTGATCTGTGGAAATGGAGGAGAGTGTGAACCAAACATAGCTGTGGTGGTTTGAATAAAAGTGTCCCCCCATAGGCTTTAAGTATTCAGATATTTTGTTTCCAGTTGGTGGCACTATTCTTGGAGGTCTTAGAAGGTGTGGCTGTGCTGGAGGAAGTATGTTATTGGGGGCAGGCTTAACGAGTTTAACAAGCCTTGCAGTCTCCAGTCTCTCTCTCTGCTTCCTGTGCTCATTGTGAGATGTGACCCTCAGTTTGCTGCTCCAGCCCTGGCCACCATGCTTCCTGCCATAATGGACTCTGATTCCTTGGAACTGTCAATCCTAAGCTCAAATAAACTCTTCCTTTTATAAGTTCCCTTGCTCATGGTGGTTTTATCACAGCAACAGAAAAGTTACTAATACAATAGCCTTATGTCTACAGAGGCTACAAACTCATTGTGATTGGGATGATATAACCTATCTAGCTTACTTCCACTGCCTATAATTAGAGTATATTTTCTTTAGAGAAAGAAAAATTGTGTCTAGAGACCATGCCATATTTCATCTGTGATGCTAAACTCAGCTATGACGTAGATTATGAAATAGGAACAACAGTAGAATGAGTTAACAGACACACAATTCAGTAACAGTCCACTAGAATCTGGACCAATGAAATAGGAACTATAAAATAAGTATTCTTAATATTGTAGAAAAACACAATAACCAAGAGGCAAATTTACCAAAGTAGAATGTATTAAAAATAGGAAACATCTAGAACTCTAAAAATATTTTTAATTAAATACTAAATAGATGGCTTTAAGAGATTATCAGAAATACATGAAAAGAAATCTAAAGAAGACATGGAGGAACAATAGAAAATGCAAAAGAAAATATAAGAGGCACATGGAAAGAAGAGTTATGATATGCAGAGCTTGATATATGCATCTGGAACATGGGCAGGATGAGAACTTGAAATGGACTAACTCAATACTTGGAATGATAAGAGCCAAGAAATTCCTAAAATGACAAAGTCATCAATCTAAGCATTCGGATGTGTGATGGACTCCAGTGGCATAAAATGATAAAAGCCGAGACAGCCATAATGCCTGATGAAACCCCGATGAAAGTGAAAATTAATTTAAAAATCAGTAAGAGGTTCTATTGTAGATGTATCAGTCAGGACTGGGTATCTCACAGACACTTATTTTCTGGGTTTGACACAAAAATTCAATAAAAATATATATTTAAAAAAGCAGGAAGAGCAAATTATATGATATTTTTAAGTGAGCAGCCCAATTATAACATCTTGACATGAACACTGGAAGCAGAGGGAGCAAAAAATAAATAAAATAAATAGAACCCAAAACTTCAAAGTTAAGTTCTACATACATGAAGAAAAGTCCTTCGAATGTGAAGATAGAACAAAACCAACTCAAGACAAATAAAAACTTGGTTTCAGCAGGCTAAATGAAAACTAAAAGAAGTTTTTCATGCAGGAAAAAATAAAATCCTAGCTTAAAACAAATGAAAAGAAAACTGACTCTCCCTCTCTCAGAATCCATCAAATGCCAATAGATCATGATCTAAGATCTTCCTGCCCACCTCCCCATCCATGATGGGCCCCTGTATGGCTTGGACTTGCACAGGTCTTGTATATGTTAGCATAAGCACTGTGGGTACATATGCCCACTACACTGTAGTATCCTGAAAACACAATTCCCTTGACTTCATCTCCCACCTCTGTCTCCTACAGCCTTTCAGGCCCCCTGTTTTACAATCATCCCTGATCCTTGGGATGGGACTGTGATATAGGTGTCCTGTTTAGGGCTAATATTTCCACAGTCTCTAATTCTCTGAACATTGAACAGTTGTGGGTCTCCGTGTTAAACACTATCTTCTGTCAGAAGAACCATATCTGGTGAGAGATGAGAGATGCACTCTTCTATGATTCTAACAATAACTCATTACGAGTCAGTTTAACATCATGTCTATTTAGCAGAATGTTAGTAATAGGTTTTCCCTCTGACATGTCACCGTCTAGCCACAGGTTCTTTTTCCTAATAATGGTGATTGATACAGGCTCTGTGTTATGAAGTGTGTCTCGAGTCCAATCAGAAGGTGTTTGGTTACTCCCATAACATATTTATAATGTCTCATTAATATTCACTCACTGTGCGTCATTTCTTTTTTTTTTTTCTAAAGAACTACTGAGGAGATTTCATTGTTTAAATCAGCAAGTAAATTTTAGTAGAAAAACCTATAGTTTAATATATATTGGCTAGATGAG
Organism: Rhizomys pruinosus; assembly: GCA_009823505.1. Classification (NCBI taxonomy): domain Eukaryota; kingdom Metazoa; phylum Chordata; class Mammalia; order Rodentia; family Spalacidae; genus Rhizomys; species Rhizomys pruinosus. The sequence goes on along the minus strand of VZQC01012730.1, from coordinate 489,199 downwards.
CATTACACAACCAAAAGCAATTTACTAATTAATTCCAACTCCTGAGAAAATGTTAAGAAGCTTATGTAATCATATAAAATATACCAAGAGTTTCTATTTAAGTTTTAAAGATGAAACTGCATTTATAATTAGGAAATTTAGTATATAATCCATAAAAACAACAATTTATGTTATAAATTTTAATTAGGTTTAGGAAAATAAAACATAAGAAATTGTAATGTTTTTCCTTAAAATAAAGTATAACAAACAGTGAAATTTCATTAACACATTGTTCAGGAAATCATAGAGAGGTTACAAATAGTAAAAAAGAATGCGATGAAGAATTGCTTAATGAGGACACATTGTTCACAATATGAAAATTTCTAAAAAAAAAGTTCATTTTAGATGTTAACATTAAAATGTTAACCATAGAGCATATATGAATATAAATCTGAACTTTTAATTCATGTGATTAAAGACCAAACAAAATTTAATGCATTGCCAATGTTTAACACATTTTTGTTACACTAAATAAATGAGAGAGTTCACCCACTTTTTAGGAGAAAGCAAGAGCTGGTATTTCAGAATTATAAAAATAACAACACCACCATGTCCCAGGTACCAAACATTATTCAACTGATTATCAAAATTAATTTTTGAAAATATAAGAACAATGGCTTCCATATGCTCTCAGATGACTACCAAGAATAGCACTCGAGGGCATACTATAAATAAGAGGCAGTGAAAGTGTTGTGACCATGAACGAGTTTACAAACTCTTGTCAAGGTCAAAAATGCATCTATGCCCATAAATTATACTTTGGTATTAGAGAATATATATATGAAAAATCTGCAATAACCATTTAAAATATTTCAGCTCATAACTTCTATTGGGCCTTTGGGACAAGGAATAAAATAGAGAGCAGACTCTACATTCTGATGATCTGTGTGCTTACATGTAGAAAACTAATTTTTCATAAATATGTGCAATTCTTTTTCTGCATATCACAGACACAGGGCTATAGAAACTGACCTAGAAACTTAAGAAGCTTGGGAGACAGACTAACACAATTAGTACACATGTCCAATATCACACAGAAATTGTAATGGTTATCAAATGAGAAAAGCTCAATGTAGAGATAAGCATAGATCTTTATTGTGTTACAGGTATACTAGAAAGGCACAAACGCAAAAGCTCTGATGATGAATTTCTATTTCTGTATATGACATCAGAGCTGATTATCTGCAATAATTGTCATTTTCTTAAGAGATTCAAGTGCTGATTATATAATGGCTGGATAAATTAACTTCCTCTGAGACAAGCTTTTCCTAGATGATTTGACAATCACTAACTGATTAGTTTTTGTGAGCATTTGTGTGTGTGTGACCTGAAAATCAGTATGTGATCACACAAAAGAACTCTACAGAAAACAAGAGAAAAGCAAGATATTGGATGGGGTATACAGATACAGTGTGGTTGTGGGCAAGCTAGATAAGAGACCACAAAAAGTCTCCAGTTATCCATGGATTCAATTTATGTGGCTAAGTGGTCAACTATATGACTGGGACTAAAAGACCAAGCTTCTTGCATCTTGCTGTGGTTATGATTCAGAGTATTGCTGAGGAAAGAATCTTACTGCACATATTCACTGATGTATTTCTGAAATTGTGTAAGACCAAAAGTCAAAGCTAAACCTCCCAAAGCCTTTCATGGGAAAAGAAACAAAAACCTCTCTAACTTCCATTCAGAAACTCACAGGGGGAATGCCCAAGGAACTGACTATACCAAAGTGAGTTATGCTAACTACAAGAGCCTAGCCCAGTCCTACTGTGTCCTGGATTGGGACAATGTGGTTAGACTCTTATGGGAAAACCTTCCCCTTGCCAGAAAAATTATAGAGCTGAAGCTTCTAAAATTATTTATATATAGTGTATTAGTCACTTTTCTGTTGCTGTGATAAAATACCATGACCAAAGGAACTTATAAAAGGAAGAGTTCATTTGAGCTTACAATTGATGGTTCCAGGGAATTAGAGTCCATTGTGGCAGGAGGCTTGGTGGCTGGAGAGGCATGGCAGCTGGAGAGGCATGGCGGCTGGAGCAGCAAGCCGAGGGTCACATCTCACAATGAGCACAGGAAGCAGAGAGAGCGACTGTAGACCACGAGGCTTATTAAAACCCACTAAGCCTGCCCCCAGTGACACACTTCCTCCAGGAGGGCCAAACACCCCAAGACCTCCAAAAACAGCGCCGCCAACTGGAGACAAACGTCTGAATACCTAGAGCCTACAGGGGACACTCATTCAAACCACCACATTCCACTTCCTGGCCCCCATAGGCTCCTGACCATATAAAATGCAAAATGCACATAGTCCAACCTTAAAAGTCCCCATAGTCTTTACCAGTTTCAATGCCATTCAAAAGTCTACAGTCCAAATCTCTTCTGAGACTCAGGCCAATCTCTTAACTGTAAGCTCCTGTAAAATCAAACGACAAATTACATACTCCCAATATACAGTGGAACTGAATACACATTCCCATTCCAAAAGGGAGGAATAGAGGCATAGTGAGGAAATACTGGATCAAAACAAGACCGAAAACCTGCAGGGCAAACACCAAGTCCAGTAGCTCCACATGCAACTTCTTTGACTTGACTTCCAAAGAGCTTAGATGGCTCAGCTCTTCCAGCTTTGCTTGCAACATACATCTCTTTCTTAGGCTGGTACCACTCCCTGTATGCAGCTCTCCTTGGCAAATATCTCACAGCTCTGGCATCTCGAATGTCTTCTTGGGGTCTCCGCTGACAACCAGACTTCACATTCACAGCGTCATGCAATGGCCTATCAGGGCCTTCTTTATTCAGGGACACCCCTGTAGCACTCTGCCTGACGTTAGCAGCTCTCTGAAACCATGGAGGAAGAACTGATGACCCCTTCACTCTTGAAAACTTCATGCCTCTAAAGCCAGCACCACGTGAATGAAATTGCCAAATCTGGCTGCAAGTTCAGGATGGAATCTCTCCTACTTTAACCACATTTGCAATTTTTCTCTGCCCTGGACTTGTTGGAGTAGCAAACGCTTTCAGTATTTTCCTTTCAAAAGCTGGAGGATTAGCTGGGTGTGGTCTTGCCCTGAAGGTACTGATTCTTTTGTTTACTTGTAAATCTCCAGGCCTCCCTTAATCACTTTAGTCTCCTTATGAAAGGGAGCCTCTCCTTCACATGCCTTGGCCACCACCTTTAATCTTCCTGGCAGTTATCAATCCAACTGTACATTTTGCATTTCCTTCCGCCCATTTGCTCTTTCTTCACTGTAGATCTGCACATTTATCACCATTAAAAGCCAAGCGCCACACATGTTCTACATGTAGGCTGCCTTGAAAATCCTCCATCCAAAGACATCTGTCCATTGCTTTTCAACTTAGCATCAGGCAAGCTTTGGGCTGCGGGCAAACTGCTGCCAGACTCTATCAAAATATCCCAGTGTTTGCCTAAGTCTTTTTCCCCTGGAAACCCACATCTTTTGCAGCCATGCTTTCTTCCAGGCCTCCACTAGAATGACCCTTTAAGCTCTGCTTAGTAGTCAACAGCCTTTCCAGCCCAAAGTTCCAAAGTCTTCCACACTTCTCCAAACATACACATGGTCAGGTTCTTCACAGCCAACAGCCCACTCTCTGGTACCAAATTACAGTATTAGTCACTTTTCTGTTGCTGTGATAAAACAGCATGACCAAAGAAACTTATAAAAGGAAGAGTTTATTTGAGTTTACAGTTGATGGTTCCAGGGAATTAGAGTCCATTGTGGTGGGAGGCATGGCGGCTGGAGAGGCATGGCGGCTGGAGCGGCAAGCCAAGGGTCACAGCTTGCAATGAGCACAGGAAGCAGAGAGAGGAACTGTAGACCACAAGGCTTGTTAAAACTCACTAAACCTGCCCCCAGTGACACACTTCCTCCAGCATGGCCACACACCCCAAGACCTCCAAAAACAGCGCCACCAACTGGAGACAAACGTCTGAATACCTAGAGCCTATGGGGGACACTCATTCAAACCACCACATATAGTATCTGACATACAATCAAAAGTTACTAGTCATGCAAAGAGGTGGGAAAATATTATAATCAGTCAAAACAAGAAGAAAGCAGTAGATCACAGGAACTAATGATCCAGACATTATGGTTATCCAAGAACACTGAAATAACTAAGAGTTAAAGATTGACAAAGTTTATAGAAAGATCCAAAGGACCAGAATCCATACAATTATCAAGGAGACATCTATAATTTTAAAAATTAAACTATCTGAAACACACAACTCAGTGGATGGAGCTAAGAGTTAACTAGATAGAGAAGAAAGTGGAGTGAGTGGAGTAAGGAAATAGTCCATAAAAATTACATGATGAAACACAGAAAGAAAAGAGCAGAAAAATAATAGAATACAGGATACATATAAGGCACAGTGATGTTCTAGCATATTTGTAATTAGACTACCCAAAGGAGGTAACAGATTTTAAGCAAAGACATCTTTGTTCCAGCAATGATCTAAATTTTCTGGTATTTTAAGGTATCAACCTACATAGTCCAAAAATCACAAATTGCAAGAAGTTTAAGTAAAATGAAGACCCCGGCATGTCAAGATTAAGCTACTGAAATCGGGAGACCAAAAAGAGTCATAAATGCAGTAACAGTAAAACTGAGGGATGTCCTATCAACAGAAATATGTAAATCAATGTAAGACATGCTAAGTGCTGCAAGATTTTTAGAGAACTTCTAAACAATGGAAAAATACAGATCTTAACACAGTGAAAATATTCTTCCAGGACTATAATTCATATGACAAAAGAATGTATTAGTAAGAAAATGAATCAATCTTTAGTTACTATGTAACTCATAGTATTAAAACCTTACAAATAGAATCCTTACAAGGAACAGAGAGAAATGTATCTATTTGTCATAAATTTTAATGCTTCCCTCTTTTAGAATATTTGGCAAAATTAACATATCTAAAAACTAGTAACATTATAGAAAATTTAAACTTTCTTATTAGCCAGCCTAACTTAAGTGGAATATACAAAAGAATTCATACAATAAGTGCAGATAAAAATGTATTTAAGCACATACAGAACTTTCACCAAAATGTATTACTAGAAGATCATTTGTCATAGACAGTCACCACAAAATAAATACATAAAGAAAACAACATAATTAGTATGATTAATTTCCAACATGAAAAAAGTGTTCAAAAGATGGTAAGATTTTAACATGGAAATTAAAAGAATAAAGGAATATTTATGACACAGTTAGAAATCTGTGAAAAGCATGTCATATTTTGAGATGTACAAGTCATTTATTGACCAAAAAGCAGTTGTTACATGTAGAAAATAGTTTGAGATGAGGCTGGGGCTGGAGTGACAGGCAATCACCCTGAATGACTTGCAAAGTTTGAGGAAGGTGTCTTTTCTTAATTCTAAAATTATATTAGAAATAGTTATTAATGGGATATGGAAGAAAAATCAAGTTAGTGATTATGAAATTTCAAACTGCCAACAACTGGAAATGAGATTTGACTTGTGAAAGGTCAATAGTCACTACAATAATTTAGGTGAAAAATATGACTAGGACCTAGACAAGTCAGAACAGGCATGGACAAGGTGATACATATGTAAACAATAGTAACATTAAAGAATTTGAGAGCTAGTCTTCAAGGAGAAGACTTCCAGTTCATTTCCAGCTCAGTTACTCTAAGTCCTGTGTCTGAAGTGTCTTCCATCTTCAGCAATAGGGTATTAGCTCCGACTTCTGGAGTGGGGGAGGGGGGGTAATCTGAGGGCTATGGCAATAGCCTGTATTATTTTGAGAGTCCCTTGGACTATCCTGACCAAGGGAGGTTTTTCATATCTGTCACTGTATTTTTTGCTACATAAATTTCAGCTATACACATGCACTCATATATTTTTCTTTTTATTTATTTATTTATTTATATGAATGTACTGTCTGTATGTAGGTCTGTGCACCCGTGTCGTGCAATGCCGCGGATGTCAGAAGAGGGTGTCGGATTCCCCTGGAACTGGAGTTCTCCTGGAATTGGAGTTATAGATGGTTCTCAGCTGCCATGTGCGTGCTGGGGATCGAACCCAGGTCCTCTGAAAGAGCAGTCGGCGCTCTTAACTGCTAGGCCATCTCTCCAGCCCCCTGCAGGAGTACTTTTCAACAAGATTGTTTATCTCTCCTCTCGCTCCCCCTGAATACCCATTACAATTCCTTTCATGGTTAAAGTATCCCTCCTTTTTCCTTGTACTCTTAAAAGTTCATAAGGAAACCATGAACCAGATCAATTATTTTGGAATTTGACAGTAGGTAAGGTAATGATCACAATGGAAGATATTGGGGCATTAATGAGAAGAGAACATGAAACAGAATTAATTGTAGGAAGAGAGGAAGATAGGAAAGGATGAGAGTCTTGAAATAGAGAAAATAAACTTTCTACTATGTTCCCATAACACTGAACATTTATATGACCCCAGAAACCCATACACATCCAAGGAATTCTGTGAGTGACACTTCTCCATCTCATTTGTGAGACCATCACATCACATAACCTCAGTCTCACAAGACGATCTTCCCCTACTCAATTAATTTGGAGGCCATTTTCAACTCAGGCTATGTCCTATATTTTTAACTGCCTATCTATAAATCAAGATTACCTTGACAGCCTGCTAAGATTAAACTAAATGTATACAGCCATTAATAGAATTTAAAGAAATACCACACTTAAATTTATATCAAAGGGTATGAGAAAGGATACAAGAAAGTTTCCAAATGAAAAATAGGATGAGGTAAGGCAGGGGGACAGAGTTTACACGCCTTCTCTGGGTACAACATATGTGTTTAACTATCTAGAAGCCCATAAGAATCATGTCCTCTTGGATTTTATTGGTCTTAACTATGTAGCCACAGTTGATTACATTATTGGCCATTTGTTATCAATTCAAAGTCTGCTGAGATAAGGGTTTGGGGCAGATATGGCCAACTCTAGTTAGGAATCATGCTTTAACCTTCATGAGCAGTTCCTATCCTGAAAGCACCTTGGGGACCCCTGCTATCAGTCTTCTCATTAGTGTGCCAAAGACACCCACACCTCCAGAGAGTCCAGGGTTTCAAGAAGCTCTATGCCAGGAAACAGGACCAAGACTATCTTAAAATCCCCAGCATCATGAGTCCAGTTAAAAATGTAATCCCCAAACCCCTATGGGCTGTATAAAATGTATTATCACTCAAATAAATGGAAAAAGAATTTAGAGATTAGATATTTTTTAAAACATACATTGGTCTTTTACCCAGGGTCAATGAAATCAAACAAAATGCAAGATGCCCAGATTCTTGAACAAAATCAATATTTTATCTGGGGAATGATCTCCCTAAGGTGAATGTGAGACGTGACTAATGAATGTTATGAAGACATACTGCTATAATTAAGTGAGCTACAAATCTGTTTTGTTTTGTAAAAGAACACTTTCAGAGATGAAACCATTAGTTACTGATAGGAATTTGTATGTCTATAAATCATGACCTTAGAAAATCCATGTGGTTATGCTATCATAGATAGTTATGAATATTACAGCCAAGTCATTTATCCTTCTGACTTTTCATACTTAGGGTCCTATATCCAGAAATGTCCAGCCATTTGGGAGAGAGCATTCAACAATTTGTAACAATATATTAAATTCAATTTTTACAGAAAGACAACATCATTATAAAGACCACATAGCAAGTAAATGAGAAAAGACACAAACATATGTTCGAAGGTATTCAGAATGGAAGAGCAGAACAGGAAACTGAAAGACAAAATAACTGGAAAATAATCACTCCACTGTCCCCAGGCTAAATCATAAGTTGAAAAAGCATTTGAAGACAGGAACCTAGAATAGAATGAATAGGTTGTAAAATCTAAATAAGGAATTTGAGAGCAATTCTAAGACATGAAAATTTCTTTGCCGAAGTTCTACAATGCCTTTTTTTTCTCCTTAATTCTCAGTTCACTTCCTATAAGTTCAACCTGTTAGCATGTTAGCAAATATTTTTATGTCTTTTATACAAAGAATACACAAATATGTGATTTGTTATTGGCATCTAAATTAAAATGTTGAGTTAAATGTTTCTTATATTATTGTTATATCAAAGAGCAATACTTTCAGCTTGATTAAAGGCGTTGCTTCCAAAAGCCTCTATATTTTTCATAATTCAAGAAAAACGTGAAAAACAAGGATGAGTAAGAGTGGGGGGACAGAAAATAATTCAGTGGAGCAGTCCCTGTGTTGTTTAGGATTGTCTTTGATCGTACTCTGAGAATTTTCAATGTCCTTTGGAGCACCCCTGACCCATCAGCTTACTTGTCATTCACAGAGGGATAAAATTGTGGTCAGTGCAAGATTATAAACTTAGGTGTTTTCCATTTAATAAAGTGTTTCTGACCCCATTGAAAGTATCCATTTTATGTATTTTTATCTACATTAATTTTGATGAACTCGGGCATAGAACTGTTACAATTTTCAGGGACAAGAGGAACTTTAGAATGTAGTTTAGTCTCATGGATTCTTTTTATGCACAAATTCGAATGTGGAACCTATCACTCTACACTGAATTTTTTTTTAGGGCTTTCCTTTGTGTGAAAGTTACTGTTGCCAATGGGACAGGAACTAGGATCACCAAGGAGACAAATTTTTAGTTAATGAAGGAGTTTCAAGATGGTGTTCACTGGGGAGACTCACCCGAACTCTAGGCAGCACCATTCCATGGGCTGGTTTCTAATGCCACATGAAATGCAGAGAGCTAGGGGAGCAGCACACATCTCTCTGCTGACTGCAGATACAGAGCGACAAGCAGCTCTGTGTCTGTTGCCACGACTCCCACTCCTGTCAAACTGTGAATCAAAATAATCTCTTCCTTAGGTTGCTTTTGTCATGTGTTTTTATGCAACAGCAAGAAATGTAATAGAACTTGGAATATGTTTTAGGCCATCTTAAATAATATTCCCTAACTTACTTCATCCTTTCTATCATTCTCAGGCACTAAGAAGAATCTGCGTTTTATTAAGTTTATATGTTTTGGCCCCAAAAGGATGCACATTTGTTTTAAAATATTTTTGAGCTCCTAATTTTCATCAGTCACTGAACTTTGTCCCAAAAGCTGCACGGTAAGCATGATGGAGTTAGCTCTCTTCTTTATGGCTCTGTAAAAGGGCACTTCTTGATCCCAACACCAGCAACAACGGTACTCTGAGAGTCTCTCACAGCTCTACAGAAACAGAGGAAGATTTTATCTATCCCTCATGTTCAACTGTATCAGGCCATTTAACCTTTGAACTTTGTACAGTCAGTCTGTTTTGAAATATTTTTCCAACTTTAAAACCAATATTATGTGTGTGTATATATATATGTATTTGTATTTATTACATTATTTATCATAAATTTATATTTATGGTTACTTCACTTTCCAAATATTTTTCTCTTCTATTATTTTAGATGTCAAAACACTATTAGCCTGACAAACTGCATTATAAAATCCATTTCTATTAACCACAAAACAATAACTTAAAAAGAATCGACCTGTGATTAAATTGCAGCTAAAATGTTAACAACTGAATTAACTTTAATATGCTACTACCTTGTTAGTTTTCCTATTTGAAGCTTTCTGTTGCTACTTTAGCAAAGAGAACATTAACCATGTTGTCTTTATAGATTTCTCACTTATTCAAATAGCTATTACTCATCTACCAAAATTAAGGTGACTAGCAGAGCAAGCTTTCTGAAACTATATATCAAGAAGAAAGTTTTATAGCTTGAGTATTGCTTACAAATCAATTCCTTGGAGTTGGACTGCCATTAGGAGCTTTTAGGCTGCCTAGAGCTGTGTCATTCACTGCTATTTTGACACATTAATGCACTAATAGTATGTGCAGGCTGACATAACTTCTCTCGAGTTCTATTACAATAATTATCAGGAGCCATCTACAAGACATACAAAGTTAAGCAAGGTGACAAAGCGTATGTAAATACTCAAGTATTCCTGAAGCATCCATTTAAAAATGACAGTGAATAATTAAGAAACTATAAAAACATCAAAATAAAAACTGTCTGCTAAGAACCTAATCAGAGGAAACAAACCATGAATAAAAATGACAGTCACTTAGAGATCAGGGGAGGTGCTTTCTCTTTATAAACAAGATTGGAAGTTCTGACAGGATCTCACAAATCACATATTAAAACTCTATACATTGGAAGTTTTAGATTAGCTAGAAAATTAAGATGTAAAAATAATGAAAATGTAATTGTAGTTAAAAATAATTCATCATTAGTGGAAAGATGAATACTATTCTTTTGTGAAAGCAAATAAAACACTAACATATAATTACAACCTTAAAATACATAACATATAAGATCAATTTGCTACTGGCACTAAATACATAGTATCTGCCTTCTCTGTTGTTCATCTTCCATCTTGCCATATTTCAGAGAAAAATGAACAAAATGTATTTAACTTTCTATGGTGGTTTGAATGAGAATGACCCCCATAGGGTTCAAGTGTTTAGACATTTGTCCCCAGTTGGTGATGTTGTTTTGAGAGAACTTAGAAGTTGTGGCCATGCTGGAGGAAGTACATCACTGGGGGTGGGCTTAGTGAGCTCAACAAGCCTTTGCAGGCTCCAGTTGCTCTCTCTCCACTTCCTGTGCTCATTGGAAGATGTGAACCTCAGCTTTCTGCTCCAGCTTCTGCCATCATGCCTCCCACCACAATGGACTCTAATTCCCTGGAACCCTCAATCGGTAAGCTCAAATAAACTCTTCCTTTTATAAGTTCCCTTAGTCATGGTGGTTTTATCTCAGCAACAGAAAAATGACTAACACTTTCCTATTGTTACTTCTGTGAAAAAGAGTGTAGTCTTTCTATTATCTATTACACTGAAACAAGCCTTCTACTATTTTCACTCTCCCATTTCGATCTCAGTTATAGTATTTGTTATTACAGTCTGATGTTAGTGTGAGTGATGCCACAATCCTGTCATAGTAGTGTTTTTATCTCCATATTCTTCTTATCCTGTGAATGACCCTGTCATTTGTACAACTTTGATACTATAAGGAATACTGGAACACCCCAAATGACATAAGCTTGTATCCTAGAATTTTAAAAACCAGCTAACACAGTCTTTCATGCTTGAACAAGACCACTAAAAATGGTAACTATGAAGTTGCACAGTACAGAGGAGCTAGAGAACTGAGAGAGAGGAATATGTATCTATCAGGGACCATACTTTCTGCTACTGCAGAGAAACCTTCAAAGATGAAGGGGACCAATGGTTCTACTTATGAGGATCCAGAGCGAGAGGTATCAGTGCTTGACTCCCATCTACTTCCCATAAGTTTCCTTAGAATTTTGTGTTGCAGCAAATAGTACTGAGTGGCTATACGAGAAAAAAAAATTGTTTAGGCAGCCCATGGGAATATCTAAAATCTACCAAGGTATGGAAGGTATTTAGGTATGCTATATATCTGTTTTTAGAGAAAGACTGAAAGAAAAGGATCGTGAGGATGGGAGAGAAGGACAAAGGAAAGCAAGAGAGAAAAGGAACACAGACCCAGCAGACATAGAAAGGCCCATGGTGAGGGACATGGCAGAGGAAAGCAGCAGCGAAACACACAGACATGTCTGTATTTAAATGCCAACAGAGAAGCACAACGCCTAACAAGTATGTGCTTCAGCAGATGAAGGCTTAAACCCAAAGATGCTGTTAAAGAAAATGTCACGCTGCTTCTAGTTCTCAACCCATCTGGGAACTTAGATGAAGAAAAAGAAGAAAGAGGAGATAGGAAGAGAGAAGAAGAAAAAGGACACTTGAAGAGGGCTGAGGAAAACCTGAAATAAAGCAAGGGAAAGAAGAGACTACTAACATAGTACATCAGACTTTAATTTTTAATTCTTTCTTATTTACTGTGAAATATTGGGTAAGTTGCCTAACCTCTGTCTCTCAATATAATTCTCCATTAAATGTGTTAACAGTTAAATTGACTAAGTAGAAATGCCATACAATCAAATGAACCACTACATACAAAAGTTTAATACTTTTAAGCAAGTGGATAGAACATTTCAATCAATGCTACATGAATGTTTATTGTATTTCCAGCCAATAAAACACACTTGGGAGAAATAGAATATTTATAGAGAGAGAGAAGAAAAGAAGCTATGAGAACTAGAAAAGAATCTGAGTTTGCCTGGACAAGACAAGAGATTGGGTATGGATTCTATATCTTACACATCGATGGTAGAGAACAAGAAGTACTGTATTAAATGCATAAAGAAATGGACAGTAAAAAGTCATTGAAAACAATTAAATACTGTAAATATAAATAATTACATTTTGTAAAAATATCTTGCAAACAGATTGAGATAAGAAGAAAAACTTAAAATAAGTAAATAAAGATATACATAATTTTTCATAATATATTCTAAAAATATTGTTAATTCCCAAATCAGTAGTTTGAACCAACTTCTGTTTGGAAACTTTGTATGATTAGGTGGCCGTGGTAGACAAATTCAAATCCTCATCAGCTTTGGACACTCTTATGAAGTTAAAAAAATCACTAACAGTTTAACATAATATTTGTTAACATACAATTAACCTAAGCTCTTTCCATTTTTTTCTGTGTGTACAGTGGCCATACAATCTTTTTCATTTCCTGGTTTCAAATTTTAATAAATGTTCTACAATCTACCCAGAAAGTATAAGTTTTGTGGTTTAGAGAAGATAATATTTCAGAAAAAGTGGTTATAATATTTCGACTCCACATCAGACTACAACTTCTTCACCTTCTCAACATGGATTCAACCCTAGTCCCTAGGGATCTCCCAAGCCTTCAGCATTAGACTGGGACTACTGAGACTTTTTCAGCATTTTTCACTAAGCAGATACTGCGTTCTTTTTCTCTAGCATGCAGATGGTGTCTTTGTATTATCCAGCCCCCTTTGGATCCAATAATTCCCCTTTCATAATATCTACATGCTCTGCTCTGTATATATAGTATGTACATTCTCTTGGTTGGTCTTTGGTCAGCTTGACACAAACTAGTCACTTGGGTAGAAAGAACCTCCGTTGAGGAATTTCCTCCATGAGATTGGCCTGTTGTCATGTCTTTGAGACATTTTCTTAGTTGCTGATTCACCACGCAGGGCCTGGCCCACTATGGGCAGTGCTATCCCTGGCCAAGTGGGCCTGGGTTGTGTACAAAAGGTTACTGAGAAAGCCAGGGGAAACAAGCCAGTCAGTAGAATTTCTCCAATGGGTTTTTGCTTCAGTTCTGCCCTGACTTCCCTTAGTGTTGGATTGTGACCTGGGAGTTGTAAGATGAAATAAACCCTTTCTCCCCCCCAAATAGTAATAATAATAATAATAATAATAATAATATTATTATTATTTCCACTCCACAGATCTGTTGTTAAATTTAATTAATCTTTATGATACAAGAAACAAAATTATTCTGTTTTTTTTTTTATGAAATTCTGCCACACAGACAAAGCTAATAATAAGTCAGCTTAATTGACTTGTTGAAGAAAATTGAAGGGCAAAAATTAATTTCAAATAACAAAATTTGGTTTTAAGAGTGATAAATATGAAACAAAAGATATAATGTAAAAGAAACACAAATATGGTGGTAACAAAATTAGTTATATCTAAAAATGCAGGCTTTTGTTATTTGCTATTTAAATTTATTATTGTAACATTTCAGATATATTAATCACATTGTTTTTTCATTTTTCACTGCTATATAAATTTATTGGGAATGTTATTCACATCTAGTGTCAGCTAAAACATACTGTAAACAATGATTTATACTCTAAAACAAATGCATAACTTGATTCTCAGCAATCATTGGTTTAATAATTAGTAAGATTATATAATCACTTGCAGAGGACCTGGGTTCGATCCCCAGCACCCACATGGTGGCTAAGAACCGTCTGTAACTCCAATTCCAGGAGAACTCCAGTTCCAGGGATATCCGAGACCCTCTTCTGACCTCCGCCGCATTGCACGACACGGGTGCGCAAACCTACATGCAGACAGAACATTCATACACATACAAAAATAAATAAAATTTTTAAAAATTTAAAAAAGATCATATAATCACATCTCTCTTCTGGAATGTCCACTTACTTTCATTAGTGTCAAAGAATTTAGAGTATAACTGTACATGGACAATGCAGAACAGTCACTATCGATTTGTATCTCCATGACAGGTAGTAGTCCCTCTTCTTTAAACTGACAGAATCAGTTATGATCTGCAACACAGCTTCAGGATTTTTAATGCAGAAATCCTGTAGGTATGTGTGTCTACTTGGGCACCCATAGAACAATTTTAAGTATATCTTTAGTAAACAAGTGCAATACTATTCTCAACTATTTTGCATTTTTAAATAGTATAGTCTAATTATTTGTAAACAAACAAAACACACAAACACTCAATTCTATTTTTTAAAAATCCATCAACCCATAATTCCTCTCATATAGTTAATGTGATCACACACTGAATTTCTGAAAGAGGCATGTATTACCTTAGATAAGGCTTAGCAATGAGTGCTTCTTATTTCATACCTTAGATGAGCTTAGCAAATGAGTGTTTATTTCATACCATGAAGTTCAATTCACGTTCTTATAAACAAGCCCTTGTTTTACCAAATGTATATTGAAAATGAAATAAGTGCTGTATTAGTTTATTGACTTGATCAAATACACAGAAAAACTGAAAGGGTTTATTCTGACTGGCAGTTGCAGAGGACCACAGTAATTAAGGTTGGGAACTATGGCAGCAGGAGAATGCATGGAGGCAGGCACGGGAAGCTGCCTGGTCACACTGCATCTATATTCAGGAAGCAGAGAATGAAGAGGATGTGAGGCTGGCTATTAAGACTCGAGGGCCATTCCCACTGATCAACTTCCTCCAACAAAGCTCCATCTTCTAAAGGTTCCAAAATTTCTCAGATAGCATGACCAGTAAGGGACCCAGTGTTCAAACAAGTGAGCCAATGGGAGTATTTCACATTAAAATCATAACAGATATACATTTCTCCATGTAGTCCATGAGGAGTGTGGCCTTTGAAATACTCTAGTTCACCTATGGTTGATTATCCTTTTGCCTAAAAAAGTAATAATGATAATAATGATGTAACATTAGGTCCACAAAGGAGCATCAATAACTTATCAAAGTTTAGAGAATAAGGAAACGTGAGAAATTGGGTAATGTAATCCAATAATTTAATAGGTTGTAAACCACTCAAATGTTTAGTAATTGCCAAGTTTTGTATAGTTCAAGATGGAGCTGGTGCTGAAGGAAAGAGGAACACTGGGAAGAGGATCATTGTCTAGAACTAACAAATGAGGAAATCGAAATTGAGAAATGTGACATAGACACCAAAGGACAAATCTAATAATAAAATAGGTATTATCAATAATGTCCTGTTACTTGCTTTATTTTAGGTCATTCTGATAGCTTTTTTAAAAAATAAGCTGGAGAGCCGGGCATGGTGGCACACTCCTTTAATCCTAGCATTTGGGAGGCAGAGGCAGGCAGATCTTTGTGAGTTCAAGGCCAGCCTGGTCTACAATGTGAGTTCCACGACAGCTGGGGCTACAGGGAGACCCTGTATCAAAAAGACCAAAAAAAAAAAAAAAAAGCTGGAATCTCATCTTCAACAGGAATAAACTTATGATGCAATTTTTCTTCCACAATTTGTGTGAAAGTTACATTTTAAAAGTGAATGAATAGGGGCTAGATAGATGGCTCAGTGGTTGCAAAACTGGCTGTAATTGCAAAGGACCTGGGTTCAGTTCTCAGCACCCACATGGCTCAGCAGCCATAGGAAACTATAGTTCTAAGAGATCCAATGCCCTTTTCTGACCTCTGTGGGTATTGTACAAGTGCAATACATATAAAATATATTTTTAAAGTGAATCAATAATAACATACATACATAAAAAGTCTAGAACATGATCCTGTATTAAAGAGAGAGAAAGAAGTGAACTTAAGTGTTTTCCAGATCCACATTTGTCATTTTATTTTATTTTATTTTATTTTATTTATCTTTTTTGAGACAGGGTTTCCCTGTAGCTCTGGCTGTCCTGGAACTCACTCTGTAGACCAGGCTGGCCCCAAACCCACAGAGATCCGCGTGCCTCTGCCTCCCAAGTGCCAGGATTAAAGGCGTGCGCCACCACGCCCGGCATTTATTTATCTCTGTATGTGTATCAATGTACTGTCTGCATGCAAGTCTGTGCACCCGTGTCGTGCAATGCCGCGGAGGTCAGAAGAGGGTGTCAGATTCCCCTGGAACTGGAGTTCTCCTGGAACCGGAGTTTCAGACGGTTCTCGGCCGCCATGTTGGTGCTGGGGATCGAACCCGGGTCCTCTGCAAGAGCGGTCGGTGCTCTTAACCGCTAGGCCATCTCTCCAGCCCTAATTTGTCATTTTAAAAAGTAGGTTATTAGCAACCAGTGGCTACTGTGATGGAGAGGTTCTGACTCATTTAAGGGTGAGACTCTTGAAAGAGTGTCCAGGCTTTAATGCAAGGTCCCACACTGAAGAGAAATTGCAAACTCAACTTTCACTCTGTAGACCTTTATATATAAATATTTTCATTATATATACATATATTATAGGTAATATATAATAGATTATATGAAATTGAGTGGGAAGTAGTAGAGAGTTGAGGATGGAGAATCTACCTAAATACAATAAAAATATATTGTATAAAATTTAGAAAAATTCATTGTAAATTAGGTTAAAACAAAGAGTTCCAATCCATGTATATCTTCTTAAAATACTAATTGGGAGGTGATATCTCCCATAACTGATAAGTATAATACCCACCATCCTTTCAAACTAAAGTATGTTATCTTTGAAAATTAATCGAAACCACTTAAAAAAAAAAGCCCAAGTACTTATATTCATGATGTAGAAAAGACATGGGACAGCAAACTTTGACGATTACAAATATCCAGACATCTGGAATTGCTAATTAACCGCATTGGATTATTTAATAATTGGATTCTATACCTAAGAGAGGAAAAGAGTATTAGTTTGTAAGCAAATATAGTCAAAATTATGGTACTAAAATTACATTTCCCATAGTTTTTTTTTTTCTTTTATTAAAAAAAAAAGAAAAAATTCGCTGTTTTGTCATTACCATGATAGCATTCCTTCAATGTAGAATTTATAAAGTTTATTTGTGTGTTTGGGAACTTCATAATTTTAAGTAGCTGTTTGCTTTTCCCAGTGTTTTACAGTGGAATCTATTAGAAAAAGAAATCATTTTATAGTAAACTTTGTTAAAATTCACTTTTAATCATTCAGGTAATATTCACTTAGCAATGTGTATTCAAAATGCTAACATATACTATTTATTTTAGGAGTAACTACTGACACTTGGATCATTTATGAAAACAAATGATCCAAGTGTCAGTAGTACAAATATGATACTGTGCAGTCTTTGTTTAACCTTAGCAGCCTTGGCTCACAAATGGCTGGGTGAAGCACCTAGAAGTAGGATGTTAGAAAGCTGTCCTACAGACAGACAACACAAAGGTTCCCGCTGGACTGAGAGAAGTTTTAGTTGGATGTATGAGGACTAAATGGATAATGATAAGACCTGTAGAAGTTTCAAGCTTAAGGACAATGGCTTAACATCTACTGAATTGCATACACATTTTAAGGGAGAGGCTTAGAGTCTTCTTCACATATAGTCTTCCCAAATTCTTGAAGTTATGAAACTACAATTTTAATTTCTTGAAATACCACATGTTTCTGCATCACCTAAGGTGTTTGTCACAGGAGAATGGCAGTTTCTCCACTGCAGTGAAATAGGTCCTTAAAGAACCCAGCTACTCAAACAGTTTAAAATGTCATGCTACTTTAAAGTTACAACTTTAATGTGATGCAAAGCAGTTCCATCCACTATATAAATAGCACATGATACTAGACATTTTCCTACTGTGTTATGACTTTAGACATACAACCTGAAATTCTCAGTATAAAGCATGAGTCCTCATACTGGAAGATTTGTAGACAGGCTTCAGGAGAGTCAGTATCAATCCACGTGGATTATAATATAAGCGTTTTCTACTTATCCGGACAAATATTTAGCTACTTAACCTTATTTTCATCTTCTATAAAGATAGAGACCACATCTACATATATATTCTGATGTGCTTGTAGTGATTAAGCAAAATAATTACACTGAGGCAAAGTAAGCACAAAGTATATACTCAATAAATATGTGATCTTACTTACTAGCCTTCTCTTAACAAGGCTATGTAAATTTCTGGTTTTATGATTCTCAGCATGTTGCTACCATTAAAGTGTAAATCAATAGTAAACAGTTGTTCAGATTTTAAAAGAATGATTATCAGATAAAAATGTTTATTAAAAGTCAGTTGACAGTACAATGATTTGATTTTTCTATCAGATTCTGTTATGAAAGTAGAGCCCAGAAGATAATCTAACAATATTCTTTTATTAAAAAATAGACAAAAAACATTTGGCTTATGTAATCTTTTACTTCATTCCACAGCAAATTATAGTCATTCTTTTACAGCTCATTAATTCTGTCTAGTCCCCATTCTACTCAGTGTTCATAGAACAGTGACAATCATAGGATTGGCAGTAGAGTGAGCCATACAACGATATTGAAATGGCCATAAGAATGAGTTTATAATTGGGCTGGAGAAATGGCTCAGCGGTTAAGAGCAATGACTGCTCTTGCAAAGGACCTGGGTTTGATTCCCAGTCATATGGCAGCTAAGAACCTTCTTGGGCAGAGCTTGGTGGCACACACCTTTAATCCCAGCACTGATGAGGCAGAGGCAGGTGGATCTCTGTGAGTTCAAGGCCAGCCTGGTCTACATAGTGAGCTCCAGGCCAACTGGGACTAAAGGGAGACCCTGTCTCAAAAAGACCAAAAAAAATGAGTTTATAATTAAAACCACAGAAAAGAAACTTGTGTCTCCAAATGAGCAGTCAGATTTAGTGCTAGAAAAAGTGAGGATTTTCTGAATAGACACTTTTGAAAATCAGGTATCCAAGAAGTATTACAGTTTCAATGACAGGAGGAGGCAATGGAAACACCATGTAAATATCACAGGAGACTAAATTTGAACTACAGAAAAATGGGAATGAGGGGCATTTATGGTTGCCTCATTAAGAAACAAGAAAAATATGAATCAACAGAAATTAAATTTGACTGCCAGCAGATTAATGTGCTATGCCTAATTTATACCTGTCTCATGTACAAAAACTGCTCCAATGAGTCCCTATATTTATCACAATAGTGGAATGATAATTTTTCTATTTGGGGTTGATGTTCTAAATTTCATAACACAAAATTAACTTTAAAATTACAATTTTGTAGTATTTATGTTCTTGATTGAAAATATTTTAATTTCATTGAAGAACAAGATCCATTTTATGTTGAGATTCTTTAATATTCCTTAGCCAGTCATTGTTTTCTCTTGTATCATCAATAGTTTGCATCTTTCTGTCTTGTAGAAACAAAAATGGTCACAGGGCTCTTGTGTTAGCCAGCTTATTATTACAGAATTTTAATAAATCAACCCAATTTTTAATGAAGAATTAGCATAGCCCACCTACAGCAACTTCCTTCTTAATAGAATAATGTGCTGGCACTTTTTCCTCGTGAGGAAACTCTGAGTGTCTGTAAAGTTTTGCATACCAAATCCCTCGACTTCTGAGATGAAGCAAGATAACACTCCGAAATTATTCTTTACACAGAACTGTTTCCTCTCCTTACAGTGGTCTGTGTTTATGTCCTTCCCTTTTAAAGATTAAATTTCAATACCTCAAGCCAAGTAAAATAATGAACTGGCTTTCAAATTATAAACTGGTCTTAACATAAAAATTGCACTCTGATTAAAAATGAATCACTTAACGACTTAAAACAAACTCTATTTCATCAGAGATCTTTCAATATTCTCTAAAATCACATTGAAATTATCTACTTTTTCTTAAGTTATGAGAGGGATTCTTTGGAAATATTATTTACAAGAAGATGAATGTTCAAAGCACATCAGTGGTTTGCTCTAATTGCATTGTGATATACTTTAGAGAACTCAATCATAAATTTTAAAATCATCTGTGACTTTATATGAGTATTTTTAAGTTGAGTATAATTTACTATCACCTAAAATATCATTTCTACTCCTGCTTTACAAAAATTGCAATTGTAATAGAATTAAACCTTGAAAATTGAGTAAAAGGAAAATCACTTGCAGCTATTTCAAGAGGCAGAAGTTATTCAAAGATGGCATTTTCAAAAGCCAACTCATCTATAAATCCTTTTTCTTTGCATGCAGCTGATTTTTAATTCTTAATTTTTTTTATATATTATTTATTTATTTTTGTATGTGTAGGTGATTACTGTTGCGATGCAGCGTCCTGTGCACACCGTCTGTCAGTGCAATCGGCCGCCGAAGTGCCTGGCGAGGTCAGAAGAGGGCTTCGGGATTCCCTGGAACTGGAGTTCATCTGGAATTGGAGTTACCCACGGTTCTTAGCCGCCATGTGGGTGCTGGGGATCGAACCCGGGTCCTCTGCAAGAGCGTCGGTGCTCTTAACCGCTAGGCTATCTCTCCAGCCCCAACAATGCAGTGATTATATTTAAGCTTGTGCTGTCCTAAAACCAATGAATAAATTTTTATGACTATGATTCTGATATATATATATATATATATATATATATACACATATATATCACTGTAGCCAAAATAAATTATAAACCTGATATTTTATTTATGATAGAGATAAAAATATAAAGTTTAAATAAACCTTCTCAAAGTTATGTACAAATATGCTTTGATAAAAAATTTTAAAAGTCAGTCACTGGAACCATACTAAATTTATTAAGGAAAAAAATTAAAAAAAGAAAAATACAAAACCAGTATTTGGAGGCACTGGAAAAGAGCCAAAACAGAAGTGTGGTATTTCCTGTGAGAAGAGGATCAAACCATCTACTGAACCTGGTAATTACCTAATTTCTGTCTGGAGACATTTACTAGATTGTAGCTAACAAAGCACAGAGGGTTCATGGAGCTGAGCATATTGGCCATGCTGCTAGGAGTTTTTAAAATTTTTTTTTTTAATTTTATTTATTTCTGTATGTGTATGAATGTACTGTATGCATGCAAGTCTGTGCACCCGTGTCGTGCAACGCCGCGAAGTTCAGAAGAGGGTCTCGGATTCCCCTGGAACTGGAGTTCTCCTGGAATTGGAGCTTCAGACGGTTCTCAGCCGCCATGTGGGTGCTGGGGATCGAACCCGGGTCCTCTGTAAGAGCGGTCGGCACTCTTAACCGCTAGGCCATCTCTCCAGCCCCTTAAAACAGCTAGAAAGTAAGGAAAATCTGAGGAACTCATACCTAAAACAAGAAAGAACTCCAAAAACATGTATAAGTGTCCCTTGTATCTGTCTAAATTGTAAATAATACATGTCTATGATAAGACTCCTTAAATATGGACCATCTGGAAAGAAAAATCCGAGGCAGATATAGCCTGAATAATATCTAGAGTCAGTTCCTTGTTGAGAGAAGTTGAACATCAGCAAGCCAGAGGAAAGAGACTCTGTTGACAAACAGGACTTCAATAAAAAAAAAAACAAAAAACACAAGAATTATATCAGTACATGGAATAATCTCCTTAAAGAAAAGTTCTTTCTCCTCTAAAAGATCTAAAAATTCCTTTAAAAGAATTAAACTGTTCCATGAATAAACTGAGGCTTGACAGAATAAATAAAAAATACCCTTTAAAGAAAATAGTAACTTAAAAGTTTTAAAGAAATGAATACAATCTGTTGTTATTCCTCTTGGCTATCTACCAGAACTAGTTGATAAGACCCTATTGTTGAAGACAACAGACATCTTGGATACAATATACAGAGGAATTAGGCGTGAGCTTTGCTGGAAGCTTCCTCCTTGCTGGCTAGCTTTCATACTGTCAAAGGTTGCTATACAGGCTGCTAGGGGAGTAGAAGGCATCAACAGTCCTACCCAGCTATGAACTCTATGAAATACAATACCAACCCTGCAAGCGTCTGGTGGTTATGGGAATAATCAACCACTCCTGGATTGGATTGAGTTCTGCACCACAGAAGGGGATTTGTGCCTAATCCCTGTCAAAACCCCACAAATGAGGAGTTGTTGTTGTTGTTGTTTTTGATAAACTGATGTAGCATCAAGCTCTCTCCTAAATACGTGTTTATTTCCTCAAAGGTTACTCTTGACATTAATCAAAAAAAGCCCCTCTTTGCATTGAGCCAAGGTAAATGGAGAGACCCATGGCTAAAAAGTGTGTGACGCTGTTCCTGGAGATTTGTATACACTCACTCAGGATAACAAAAAAAACAAAGTAAGAACACCGCCAAAGTCTAACTTGGTGAACTAATGAGTTTTATTGGGTTTACTTATAGGAATATGAGTGAGGGATTATTTGCTGGAGTAGAAATGGCTCACAGACAGCTCCAGCACCAAAAGCCTATTCCAGCATTGGTGAAGGCTCCTGAAAGCTGGAACCTTGAGCACACCCCATAACTTGCAGGTACCTCAACAGGTTGAAGGGTCTCTTCCAGGCAGCCCAGCTTCTCGGAAAGCATCTCTCAGCAGTCTGTAGCACTTTATACATGCAATGGAGGCTGAGTTCAGGAGCCAGGGACAGAGGGTCATGAGGAGCCTTGAGATTAAAGATGATTAAAGAAGCCAGGCAAGGGCACACTGGGCAGTGGCCACTGGGTGAGAACCTGTGCTGTTAGTCCTAAAGACATTATTGTAAAACCAAACACACGTGGTTTCTTGACAAACCAGTTCTATAGAGATTACATCATTGCTTTCTTCTGTGGTCCCTGGAAATTCAGTGTCAGCTATTTTGTACTGATTGTGCCCACACCAGAATTCCATATTAGGGTCCTGTTGTCTAAACATAAGCAGGCCTGTACAGACTTGATTTCCTAGGACATCCTAATGAACCTGGCCAGTTCCAGAGACTCCCTGAAGCTAATGAGTTGTTTACTCTCTGAGTTTAAGGCACTTTCCTACAGGACCGGCACTGGATTACCATTTTTGCACAACTAATATGAAAAGAAACAACAGTGTTGCATAGGATATAGAAATAGAATTCTTTAACATTATTGGTAGACGTGTAGTGTCACAACCTATTCCAATAATAAATTTCACAATTTATAATGAAAAGTATTTATCGAATGATTAAGTGATTACATGTCTAATTACCAAGACTTGAAATATACACAAAAACTTGTATTAATGCTGCTTAATTAAGAGATTATCAAATCTCAAAGTTCTAAAATTTTATTCACAATAATGAATAGACAAATTCTGGTAACTTTAAACAACTGAAGACCTACTCAGAAATAAAACAAAAGGAACTAACATGCAATATCAACAAAGATCTGATATTCCTGAAGGCTATGAATGTTAGTTTGTATGCTAATTAAAAAGTAAAATTTAAGTTAAAAAAGAAAATATTCTCTCATTAATTCTTTAATTTATTTATTTTCTGCATTGTTTTAAGTCCCTAGCAGGCAATTTTCTGACTCTATTTCATGTTTCTAAATTCTAAAATAAATTATGCTAATTAAAATGGGGCTTTCTAAACAGTGTCAAGCATTGTCTTATGTTTATCTCTTCTACAAATCAAACTTTGGATTTTTTAATTCATTGTTTAGTAACATAAGCAAATTCAATCAAATCTAGCCCAGCAGGAGCACATTTCAGTAAAACAAATAATTTCTGTTGCCCATTTAAGGCATGTTCTATTTCCCTCCTGTACTATAATGAGGATAATTAATCTATATTCCATTTCAACATCTCTTTCAAAAATATACTTTCTACTTGCTTTCTTAATTTGAGAAAACAGATTTTTATTTTTGTCTAGTTGACTGAAATAAAGCAATTGATTTCACTTTCACTTGTGTACTGCTTTGTAGAAAGCTGAAGTAAACATTTCTACTTTGTTTTCCTTGAAAAAATATATTCAGAAAGTAAGGGGGGAAGGGGTTTCAAAAAGTGGGTGTGGAACAATAGAAAACATCAGACAGGGAAAAGGAAAGGGAAGCACTAGGATTAAACTATGCAGGGAGGTGGGCTGGGAAACTCAGGGGGAGGAAGAGCCACAAAAATAAATTACAGAAATGCCACAATAAAGCATGTTACTCTGTATGCCCATTTAAAAAATTATCAAAAAAGAAAAGATTGTTTTGGTCTTTTTGAGACAGGGTCTCCCTTTAGTCCTATCTGGCCTAGAGCTTGCTATGTAGACCAGGCTGGCCTTGAACTCACTGAGATCCACCTGCTTCTGCCTCCAAGTGCTGGGAATAAAGACATGCACCACCATGCCTGGTGAAAAGAATTTTTTTTATTTCTTTTTTGTTTTATTGATGTTTTGTGTATTTCAGACATCATTTTTCAGTTCAGTTCAGGCATATTCCCCTTTCCCTTCCCCCCACCCTACCCCACCCCACCCCAAATCATGCATTCTGCCATAACTGTCCCACATCTTTCTCTCAGTTTTTTTTTTTTATGCTTAGGAATTCCCATTTTTCTCCATTAATTTTATATTACTCTAAAATATGGATACATACTCTCCCCCCATATACAGTATTTACAGAGTCTGAAAGTAATTGGTGGATGGATTCTAGAGCCTGTTGAGAGATTCATAATATAACAACATTTTTGCTTTCAGATAGAAATATAACAATAATGTTATTCAGCTTGCCTTCCATCTGGGGGATTTAGTGTTTAATGAAAGAGTATACAGTGCTGATCTTATTGATAAGAAAAATATTTCAAATTTTCTTACAAGTTATATGAACATTGAAACTGCAAGCAGATGCCATGAGATTTAAGAAATTTGGAATATGTAAAACTTATATTTAAATCCTATTTCAAATCACTAAAACCACCCAATAAATGTATTCTTCTTACTGTACCTAATTATATGAAATCTTCTTTAACCATAGTACTAAAATTTCCATGTTGAGATTTACCTATGAAACTATGAGAGTATTTCTAAATGTTTCTTAATGAATCTAATTCTGTGAACTATTATGTTTTGATAATTTCTTTATCCAAATATCAGAGGAGTAAAAGTGTATTTTGGTGAATGATTCTCTCCCATCAACCCTTGTGTTTGTGTGTGTGTGTATGTGTGTGTGTGTATGACTCAAATATGCTTATAGAGACACATGAATTAATTTTAGATGTCTATTGTATTAGTATTAATTTTTTGTTTGTGATTAACCTAATAAATTTCCCTAAGAGGAAAGAGTTACTCAAAGTAATGAAGACATTGACCTAATCATGACTCTAATGTTATATACCCACTGATATAAAACATGTGCATTCTCAAAAGACCATAACCCTTGCTTTTCCACATTACTTCAGCCAGAAGAAAAAAATTAAAGAATGTCATAAAATAATCATTTATTTCTAAAACCAATCATTGCTATCAAAGGAGAACTCAATAAAGACTGTGAATTCTTAGGGCAGAGAAAAGCTCTCTGCAGTTGTCTAGACCCCTAAATCACTCCAGGAAGGTTCTTGTGGAAGAGAAATATCACATTGGGATGTTGTAAAATTGAGTTTCAAGTTTTACTTTGTATGAGATGTTATACCATTCATTTTTAATTTAAGGGTGTGCTTTATAGAAGCTAACAGGCAAACCCACTTTCATAAATCATAAGTATTAGTGGACAGAGATAATAGAAAATTTAGTACTATAAATAAATACTTTAGGAATTTAACACAGTGAATTAAACATTACAAGGTAACATAATAGACTTGAGATCAATAAGGAATAAGTTCTTTGAAGTATCAATAGTGAAGTGGAGACTCTAAGACATGGAGGATCATCAGCTGCCAAAGATTAGCCTAGTGGAAGGACAGAAGTAGATAGAACTCAGGGACATGTAGAAGTCACATGGCTAAAGCCTAAGGAGCAAAAAGGAGATTAGTGTTAATTTTGGTAGGAGCCAAAATTAGTTGTGAACAAGGTCAAATCATCTTCTGATATGCAGATTTCTCTTCAGGAAAAACATGGAGGGCATGAGATACCTTAGCCTTGTCCCTGAACTGTACAACGTGGTCTTGGTCTTTCATATCCACTCTCCGAGCTGATATCCCAAGAAAGCTCCCAGCACAGCAGCACATATATCTGAGCTATCTCCCAGCAGACAGGGAATTATCCACCCACCCAGGACACTACCTTCTACTTACTCATAATCACCAGGGGTTAGCAATTTTTTTCCTAGGTGACCCATTGAGAGCTTAGGCAAATGCATTTCCTAGACATTCAGTTCGTTCTGATAAACAAGTTGTCAGGTTTAGGACTCTTCATTAACATAAATTGATAAATCTCACAGCCATTGGAGATTTCTTACAAATACTTGAGGAATAATTGTCTGGAAAAGAAATTTAATATATGAAAGAGAAACTCCCTGTGGAAGAACCATGTGGAAAAATTAATTTTCTGAAATGTTATAAGATAAAGTGAGTGATTATTGTTTAGAAATGCATTTATGTTTTACTTCTCATCCATCTGTGCCCCTTTTCTAAGCCTAGGGAACAATCTGCGGAAGAGGGGGCGTGGTAGAATGTAAAGGCTCCGATTGGGGTGAATGGTGAAACTACAGCAATGTAGTCTGGACACTCATTTGATCAACTTGATTGAACAAACAACCTGTCACCCCCCAAAAGAAAGAAGGGAAAAAGGGGGTTTGGACACAACAGCCTGTAGATTGGTTTTGCACGAAGGATGCTTGTACTCATGGATTATCACTTATAGCTAAAAAAGGAAAAAAAAAAAACTGAGAGAAAGATGCAGGACAGTTATGGCAGAATACATGATCTAGGATGGGGTGGGGGTGGGGGGAAGGGAAAGGGAAATATGCCTGATCCGAATTGGAAAATGATGTACGAAATGCACAAAGCATCAATAAAAATTAAATTAAAAAAAAAGAAAGAAATGCATTTATGAAAAAGAGAAGGTCATAGAAGTCTAAAGAGTGTATTTTTCCACCTAAAATGATTCTTGATTAATTCTGAAAATAAAGTTTTAACATAATAACAAAATATTAAATTAAAGGCACTTCAGATTAAGAACGCATATAATCTTATACTCCTTAATAAAGGAAAACACCTGACGATTGTTTGGGTTGTGTATCATTTTTGCCTTTTTTATTTATGGTACCTTAATAGATAAAAAAATTATTAATGATGAGAGAAAATATATTTTTAAGTTTAACATAATCCAGGTTTTCAAAGATTTACTAAAGGCATCATTCTTTTAATTCTCTATTAATATAATTTATTCTATAACTTAATTTGATAATATGATCCTTAATCCTCTTCTTGAAAGCATAAAATAAAACTTATGAACTTACTTAATGCATTTAGTAAGACTTGCCTGGAGAACTTATAATATAAATAGACCATGTCCTTGGTAGGTCTAAGGAATCAAAGATTGATTTATAAATGTGATCACCTGCTGAGTGAGAAACACTTTAAAAGGCTGAAAAACTGAAAGCTACAACATCTAATATGGTTTATCAAACCTGAGATTCTGAGGCCTGGAATGATTGGTCAGCTCTTGAAGAGGACCTGGCTGAATTCAGTTCCCATGGTTGCCAGCACCCACATGATGGCTTACAACTATCTTTAATTCTAGTTCCAGTGGACCTGACACCCCCATCTAGTTTCTGTGGGCAGTGCATGCATGTAGTGGTCTTACATACAATGTGGACAAAATATTTATACACATAAGATATAAATCAATTAAAAAATTCTGACAATAAGCCAATGGAAGTTAAACTTAAAATTAAATAGATTCACAAAATAGCTTCCTGATAAAAGTAACTAAATAAATATGAAAATACTTCATTTGGAACTAATGTTTTTAAAAGAGGGCTTTGTGCATACAGTATTTGGAAGAAATAATTGCAATTTATTACATCGTAAGCCTGTATCTCAGTATATATGATCTCAAATTTAATGGAATCTAAGGAGATAACCACAAAAGTACACAGAACAAATTCAGATCACAGTGTCAGCAGGGACTTGGGCTTTACACATGATATCTACATGTTACAGAGTTCATTATGAGATTCATAGGCTGAAAGAAAGTCAAGATAAATGGATTAAATAATTTAAAAATAGATAATGGGAATACATTCATTATGTTCAAATACTCAAAGGACATTCATAAAGGAAACACAGAAACAGTACAGACCACAAGACAACTAGGATGCAAGCTGTGAGTGAAGATAATATTGTTCCCGCTATTGTTCTCTCGTAATCCTCATCATATAAAATTTTTGCAAAAAATGAAGACAAGTTCTGAGCAGTCAGGATAGTATAAAAGTAGGAAATTATCATGGCTTTTCATATGTCCCAATATCTTAAAGTTTATAAAGCATGTATGGAACACCGGGAGGGATAAAGGGGACTAGTCACTAATCATGATTTAAATCTTTTTAAAAGTTATAACATGGCTGGGTGTGGTGGCACACACCTTTAATCCCAGCACTCGAGAGACAGAGGCAGGTGGATGTCTGTGAATTCAAGGCCAGCCTGATCTACAGAGTGAGCTCCAGGCCAGCTGGGACTAAAGGGAGACCCTGTCTCAAAAATACCAAAAAAAAGTTATAAAATGAAGTTAAACATAATGTCCTGGATGGCAAATTCTGTCAAGCAAGAATTCTTATTCCTACCATACAGCTAGGTACCCATTAGAAAGCAGACGCACCTTAGATACTCTAGATCAAAGAAAACTGATGTTAGAGGGACCAGAGAAATTTACAACTGTTACTACAGAATTATCTAAATGTTTTCATACACACACAGCTTCTCAAAATGTGCTGTATACAGTGATTGCTTCTCATCTGCTAATGGACAATCCATCATGAAAAGGGGTCTCAAAAATACAAATAATGCTGCAGTGTCATGTAGGAAATGAAATGTAGTAATTAATAATCCGACTGAAAAAATACACAAATAAATGTGACTGTATCTCTATAGCTGAACACTATATAATGAAAATCACAGTGCCAGACAAGTGAAACCTCCCCTCAAGTTGTTGGTCAGAGTAGTCCAAGAGACTCCCAAAGTAACATAGGTTATTGCCATAGCTCTTGATTACCTCCCAGAACTTGAAGGTAAGACCCTATTGCAAAAGATAGGGAATATTTTGGACATAGGACTTGGAGCAGTTGAACTGGAACTGACCTGGAAGCCTCCTCCCTGAAGACCAGCTCTCATGGTATCAAAAGATACCTATGTAAGATGCCAAGGGAAAAAGAAAAAAAATCAATAATCCTACTGAGCTGTAAAATCTATGAATCATAACCATGACCAACCCAGAAAACTATCTCTATTGATACAGTAGGGACACTTATATGTTAAGGGTAATCAATAGCTGTCTAATTGAACTTAATGGCCTGTTCATATGAGGGCATCCATGTTTGGGGGCATCCATGCTTAGTACTATAAATGTAGTCAATTAAACATGGCTGGAGATATCATAAACCCTAGAGAAAAATAAAACCTACTTTTGTCACTTCCATTGACCAATGTAATTTCTTACTGGATTCTAAATATCTACCCTTATATTTACAGAGAAGAGTACCTCTCACTCCTCATCAAAGAAGCTTCTTTTTGCAACAGATAGAGACTATTACAAAGTTCCACAACTACTCAAAGGCAGAATAACTGACTGTAAGGTACCTAACCCTAAGTGTCACATCTGCAAGCAACCTCTACACTTAAGACTCAGGGTACACTGCAGAAGAGAGGCTGCAAAGAATGTAAGAGCCAGAGGGACAGACACCTGTTGCTAATTTACACATTTTAGACATGATGGGGAATATGCACAGATGAAATCCCCACAGGATGATAGTCTGAGAAGATCTGCATAATGACAAAACAAGTTGACATGCCAAAGTGAGTGAGGAGATGTCATGGGATCCAACCTCAGGATAAAAAGTTTGAGGCAATCAGTGGATGCTGAGAAAGGAATGATCAGTTTTCCCCAGAGACTAGCTCACAGAGAGGTTAACTCATCCCAAATGGGCAGTTTTATTTTTTTTTAATTTTATTTTGTATGTTTATGAATGTACTGTCTGCATGTAGGTTTGTGCACCCAGGTCGTGCAATGCTGTGGAGGTCAGAAGAGGGTGTTGGATTCCCCTGGAACTAGAGTTAAAGACGGTTCTCAGCTGCCATGTGGGTGTTGGGGATCAAACTCGGGTCCTCTGCAAGAGCAGTCTGTGCGCTTAACCGCTAGGCCATCTCTCCAGCCCCCCAAATGGGCAGTTTTAAACACAGCACAGGTACACATGATCACCACTAAATGGACTCAGAATATATACATATATATATATGTGTGTGTGTGTGTGTGTGTGTGTGTGTGTGTGTGTGTGTGTGTGTGTATTCAAAAAAGAACAAGAAATTGAGAGGAACTGGGAGACTTGGGAGGAATTGGGAGACTTGGAAGGAGTCATGGGGGATTTGGAGGGTTGGAAGTAATACAAAGAGAATACTCACATACGATATCTCAAAAGTTAAAAAAATTAAAAATAGAAAAAAATCAGATCTGGCTCACTGGTCTGGAAAGGTGCCTGAGATTCAGCATGCCTAAAACAGTCCCAGTTGATTCTAATTCTTCTGATCCTTGGCCTGCAGTCTGTGTAAAAGTTTAGACAACTGGAATTCGTCTAAGCATTTTTGTTAAGATAAAGTATGTTGACCAAATCTTGTTTGTTTCTGACACAATAAAATCAATGAGAGACTTACACATCTATAATCGTTTAAATGTTCTGCCAGTTGATCTTGCACATATTCTAAAAAGTGGAAACACACTGGCTAATTAAAAAAAGGGAGACTAGAAGAAAACTGGAGGCTGGGAGGAGACTTGTTACCCATAAACAACAGCTTTCTTCACACTTAGCTCCTGAGAGAATCTATACGTTAAAAATGTCCTTAATATTAACTTTCAAAGGATTTTATATGAATAAAAATGTTAAGCAATGAGATTGAGATTGCAAAATGATTACTTCAGGGCCAGCTACCCCCCTGGGGTTTACCCTAATCCATTAAAATCACGTTAAGTGGTAGAAATTGAGTGGAAATAAGTTTCAAATCCTCAAGAAGCAAAGAGGCTAATTAGCAGGGTTAGCATTGGATCCAGAACCCTGGGTCTTTGATACAATACTTTCTTTAATGTTCTGTGAAAGAAGGGGAGGTTTTGAAATTTGAAGGAAAAATTTATTGCAATATTCTTGATATTAGGGAAATTGGTTGAATTCCAAACAGATCTAACAATGTGAGGTAATTAAGAAACATAAAGGTTGATAAAAATCCACTTAAAATATGGAAAGGCAAAGCATTTGAAAAATAAATTCAGATTACTCATACACATTGATGAGCTCTGAACTAAATGTAATTTTCTCAGGAATAAGATTTATATGTCTCTTTGTGCAACTCAATGAAGACATTTGTTCACTACCTAGAGGCAATAAAAAAGGAATGAGGCATTAAACTATATTAAAAGATTCCAGAAATAGGACACACACAGTATAATGCCCAGTTTATGAATCAATAATACCTCTTTATCTAGCTAGAGTACTACAGTGGTTATATTAGCCATCTCATCTTTTTGAAGCTATATGGAAAAGCAGAAAATCAGAAGAGCAGTGAGAAATTATTATACTCATAAGGAAAATAATATACCTTTTTATAATAAAAGAATGAAGGCACATTTAGTTGAGAAAGAAAAATTAAAAGGATCTGTAATAGTATTTAAGATAATGAATACTAATGTCAAAACCAAATGGGCACTCTAATTTACCTATACTTCTAAAAACAATTTTCTGGTAATAGAAAAAATAGAATCCAATTATATTAGACAGTAGGCAAATACTACAGGCAAAGGGTATATCAGTTATTAACAATGTCATTGTATGAAAAGTCTATTGTAAGGGTATTACATAATCAAGGTAAATGAAATGACAGAATAAGATTAGTAGCTATTGTTTAAAACAATGGCCTGTAGCAGACTCTGAAGAAGACATGAAGTATATTAAGTAATATGATCATTTAGAAATAAGATAATTTTTATTTGACTGTTCCTGTACTTGGCAGTATAGAGAAGAAAAGGTAAATTGAGATAGAACATGTGGCTCTGTTCAATCTGATTACTGACATGGATCTAATTCTTTGTATCTAATTTTTCATAAAACTAAAAATGTTATGAAAAAATACTCACTTATCATGACATAAAAATTGCTTTTAAAATTAAATAGATAGGGGCTGAAGAGATGGCTCAGTGATTAAGAGCAGTGGCTGCTCTTGCAGAAGACCCAGGTTCAAATCCTAGCACCCACATGGCAACTAACGACTGTCTAAAACTAAATTTCCAGGGTATCAGACACCCCCTTCTGTACTCTGCAGGCATTGTTCTACATGGGTGACTTACATACATGCAGGCAATACACTCATAGACATAAAATAATTAAATTGATAGATTAGGTAGATAGATGATAGATAGATAGATAGATAGATAGATAGATAGATAGATAGATAGATAAAAATTAACTAGATACAGAGGCTGGAGGTGAAGCACAATGGTAGAAAACTTGCCTACATTTGCAGGGCCCTGGGTTTAATAATAATACAATAAAATGAAAATGCAGATTAAGAAGATACTGAAAAAGCCTCAGCCAAGTTTTTAGAATCACTCATTAATCAAGCAATGTATACTCTGTGCTAGTCATTGTACCGGATGCTAGAAATAAACTGACAGACAGGAAAAACAGTGTTCCTGACTTCACCAAGCCAAACTTACAGACAGTTACACCACAGTGTAAGAACAGAACAGCAGAAGTTTGTGAGTGTACAATGTTGTAAGACCATATAGAAGAGACACAGAACCCAAACTGAACTTGTTGGATAGATGAGAAACAGAACACTGGCCATAATATGGAATATAGGAGTGTGGAGTATGGAAATACTGAAAGCTGGGAGCTAACATAGCTACTATAGGGTAGGTGATCATGGGAGGGCTTAACATTGACATGGGTGATACCAACAAATTCAAATATTAACAGGCAAAATCAACTAGCTTCTAAGTGATTGGTCATAAAGATTGATAATGAAGAAAAAGGAAAGTTATTCTCAAGTTCAAATATGGTAGAATGTACTTAAATAGAAAAGCTTGTGGAAAAATCTAGGAGGAGGGAAAGGATACAAACAGATACTGAGTTACAGTTGCTTGGAATAAGCCCTAGTGAGATGCCAAGGACAACTAATTCTTGGTATTATAAAAGAAAGTGCTTGACCTGAAGATTGAGTGTTATGGTAAAGCATAGGTGGTCAGAACAAAACATTCTGGAGAAGAGTTGTGAATCAGTACATTCAGGAGCCAAACGGGTCTAGAGACAAATTTTGGCATGAGGAGGAGAGAAGAAAACATGACTGTTGTAATGAGAGGCCACAATAAGAGAACTATCCTTCCAACAGCTTGCCAGCTCCATTGAGCTCAGGGGTTTGACATGAAGCAAAGGGAATAGGCAATGGCATCACTGAAGAATAAGCCTGTCATTGTTTCTCCTCTATTCATTTGAAATCCATACTTGATTTTACGTGACTGAATAAGGTCTTAAATTCCTGCTAGGATAAGAGTGTGACTTTTATAAAGAAAACTGAATTATTTATTTGTTTAAAATTTGAAGATAACTATTATTTCTACACAGAAAATATTTCACACATTCTAATGGTATGACAAGAGACAAGATATATTGGTGAATAGTTTAGGGGTTATTTATAAGAACTATATATAATTATTTAATAATAGTTATTTATAAGAATTTTAAAACTATCCTTACACAAATTCATTTATTTATTGTGTATGTGTGAACATGGTGCTCCTACCCTGGTACCCATGTGGGGGGTCAGAAAGCAATTTGTAAGAGTCTATTCTCTCCTCCTACCATGTGAATCGGGGGGGTTGAATTCAGGGCATCAGGCTTGGAGGCAAGCACCTTACTGAATTATCTTGCAGATCTTCACCTGTCACCAGCTTTTAAAAGTATTTCAATTTATTTTCTAATATTGTATTTATTATTATTTTTATTTTATATGTATGAGTGTATTGCCTGAATGTGCGTTAGTGTACACATGTTGTGCGACAACTGCAGAATCAGAAGAAGGTGTCAGATTCCCCTGGAACTGCGGTTATGGATGGTCGTTAGTCATCACCTGGGTGCTGTGAATCGAACCCAGGTCCTGTACAAGAACATTTGGTGCTCTTAACCACTGAGCCATGTCTTCAGCCCTCAAAACATTTCAATTTAATATCAAGAAAACAAAAGACAACAGATTCTGGAGAGGTTGTGGGGAAAAGGGAACACTTTAACCCTTAAAAGGGATCTCCACACTGCATTCCACAGTGGTTGTACCAGTTTACATTACCACCAGCAGTGGATGAGTATTCCCCTTTCCCCACAATCTCTCCAGCATCTGTTGTCTTTTGTTTTCTTGATCTTGGCTAGTTTTATTGGAGTGAGATGATACCTTAGTGTGGTTTTAATTTGCATTTCCTTAATTATTAATAATGTTGAACAATTTTTAAGATGTTTCTCAGCCATCTTTACTTCCTCACTAGTGAAGTCTCTGTTCATCTCTTTGCTACATCTTTTAAGTAGGTCATTTTTTTTCTTACTTCTTTGTTTTTTTAAGAAGTTTATATATTCTGGATGTTAATGCTCTGTCAGATGTAACAGTGGTGAAAGTTTCCTCCCTTAAAAAACTCAAAATGAGATGCATATTGGAAAGAACAACAACAACAACAGAAAAGACTTCATCAAAGAACTGACTGAAATGGTGAATCTGATGGGGTGGGAGGGTTGGGAGGGGGACACCGGTCTATATTCGATTAATGTATATTTAATTGATGTGAATTTAATAGGTATCCAAATTTGCCCAAACTTTGTCTACATATTATATGGTATTTTAGGACTTAGTAAAAGTAAAAACGTCTATATTAAACAACATTGGTTAAAAGGTTTTAAATAAAAATGGTAATACATTTAAGCTAATTGGAAATATAAATTGTTGTCCACATTTGTTTTACTTATAAGTTATATAACAACAATTTTGGGATTAATGTATATAAATGTTCTCTATAATTTTTGTGTTGCAGAGTATCATCTTGTAACATATTCTATTCATATTATTTTTACTTGTGTGCAACTTCACTGTTAAAATGTGAATCTTTAAATGTGTTTAGGAATTAACCTATAGTTTACTTTCAGAATTTGTCATTTTGATTTATGTGTGGAGTGTATATATGCATATTTTGGAATAATATAAAATTAAAGGGAACCAAAAAAGAGAGAGAAAAACATAATCAAAAAAACTGAACAAAACAGTAAACTTGTGCATTGAAAAGGTTATAAAAGACTGAGAAAAAGATGTAAGATAGGACTTAACATGTATGACAGAGTCCATGAGCTCTGGCAGGGGTGGGGAGACATAAGGGCTGGGCATGGATGGGGGAAAGAGTCTAGATTTGATTGAGAAATGTTGTATGAAATGCACTCAATAAAAGTTAACTTAAAAAAAAGAAAGGAATTCCATAGGTTCTGGAGAACAGCTCCAAACTTATGAACACACAGATGGCCCTAGTTAATGTTGGTGGATAACAAAACAAAATGAATAGACACGAACAGGGGAGAGAGAGATTTGTGGGCCTGGGGAAAGAGTGACAGGGTTTATTGGCAGATGAGAGATCAGTATGCAAACTGTACATAGGTGAAATTGTATTATTTGTATCATTATTATTATTATTATCATCATCATTATTATTCCCACATTAGTACAAGTGTCACACTAAAGAAATTGTGACCATTCTCTGGGAAATCAAATGATGGTAACTCAACTGCTAAGAGAATGCTCGCTTGTGAAATAATAGGTATAGGGAACATATAGGAACCCAAAATGCTCAGAGTACCTACCAGTTTGTGTTTCTGGTCTGACTTTTACTCTTTCCACATGAATCTGCCTGAAGCTTTCAAATGAAATTCAGGACCTACAGAAGTGTATCATCTTCACATTTGTGGGCCAAATATGTATTAATCTCCTTCAAAAACATCCATGTCACAAGGATCCTATCCACAGGAAGCTCTGATTATTTTTCTCTTTGTAAATAAATTTATTTCTTGATTTGCTACCAGTATTTACTAATAACATTGTTTTTTTTATTTATGTGTATAAATGTACTGTCTGCATGTAGGTTTGTGCACCTGTGTCATGCAATGCCATGGAGGTCAGAAGAGGGCTTCGGATTCCCCTGGAACTGGAATTTCAGATGGTTCTCAGCCACCATGTGGGTGCTGGGGATCAAACCTGGGTCCTCTGCAAGAGCAGTTCATGCTCTTAACCGCTAGGCCATCTCTCCAGCCCATAACATTGTTTTTATATAGTCATTTAGTAAGGTACAACTTCACTCGACTTATTTTTTTTGGTTGTAATGGTTTCTTTGGTAGAATCTTTGAATTTTCTCGGTATAATATTGGGTCATCTGAAGAAACTGATAGCATTTCTTCCTCCTTTCCAGTACGGTTTCCGATTATGTTTCTGTGTTTGACTGCTCTGGATAGGACTCTCAAACTTTGTTGAATAAGCTTTGAGAAAGTAGTCATCTCTGTGCTGTTGCAGGCCTTGGAAGGCAAGCTTTCAGCTATTCACCATTAAAGATGATATTTTCTGCTGGTTTGTTATATATGGCCTTTATCTTGTTGGGGTACATTTATTATATACATAATTCATTTTATATTTTAAGATTAATGTTAACTTTTATACAATCATTTTATGAATCTATTGAGATAATGATTCAGTTTTTTTTCTTCTTTATGCCAATGTGGTATACCATGTGCATTGATCTGCATATACTGAACCATCAAACAGCCCCTTAACCATGGTGAACAATATTTGCAATATGCTGTTGGATTTAGGATTTAATTTCCTAGAACTTCGATGAGGACCCTTTCAAATACATTCATTAATGATGTTGTGGGTTTCTTTCTATCCTGTATCTTTAATTTTGTATCAGAGAAATGACCTTACAGATTAATTTGGAAACAGTTACTCCAGTTCAATTTTGGAGTAATTTAATAATAAAAATATGTATTCTCTGAATGTTTGGTAAAATTGAGT
Source organism: Rhizomys pruinosus (assembly GCA_009823505.1). Lineage (NCBI taxonomy): Eukaryota > Metazoa > Chordata > Mammalia > Rodentia > Spalacidae > Rhizomys > Rhizomys pruinosus. Next base: position 451,900 of record VZQC01012730.1, on the reverse strand, counting down.
AGTGAAGCCATATTATCCTGGGTTTCTAGTTGACATGAGAATCTGTGTTATAGTTACTCTCCTTACATATTACTTATTGGTCTATTCAGGTTTTCATTTCTGTAAGATTCAGTCTTGGTAGGATATGTCTAGGAAGCAGTTTCAAGCCTCATACATTATCAACCTGGTTGGCATGAAGTTGATCATAATAACCTTATTGATCCTCTGTGTTTCATTTTTGTGATGTCATTTGGGATGACCTCCTTTTTATAACTTATTTAACTATTTGGTTCATTTTTCATTAGTCTCTTTTTATCTAGTTTGCAAATTTATTTTCAAGACCATATCTATTTCATTGGGTATTTTTTGTGTTCATTTGTTTTCTATTGTATTCACTCTCTTACATTTAGTATTCCCTCCCTTCTACTCTTTTGAAGTTCATTTTGTATTTGTTTCTAGCTCACTGAGATTGTCTGATGTCTTTCTGATCTTTAGATGTAGTTATATACTGTGATTTGAGAGTGCTGGTAAAAGCACAATACAAATTCTTCTGTGCTAATTAGCTTTAGTTGTCAACTTGATACACCTGGGAAGGGGGAACCTCAATTAGGGGAATTTCTTCCATTAGATTGGCCTGGTAGACATGTCTGTGGAGCATTTTCTTGATTGCTGAGTGATGTGGGAGGACCCAGCCCATTTATATTTTTGGTGGGGTGAGGGGAATAGAGAAAGCAGTATGAGCACAGACCAGAGGAGCAAGCCAGTGAGCAGCGTACCTCCATAGTCTGTGCTCCAGGTTCCTACACTGAGATCTTGCCTTGGCTTTGTTGGATGATGGACTATTTTGTAAACCAAATAAATCCTTTCTTCCAAAGTTGGTTTTGGTCAGTGCTTTTTTAAACATTTTATTTATTATTTTTTATCTTATATGTATGAATGTATTGCCTGTTAAGAGCCAATGCTCTGGGGCTGGAGAGATGGCTCAGCGGTTAAGAGCACTGACTGCTCTCGAAGAGGACCCAGGTTCAATTCCCAGTACCCACAGGGCAGCTGAGAACCATCTTTAATTCTAGTTCCAGGGGAATCCAATGCCCTCTTCTGACCTCCGAGGCATTGCACAACACGGGTGCACAAACCTACATGCAAACAGTACACTCATACAATTAATTAATTAATTAATTAATTAATTAATTAATTAAAAGAGCCAATGCTCTTAATAGCTGAACCATCTTTCCAGTCCCATTGGTCAGTGTTTTATCACAACAGAAAATAACTAGGATAGAAGTTGATATCAGAGAGTGTGGGCCAGTTGTCCTGGAAAAACTTTGGGGGGGCTGTGCTAGAATTTGGATGTTTGGAATAGAAAAGCAGTTGAATTCTGTAGTCCTAGAAGAGCCTGGAAGAAATTAGTGCTGAGAATAGTGTAGTTCCCGGGGAAAATAAGGACTTAAACACCTACTCTTTTGGCAGAGTCTGAATGGAGTCTTCCCACAGCCTAAGAGCCTGCCTGAGGCTCAGAGAAAAAGTAATGGACTAATCTCTGGCAAAGGGAATTTCAAGACAGCCTAATGTAATGGCTCTTAGTGGTGAATATTAGGTAGATCTACAATGAAAAAGGGTAAGGAAAGCAAAATGTATAGTTTGGATTGAAAGGAAAATTAATGTTGGAGCCAAAGCATGGGCAGGGGACTCTTTTAATTAATTAATTATATAAAATTAATTAATTGGTATTGAGTGTACTTGTTTGCCATGTAGGTTTGTGCCCCGTGTTGTGCCAATGTCCTCGGTGTTCGCCGGAGGGGCCATTGGTTGCCCCTGGCAACTAGACATTAACGAGGTTTCTCAGCTGCCCTTTCCCCCCATTGTGGGTGGACTGGGAATTGACACACAAACCTGGGTCCTCTTCGAGAGCAGTCAGTGCTCTTAACCGCTGAGGCCATCCCCCGCCCCCGAGAGCAATTGGTTTATAACAGGCAATACCATTCTACAATATAGATAAAAATAATAACATAAAATGTTTAATAAAGAAGCATGACCAAAAGACCACTTTGGAAGAGACGTGATTTATTTGGTTTACAAATAGTCCATCATCAACAAAGCCCAAGGCCATCAGTTTCGAATCTCAGGTTTTGTAGGCAACCTGGAGCACAGACTATGGAGGTACGCTGCTCGTGGCTGTGCTCCGCTGGTCTGTGGCATCGTGACTGCTATTCTTCTATTCCCCTCACCCCACCAAAATATAATGGGCTTGGTCCTCCCACATCCACTGCGCAATCAAGAAATGCGTCCACAGGGACATTGTCTACCAGGCCACAATCTAATGGAAGAAAATTCCCCTGAATTGAGAGTGTTCCCTCCTTCCAGGTGTATCAAGTTGACAACTAAAGCGTAATTTAGCACAGAAGAATGTTGTATTGTGCTTTTACCCACACTCTCAAATCACATATATAACTACAATTAAAGATGCAAAGAACATCAGACATCTCAGTGGCTAGAAACAAATACAAAATGAACTTCAAAAGAGTAGAAGGGAGGGAATACTAAATGTAAGAGAGTGAATACAATAGAAAACAAATGGACACAAAATATGACCCAATGAAAATAGATTTGGTGCTTGAAAATAAATTTGCAAAAACTAGATAAAAAGAGACCTAATGAAAAATGAACCCAAATAGTTAAATAAGTTATAAAAAGGAGGTCATCCCAAATGACATCACAAAAATGAAACACAGAGGATCAATAAGGTTATTATGATCAACTTCATGCCAACCAGGTTGATAATGTATGAGGCTTGAAACTGCTTCCTAGACATATCCTACCAAGACTGAATCTTACAGAAATGAAAACCTGAATAGACCAATAAGTAATATGTAAGGAGAGTANCAATGCTCTTAATAGCTGAACCATCTTTCCAGTCCCATTGGTCAGTGTTTTATCACAACAGAAAATAACTAGGATAGAAGTTGATATCAGAGAGTGTGGGCCAGTTGTCCTGGAAAAACTTTGGGGGGGCTGTGCTAGAATTTGGATGTTTGGAATAGAAAAGCAGTTGAATTCTGTAGTCCTAGAAGAACCTGGAAGAAATTAGTGCTGAGAATAGTGTAGTTCCAGGGGAAAATAAGGACTTAAACACCTACTCTTTTGGCAGAGTCTGAATGGAGTCTTCCTACAGCCTAAGAGCCTGCCTGAGGCTCAGAGAAAAAGTAATGGACTAATCTCTGGCAAAGGGAACTTCAAGACAGCCTAATGTAATGGCTCTTAGTGGTGAATATTAGGTAGATCTACAATGAAAAAGGGTAAGGAAAGCAAAATGTATAGTTTGGATTGAAAGGAAAATTAATGTTGGAGCCAAAGCATGGGCAGGAGCAGATTAGATCAATTAAGGAGAAACCTAAAGATTTTCACTTAAACAATGGAAAAGTGCCTTCAGGGAAAGACCACACCCAGCTACCTCCAATTGCTGACAAGAAAATGCAAGAGGGATTTTCTGCCCCTAGAAGACCACAGCATAGAAAAGCTGCTAATATGGATGAGACAGGCAGGAGTCCATCCCAGACTGGCAGCTAATCTCGGCAGTGTTGTTCACATGGTGCCGCCTTTAGAGGCATCAAAGATGCAAGAATGAAGGGGTCATGGAGTTTTACTCTGTGGTTTCAGGGAGCTGCCTAGGCCAGAAAGCATGCAGCAAGGGTGCCCCAGCATTAAAAAAAGGCCAGAAAACCCTGGCCAGCCATTGCTTGAAGCTACAAAGGTGAAGCTTTTGGCAATAGAGACCTCAAGAAGACATTGGAGATGCCAAAGCCCTGTGAAATCTCCCAAGGAAATCTGCCTACAAAGAGTAGTACCAGGAGACAGAGATGTATGTTGTAGGCAGCAAAGCTGGAGGGGCTGAGCCATCTAAGCCATTTGGAAGTAAAGTCACAAAAGTTAGATGCTCAGCTGCTGGATTTGGTGTTTGCTCTGCTGGCTCTCCATCTTATCTTGGTCTGTTCTTTCCCCTGTATTCCCTACTTCCTCCCTTTTGAAATGGAAATGTATATTCAGTTTCATTATATGTTGGAATTGTGTAAATTGTCTTTTGATTTTACATGGGATGACAGTTAAGCAATTGCTTTAAGTCTCAGAAGACACTTTGGACTCTGGACTTTTGAATAAGATTGAGACTGGTAAAAACTATGGGGACTTTTTAAGGTGGACTTTGCATTTTTTCTAGTCATGAACCCATGGAGGCCAGAGAGTAGAATATGTTTGTTTGAATGAGAACATCCCCCATAGGCTCTGAGTATTTGGGTATTTTGTCCTAAGTTGTGGCTCTTTTAGGAAGTCTTTAGGAGGGGTGGCCATCCCTGAGGAAGCATGTCATTGAAGACTGGCTTTGAGAGTTGTTAGCTTTGATTGATTTCCAACTTGAATGCTCCATTTCCTGCTCCCACCGCCTCCTGCCATCATACCTCCCTGCCATGATGGACTCTAGCCCAGCTGGAACTATAGACTGAGTTATTTAGCTTATCAGAGCTATAAAGTAAGTTTATTTATTTTATCACAGCAACAGAAAAGTAACTAATACACCTTCATTTCTAGGGTACCAGTTTTCAGAGAGTGTATATGCCAGAGAGATCTGTCATCTTTTCAAAACCCAAACAAACCTATTAAATAAGACAGAGAACTCAGATATCATAATTTGTAGGTAAAAAGAGGTCACTAGATTACCTGCTTGTCTGTTTACACTGAAACCTGGCCCTAGGCAGGGTTTGCCTGCCTTAGCAAACCCTTGAGACAGCCCTGTGATTAAAGACTCTAACAAGTATTCTTGATATTTACAGAACATGAGGCACCGGGTCTAAAAGCAGGCCCTGAGATATGATGTCACTCTCAGTATAAAAACAGAATGCTAGCCAGGCGTGGTGGCGTGCGCCTTTAATCCCAGCACTGGGGAGGTAGAAGTGGGTGGATCTCTGTGTACAGTTCAAGGAGCATGGTCACAGAGTGAGCTCTTACGGGACAGCTGATACTAAAAGCGGAGACCCTGCTCAAAAAATACCACAAAAACAAGGAAAAAAGTAACACAAAGAAAAAAAGAAAAACCAGAAGGTTTGTGGATGAATAAAAGGGTTCTTTTCAGCCATCAGACAGGTGAACCTCGCATTCCTTATTATCACGCCATGTATTAAGCCCACAGTCTTAAGTGGTGTTTGCTAACAGAATTTGGCTAGGGAAAATATAAATCAGATCGCTCAGCCTGTGATGAAGTCCAATCGAGTGCATCAGCATTGATCAGTGGTGTGTTTGGTTAAGTTAGATGCACAGCCGGATCTTAGGACTGAGGAGTGCTAATCATAGTGACAACCGATGTAGATGTTAGTTGGCAAACAGGTGGTCTAGGGATAAAGGTCATCTAGCCTTGCCCTAGGGAATTTAAGGACAGCCGCTGGCAGCTGCCTTTGGCCCCTTTTCCTTTTCCCATTAATCCAGTGGATGGGTTTGTGGCATCAGCCCAAGTGTGGTCAGAGTGAGTGAACCATCATAAGAAATTCAAATGCCGAAAGTCTCCATAAAATTATTTAAAAGAAAGCCTACTGTAGAAGACTGGAAGAGATAGAATATCATATGCCTAAGAAATAAGAAAACGCGATACAATAATACATGAAACAAGAATGAACTCAGCTAGGTGTCTTACAAATAAGCAATATGAAACAAAGGGTCAGGAAAAATGAGTAAAATTAAAATCGAGTAGTTTGGAAATTTCTTTACTTGTCTATATTCTTGTATGTCCATCATTAAGTGGGATGTCCAAACATTAATAGCTACAGGTTCGCCCATTAGTAAAGGCTACCCAGTGATCATAGAGAGAAAAATGCATTATCTGTATATATCGTAAAAGATAAATACAGTTCCTTTTAAAATTTAAAAAAAACAGTTTCCATAATTGTAAAAATGTAGTAAATAAGTCGCTCTATCGTTATCATGAACCAGACGTCAATAGATTAAATTCTAACCAGAGGAATGGGTTTAAACTTGCAAGACCACACCAGGTAAAACATCGCAACACACGTATCATGCTACTCTGAGTGTCACTTTCTAAATTTTCTTCCCTAGAATGTTGGTTTCACAATCACTTTCTGATTAACAGCTGATTGTGATTCTCAGTTCTGGTGCATGAGAAACTAACCAAACAAAAATTTCACTTCACATTGGAGTATGACTCAGGCAGTTTTTTAGGTTATGAGGTTTTCAATTACATCTTACATTTCCTCAAATATGCGGTCTGTTTAAAACCATTCCACATCTTCCTTCTCAGTGTAACTTTGTTGGTTCCACATATTTCAGGCTCATTCATATCCATGCCATTTCTTTAGGCTTTTTCAAGTTTTAGATGGATAGTATGGTTTATAGTATTCTCTCTATGATTAGTCTGTATCTTTTCTTGTCTGTTGTGATGTTTCCCTTTCATCAAGAATACTATGATTGGAGGTGGTGCGCCATGCATTATAATCCTAGCACTGGGTGCAGAGGAGAGTGGATCTTCTGTGAGTCAAGCGCCCGCCTGATCTACCAGAGAAGTCTCCAGGATCAGCTGGGGCTACGAGAGCATAAACCTGTCTAAGAAAAAGATAATAAAAAATAAAAAAAAAAAAAAAAAAAAACGCAATACTATCGACATTTGGAGTTGCTCCTCTTCTTTTTCTTTTTTTTCGATTTGGCTAAGAAAGACGTTTGAGCTATCCTCTTCTTGCAGATGATTTATGATACAGTTTTACCTGAGAGCGATGTCTAAAAAAACTCCATCAGAAACTTCTAGAATCATGACTTTCAAAGCAATAGTGCCGGCTCATCTAAAATATAACTCAGAAAAATCAGTAGCCTTTTTACACCAACAATAAACAAGTGAGATAGAATATAAGAAGACCTTCCCACTCAAAATTAGTCCTCAAAAAATAACTAATAAAATGCCTGGGAACAAACACTCTACACAAAGATACCACAAGACCTCTACAACAAATAATTTTAAACCCCCCAAGCAGATTGAAGATGACATCAAAAGATGGAAAGACCTCCCAGTGCTCATGTTTGGAAAAATAATATAGTAAAAATGCTCTACTTTTACCCAAAATTGAATATACAGATTCAATCGCAAATCCACTCCAATCAAAATCCCCTATGAAACTTCTTCACAGACTTGGGGAAAAAAAATCCTTAAATTCTAAAGAAAAAACATAAAGATCCTGAAGAGCTTAAAAGCAACCCTGAGTCAAAAATGCAATACAGGGAGGAATTTGCTCTACCAGACTTCAAGCATATTACAGCATAGTCATTCGACAGCTTGGTACTGCACAAAAACAGAACTGTGGACCAATGAAACAAAATTGAAAATCCAAACTTGAGCTCATACAATTTCAGCCACCTCATATTTGACAAAGGGCATAAAAAACTTCAATGGAGGAAGGATAGCACTTCAGCAAAGGTTCTTGGCAAAACTGAATCACCATTTGTAGAAGAACAAATTAAATTATAAACACCAAGTACCCTGCACAACCTAAAAAAAGTCAACTCCAAGTGGATCAAAATCTCAATGTGAAACCCGAAACCCTGAAAGTGACAGAAGAAAAAGTTGGAAACAACCTATAAGCATAGGCAAAAGAAAAGATTTCTTTTTTTTAATTTTTTATTATATTTATTATTTTTATTGTGTCTGAGTGTACTGTCTGCGTGTAGGTTTGGTGCACCCATGTTTTGCAATGCCTCAGAGGTAGTCAGAAGAGGGCCATTAGATTCCCTGGAAACTGGAGTTAAAGATGGTTGTTAGCCACCATGTGGGTGCTGGGAACTAAACCTATGTCCTCTGCAAGAGCAGTTGGTGCTCTTAACCACTGAAAACCATCTATCCAGCCCCCAGGAAAAGTCTTCTAAATCAGACAGAAGCTGCATGGAAATAAGGTCAAACAATAACAAATGGACCTCATAAACTCCAAAGCTTCTGAAACAGCTAAAGAAATAATCAAGAAGGAAGAGAAACCCACAAGAGGAGGAAATCCTCACCAGTGATACTTCTGCAGAGCACTAACGTCAGAGAATATATATAAACTACCCAAAAAAACAAAGAAGAAAACAAATGAGCTACTCAAAGACAGGAGTAAAAGCTAAATGGAGACTTTCACCAGTGAGGAATAAAGATGGCCGAGAAACATCTTAAAAGTTGCTTCAACCATCATTAATTAGTTAAGGCAATGCAAATTAAAACCACTCTCAATATCATCTCACTCTGATCATGACTAGCTAAGATCAAGAAAACAAAAGACCACAATTGGGGAGGTTATAGAGAAAGAGGAACATTCATCCATGCTGGTAGGAATGTAAACTTGTACAAACCATTATGGAAAGCAGTTTGGAGAACACTTTTAAAGGACTCAAATGATGTCACGCACTGACCCAGTCATACACACTCCTGGTATATACCCACAAGATCATCCTACTGCAAAGACACACATGCACATCTATGTTTATTCAGCTCTCTTCACAAATAGCGAAGAGCTAGAACCAACCCAAATGCCCCTCAACAGACGAGTGATGAAAAAGTGGTTATACTACACAATGGAGTACTACTCAGCGGTAAAGAAGTTGCACTCATAACTTTGCAAGTAAAATGGAGTGACAGAAGCGAATTATGCTAAGTGAAGTATGCAGTCCCAGAAAACAAAGCAAATGGTTTCCCTAATTTGTGTATTCCAATGTAACACAAATTCCCCAGATGAAAGGCAAGCTGAACAACATTATTGTTATATTTCTGTTTATCTGAAAGCAGCTATGTCATTATAATGTAAATCTCTCATGGCTCTAGAATCCACCCATACTATTTTCAGACTCTGTAATTACTGTATATGGGTGGAGAGTATGTATTCATATTTTAGAGTTATATTAAATTAATGGAGGAAAATGTGAATCCCTAAACATAAAAAAAAGACTGAGAGAAAGATGATGCAGAATAATTATGGCAGAATACATGATCTGGAGTCGGGGGGAAGGGAAAGGGGAATATGCTTAAACTGAACTGACAAATGATGTCTGAAATACACAAAACATCAATAAAAGCATAAAAAATAAATATTGGTTTAAGCAACTGCAAGTTCTACTTTGGAACTGACTAAGCAGGCAGAAGAAATTATCTGACTTTTTGATGTATCATTGGTCTCTGTTCAAATTATAATTTTACTAGTGGATTAGATATATACACTAATGCTTTCCTATTTCAGAGAGCAAAATAAAATATATAAAATTAAAAAAAAAAAAAAAAAAAAAAAAAAAAGAAAAAAAAAACCTTTTTAAAAAATAAAAATAAAGCATAAAAATCATCTAGATACTTTAGTTCTTGCCAGAAAAGCTGAGTTGCCTAGAAGCTTGTGCCAAGCATGTACAGACGCCGAAACAAAAGATATTCTAATGTTAATCTTTGTAAGAAACATTGCCTATGGTGGCACATGCCTTTAATCCTAGACTTGGGAGGCAGAGGCAGGCAATCTTTGTGATTCAAGCCAGCCTGTGTACAGAGTGAGTTCCAGGACAGCTGGGGCATAGGAAGATGCTGCCTAGAAAACACCAAAAAAAAAAAAAAAAAAGAAACATTGCCTAGCCAAAAATCCAGATCAAAACTACCTGCATTCTATTATTTTCTGTGGGACACAGTGCACATCAAGGGGAATTGAGGAAATGATCTTACTTTTTTTGGTCTCTCTTTGCTTACTGGGAAGCTATGCATAATAAAAGCACTTAGTACATAAAGTTATAAGAAGTGAGGATCTTAGACTACTAACAGAGGATATACACTAGAAACACATGTTCATGTAATAAAGATCCATCTGAGCAGTTAGAATGTTGATGGGCTAGAAATTTCCAAGACAGTGAATAGCTTTCTTGGCCAATTGCTTCTTCCTTCTGTCTCTTCAGGGACACATATTGCCTGGCCCTGATTGTGATTTCTCAGTAATTCGACTTTTCTGTGACTGAATATCATAAGAAAAATGGTTATAAAAATATAGATTCAATTTTTTTTCAGAAGCAGTAAGCCTATAAAAACAAGTTTAACTATAGACTGGAGGAAACATAAACATTCTCTAGATATGTAGAATATTTTTAGGTTTCACACTCCTTAAGTCCATTAAAACTACACATTGAAACAAACACTTTTGGAGACTTGTCTGAAGAAGATAGACCATATAAAAGGAACAAACACAAGAGCTTTTGTTTCAGGTTCCCAAACGTATGGAAGCAGCTGCTCTCCGTGACAGCAGCAGCTCAGTTAAATTTTTCTGACATGACTGATTTTGGGGGCCCCAAGTCTTACAAAAGTTCAAGCCGTGCCATGAGTTATGTTCTAAAGCCAATCAAGCCAGATTGATCATCCTAATACTTAATCACTTTCTACCAGAGTAATAAAGTGCAATCACAAGGCTCTTTTCAACGGAGCCTTTCTCTGAATAATCTAGCCCCATTATAGAAGCAGATAGCAATGCTCCCCTTTAGAGTTCTCAAGTACAGCTCTAATTTTCTCTATTATGGAAGCAGTTAATGGCTTACATTTTATTTCTATATGACATGAATGTTAATAACAAAGGTCGGTGAGATAAATGCCTAAATTGGAAATGAATGGCTTTTGGGGGATGCATTCCTAATAATGACAGAAAATGATTATTTTTTGCAGTTTTCTTCTACTTCCTACCATCTTGGTATATTATGGTCATTTAATTTTTGTTGCTATAAATGCTCAAGAGTATAATCAACAGAGTAGTGTATATGCATTAAAGGAAAGTCATTCTTTTTAAATCATTACCAAATACTATGAAAAAAATTATGTGAAAATGATATATAGGCAAACAGACATGTTTTGGAATGTTGACTATGAACTGTAACTTCCATGCCCACTTTTATTTAAGCACATCATTTCTGAGTCTTGTTAAACTACAAATTCTCAGTCAATACTTATGTTTTGGTAAGAAAGGATTTTGGAGACATAAGAAAGAAAATAGCTAAGTGTTCAGTTATTCATCTATACAAGATCTATATTATTACTGAAAAATCCACCTTTTGGGGAATTTTTTCATCTGTCTAAGTTAATTTGTCTTACTTGGAGTCAGCCTGAGATTTAATAGCAGTCAGCTGTAATCAACTCCATGGTATAGCCTCTTGCCTTTGATAGGGATTATTCTTCCTTTGGCCTGGTCTATTCAACAGCATTTGCAAAACAAATGTGTGAATTATCATTATCTTTATGTCTTCTAAAATATAATTAACAATGATATTGACTGACTACAACTGTTTTACCATTGAAAAATTTTCCTCCTTGTAAAAATACTATACAAATGTAACAGTGCAATGCAGAAGAAAACACATTATCAGCATTAATAACTTACTTAATGTTATTTTTTATCTAAAAGGCAGATAAAACATATTTCTGTGTGTTGTTCTAAGTCAATATTTACTGAGTGTTCACTTTACACTGAATATTAGACACATGCAAGGTTTTCCTAAGGAGATCTCCAAAATAGGATGAGAGAACATATTGAGAAGAGCATGAATAAGTGGGCTAGAAGTAGGTGGTCAGGTAGAGATTCTGATCCTTACAGATTCAGGGCAAAAAAGCCCAATTCTGCTTATAAGTATGTCTCTCTTTTCCTCCGCCCCCACACCATCTGCCACAAATATTCCACACATTATAGAGGTCTCTATCATTCTATAATTTTTTGAGACGGGGTCTAACTATGTAATCCCTGATGGCCTGGAACTGGTTATATAAACCATCCCAGTGGCTTCCACCTCACAGCAATCTGCTTGCCTCTGCCTTTCAAGTGCTAGATTAAAGGCCTGTGCCAAGACACCTAGCCATTCTATAATTTTTACCATAGTCCAAAGATGTTTCCTTCACACTATAAAGCCTTATGGTCTGATCATGCATCAGATTTTTAAATCTCCTTTAAAAGAAGGGAGTCATTGTTAGGTGTCTCCAAAAATAGTTATTTTGTATAATAAAGCATTTTTCTGGAAAACACTAGTATTATCTTTTACACATATCTGCAAAAATAAAGAGATTTTACTGTATAAATATTAGACAAAACACTCTTCATTTACTAATGGATGAGCAAGAAAGTGGTTATTAGAATAAATGGTGAAATTACTTAGTTTTACATCAGAAATTCATGGAATTAACCATATTTAATGTTATTGGAGACTAAGCCATCCTTTTAATCATAATCATCTTGATCTAATTCTGTCCTTCAGAAATTTTAATTCTTCTAACTTAAAATGTGCTAAACAAAGGCATTTCACAATATTAGTGCAATTTGAATCAAATGCACTAGAGAAAATTACCTAATACAATTTTCTAAGCCATTTAGTATCATGAACCTGGCACTAAAAGGAGAAAATTGCATTTTATGATTTGTAGGCTGCTGAAAACATCTCACACCTGAATTCACACAATCTGCATATTTTATATGGTTCTCTCAATGAAAAACCAAATCTTCAATAAGCCAGAATACTAACTTAAACATTTTACTGCATTAAACTAAAACAGAAAGATAAGACATGTAGCAGTACTTGAGAAGCTAATGGTTTAATTATAAAAACACTATAATCATTTCTTTCCTGGTTTTAAGAAACAGTTATGTCTTCCTTTGTATGGTTATTTTTCTGTAATACTGAATAAGGGGGTATCACGGGCTTAAAATTATTCATTTACTTATTTTGTTTGTTTTTTGTTTTTGAGACAGGGTTCTCCCTGTAGTCCAAGCTTGCCTGGGACTGGCTATGTAGACCACACTGGCCTTGATTTCCCAGAGATCTGTCTGCCTCTGCCTCCCAAGTGCTGGGATTAAAAGTGTATGTTGCCACATATTGGACTAAAACTATTTATATAATTACATTATTAAGTCAAATTAGAGTCATAAAGGTTAATCACAATCATAATATAATACAAAAATACTGTTTTCTCTCTATATATACACAGAGAGATAGATAGATGATTGAGAGAAGATAGATAGATAAATAGATATTTTATATCTATTTATAGATATAGATAGATAGATAGATAATTATTTTCCTTTAGAAAATGCATGCTTGACTTATTTAGGCCACTATAAAATTAAACAAACTGGATATAGTTATTCAGCTAGAAATTCAGCTTGACAGTAAAGATTTTTGATGTGGAAATTTATAGCTTGATATCAAACTGAGAAAGAAGGAACACAAAATAAATCCAGCATTGTGTTTGTGGTCAACAAAACAAGTTCTTTTTTCAAATGCAATTAGCATATTATCTTACCATTAACATGATGTAGAATATAGTAACTCTACAATGCTTTAAAGAAGGTTACTCTTGAGATTCCTCTAATGTTACAAAATAAAAAACAACAGAGTGACATATAACTCAAATGCGCCAAAACTGATTCATCTTACCAAAGGGAATAGAATCTAAAAAGTCCCCTTAACCTGAACATCAGAAATAGAAATAAGATGGTTGGAAAGACATCAATGCAAACATAGCTTTCTCAAGCAGGAAAAGGAGATTCAGGGCCAAGCAAACAGACAAAAGTCATTCCCAAGGTTAACAATGAAGCAGGCAGCAACAATTTTTCCGGGCACATTGGAGCAAAGGAAGCAGACTCTGCAGAAATCAATTTATAAAGACTATACTTAAAGTGACCTTTGAGCAATTGCATTAGCAGAAACTGCCAAAAGAACAGGGTCCTTATACAAGGAATATCAAAACCCAAAAAGAGAAAAGCATAGACGCATCAGACAAAGATGAGGAATCCAGAAAACAGAACAGACTTTCTTAAACCAAAGTTGCCTTTGCTGACTTTCCTAATAAGGGGAAATTTTAACTTCATGTTGGAATTCTATAGTGTCTCTTTTATAGTAATCATACATATCTGTCTCTCATAAATATATATATTCTGTTTAAATGTAATAAATATGCATTAGCCCATATGATAAAATCTATACAATGTCATATATAATGTCGTTCCCTAATATAGGCCTAGATTTTCTTAACTAATATTATGAGCTATTAATTAGAGTGCAAATTAAGATGATGGTTTGAAAACTGTCATTTAATGATTTGTGAATCTTGTAAATCCTATCCTATAGGATTTATCCCACAATGAGCAGTAAAATGATATATGCAGCCTTCTAAGATGATTCCAATGGTCACCAGTTTATCCTTATTTACCACCTGTGTAATCCCTTCTTGAAATATAGGCAGAATTTAATGACTTTGTTGTGAAAAATAAATGATGGGCTTTCACTTATTTATTTATTTATTATTTTTATGTGTATGAATGTACTGTCTGCATGTAGGTTGTTGCACCTGTGTTGTCCAATGTGGTGGAGGTCAGAAGAGGGGCTTTTACTTCTTAGCATAGGTTACAAAGTTCATGACATCTACCTTGATTACACTACAGCTGGCTCTTCTTGTTCTCTTCTGAGGGGAGCTGTCTGTCTTCTGTACTGCTACACAGAAGGATGCATATGGGAAAAAAATAAGGCCAACGTTCAGACAGCAACCAGATAGAAACGAAGGCCCCAATCACCTAACCTATGAGGAAGTGAGTCCTGCCAGGTGAAAATGGCATCCTCCCAAAGCAAACCTCAGTAAGTGCACAGTCTGTAAGATACCTGTACTGTGCCTGAAAAGACTGAGCCAGATGATCCAGCCAAGCTTCAGGCAGATAACTCAGTCAAAGAAACGGTCTGATGAAAGTGTGGTTGAGAGCCACTAAATGCTTAATTGTTAAGGGATACCTGTTACATAATAAAAAATCACTTTTCAAAGGGCTTTTTTCCTAATCATGCTTTTATTTCTCTCTAATCCTGTCACATCATCACTAACCCCTACTAAACGAGTACTGTGTTTGAAGGTAAATATTAAAGTTACTGAGAACTGAACAAATGACTTCCATAAAAACGAAGGGTTTTTGGGGGAGGGGTATTGCTGTAAATTATGTATCAAATTATGAGTAGTGATTTTACCAGTAAAACTTTATTTCAGAAAAAAAATCTAGAAATTGAAACTAATATCTAACTATTAAACATTACTAAAGACTAGTAAGTCTTAAGCAATTATGACTAAAGTATATTAAATGAAACAAATTAAACAATAAACTCTTCCCAATATTTTTTATTTCAAGCAGCAATATTATTCAGTTACTCATTTGCTAACACCTATTGTGTAGGCCCCCACACCAGTGGCAGAAAGGATGAGTGTGTGGCACCTGGGAGCTTCTCATCTATCAACATGTGCTTATCTGATTTCTCTTCACTAAAGAATCACACTTTGAAGCCCTATTCTCTTACCATACTTGTCTCTGTTTGAAGCCCTTAGGAAGGTTACTTGATTCCCTAATTATGAACTCTGGATTACTACTAAAGAAAGATCAAACACACAAAGTCAGATGTACTTTCTGCTCAACCCCAATGTAAAGCTTTATGTCAACCCAAATACTTCATTTTTCAGGGTATTTGAAGTGGCAATACCAGGAAAAAACAAAAATAATATATATTATATATAATATATATAATATATATATATATATATGTGTTGAAAGAGTTTAGACTCCATATTCTTTGAGAGTAATAACTAGGTACTCTTGAGATACAACAGAATATTTAATTTATTGGGGTGTTGGAAGCCAGTGATCTGTTAATCATAATGATGTAGTCAGACATAGGTTAGGAAATGAAAGTCTATTACAGGAACTAAATATAGTCCAAGAGAGTGTGTGAGATGTCTCAGCTGATAAAGATGCTTTCTGAGAAAATCTGGTAACTTCATTTCAACCCCTGGAGGCCACAAAAAGGAGAGAACCAAAGTCCACAAAGTTGTCCTCTGACTTCCACATGTGTACTATGGAATATGCACCACCTGTGGGAGGATCTTTCTCCTCCCCTTTCTCATCATAACTAAGTTTTAAATAAATGAGGATAACTTTGCTCTGCAGCTGCAAAATTCCAACTCTACAACAACAAAAGTTTTAGTCAATCGGCCAGGTAGAATCTTTTATTTAGGTGCGTTATTTTTTTTTCTGATAATTTCAGCTTACATTAAAGGATAAGTGTTCATGCCTATTATTGGAGCTACAAATCTAACATCCTGTCTTGCCCATCTCAAAAGAAGAAACAAATTTCCATAGGCCATATCATAAAAATTAAGCAGTCAAACAAGGAAAAAGAATAATTCCAGAAAGATAACTTCTGGTGACCAAGTACACAGGTTTTAAAAGAACCAGCTCAAGATAGCAAAGATCAGGCATGCTTATTGGAGGCCAGTGTTCACAGAAATGGAAACATCTGCAAATTAAAAACTGATAGGAGGGATCTTCCCAACAAAAGAAGGCCATACAATGAGTTATTGTCATTACATTATTATATTCTTGTCATGAAATCGCATATAATTAAGTCCATCCTAATGTACTTTGCCTTTTTCAATTACACTATTTTTTCTTGCCTTAAAACTTTCATCAAAATAGCTTCCTTTTGTTTCATTTGATTTTGCATCAGCTGTTGCCCCTACAAACTCAGAGGCTTTGATCTTGTCTCTTCACCTCTCCAAACATTTGTTTCTCCATCGATGATAATATATAACTGGAACCAAGGCCACTTCTTTATGGCTCTTTCTGCCAGGATGTACTCAGTGAGTAAAATCCCCCCCCCGCCCCGCATGGCACCACCAAAGCTGCCAAGTAGTAACTGTAATGAACAGTTTTACATTTAAAATAAACCTAAAATTGTTTAATTCGATCTTGTGGGTTATGCCTGCTTAATGTATGGTGTTAAGTTCCTCCTCCAGTCAGTATTATACAAGGCTGCTTGAACTTTTGTCTAAGCCTTATCTAGAATATTATACAATAATTAAAGGTGTTAGCCTGGTGGAACTTAGCCTTTCTGGGTGGATAACTACCATACTTAAATGCCCATACCAATTCGGCTGAGGGACCTAAGGAACAACTTTGCTCCTTGCCCTCTGAGGTCAAACAATCCCGGGAACTACATCTGGGGGCATCTCTTGAAATGTCCTGAAATTGTGAGTCACCAGCCCTCCTAGGCAGGGAGGTCTTGGAGACCAACTAACAGGACTCTAGCCAGTGTCCAGTCTGTAAAGAGGAAAGTCTTCAAAAGGAAAGCCTGGTCTAGCAAGACCTGACTTTGTCCTCATGTGGATGGAACTGGTGATTGAAAAACTGAAAGGAGCCAGAGGCCTCTCCCCCACAAAGGCCCGAGTGGTCCCTGAAGACCAGATCCTCAACTGACCTTGAGAAAACAAAAGATGGTTAATCTGGTTAACTGTATGGACTTAGACACCCAAGAGGAAGAGTATAACCAAAAGATAAGTAATCATTATATTTCCTTTAAAGTCTGAAAGACTGTGCCTCCAAACATTAGATTTTAAGTCATTTAAAATCATATGAGATCTGTTGTTATCAAACCAAAGCTGCCAGGTGGCCCTGACCTATCAGTCTAAAAATCATGCTTCCTCAGTCCCTATGAATCAATAACAAAATGCCACAACTGCAAAATTCCCCGTTTGCAGTTTTTCCTTTTAAACATAGTTTTCATTTTTTTATTTTTTTATTTTTTTAATTTTATTTATTTCTGTATGTGTATGAATGTACTGTCTGCATGCAAGTTTGTGCACCCATGTCGTGCAATGCCACGGAGCTCAGAAGAGGGTGTCGAACTCCCCCGAAACTGGAGTTCTCCTGGAATTGGAGTTCCAGATGGTTCTCGGCCACCATGTGGGTGCTGGGGCTCGAACCTGGGTCCTCTGTAAGAGGGGTCGGCGCTCTTAACTGCTAGGCCATCTCCAGCAGTTTTTCCTTTTAAAAGACCTCCCCCCTGAGCTTCAGCACAAATTCTCCCAGCCTGCTGTCAGGAGGGTGGCAGTCCAAGCTCAGCTTGAATTAAAAAGACTCTGCGTTTACATCGGAGCTGTGTGTCCTAGTGGTCTTTTGGGGGTCCCAGTGATCTGGGCATAACACTGTCAAGCTGTACAAATCAGAGACCAGTGGTGGTAACAGGCCATACAGTAGGGGCTCAAGGACCCCACACTAGACTCTGGGTCCAGACTCCAGCAGGCTTATCTGGGAAGGTGACCTTCTTTGTCTCTAATGACCCAGTAGGGTGCCTGTCAGTAGCTGTTAGAAGCAGGCCACTTCATGAACAGCAACTTGGTTAAAACATGTGTTTACAAAAATCTACCCAGAGGGTTTTAAAAATGTAAAGATGATTACTGTAGAATTTCTGAGTCAGAAACAAATAACCAACCCAATTTAATCCTAAATTCACAATAGGAAAATTTACCTCAGAGCTAGACGACCTCGGTACTGTATAAATTGTGAAGTTTAAAATGTTATGTTGACTGTTATAAACTTAAGAGTCATATTTTGCTCTGATTTAAGTTTTCATCTATAATTTAGAGTTTTCATCAAAGTGCTGAAATTTTTGGTTTGAAACTAGTTAAATATATTTGTTTCATGGAGCTGTTTAAATGAATAGGCTTGCATCTAATGCATATGATTTACTTGATATAAAGTTGATTCACAAGTAAACTGTCATGTGAGCTAAAACTGTTAGATTATACTATGGTCTTTGGTCCTTAAAATATAAGTTCATTTTAAGGAATAATCACTTCTGCTCTAGGGTATAATTTACTTCCACATGTTACACATATGGGGACATTTGCCAGACCTACGTAAAGTACCTCTAAGCACTCAAAGAAAATTGGTCATTCAAAACCTGCTCCCAAGCTGGCATGAACATCTCACAGTTTATACTAGTGTATTTGAGATAACTGTCTCATCTTGTTACATGGGAAATAAATGTTAATTACTTAGTAAATCTGCACAATTAAGGGTTAATCTGTTTATGAATGTTATGTCTCATGATATTAAAAAGGATGTAAAAAGGTGGAAAATGTTAAAAAGGTATTTTTAGTAAGGATTTATGTGAAGATGATGAGAAAGTCTATGGAAGTGATAAAAGTCTGAGGAGGTTTGGACACTATATAAATAAGCTTAAATTTCTAAGATTCAGTCAACTATTTTAAAAATCAAATGTATATCTAGTTAAGGTTTGTTTAAGAGTGTTCTGTTTTTGTTCAACCTTTATATGCATACCACATGGCACTTCAAGGTATAGTAAAATGATAAGACACCTGTATTGAATTAAATTGGTATAAACACTCAAGTTAGTTTACTAGTGGCCTGAATAGGATTGTGAATATACAGAGTTAATTCTCAGTCCACTCCTGGCTTGAACCTGACTCCTTGTTACAGGTTTGGATTAAATGGACACAGACAAATAGTAGGTTACCTATGGCTACTGAAAAATGTACTTTATGTTTCTTGCAAGAGTTGCTTTTGATATTTCCTTTGACCTAACCAGATAATTTGGCTCAAAACTAGATTCTATCTTCCTGAACTAGCTGCATGCAGTCCAAAAGAAGACAGTCTTGATGGGCTTCATAATCCTTATCAGTTTATTTCATGTCTTCTGGTATGTGTTACAACTCCTGTCATTCTGAGAAAACTATAAATCAGGATAGGGGGTCTGAGAAAGAAAGAGATTGTTCCTGTTTGCAGTAATTGTAGTGAAGAGTTTACATTTAAAATAAGTCTGAAATTATTTAACTCTATCTTGTGGGCTATGCCTGCTTAATCTATGGTGTTAATTCCCTGTTAACCCTCCTCTAGTCAGTATTATCCAAAGCTGCTTGAATTATTATCCAAACCTTATATAAAATATCATACAGTAATTAAAGGTGTTAGGCTGGTATAACTTAGCCTTTCTGGATGGATAACAACCATACTTAAATGTCCATACCAATTCGGCTGAGAGACTTAAGGAACAACTTTGTTCCTTGCCCTCTGAGGTCAACCAGTCCCAGGGGACTATGTCTGGGGGCAACCCCTGAAATGTCCTGCAATTGTGAGTCACCAGTCCTCCTGGGCAGGGAGGTCTTGGAGATCCACTAGCTAGTGTCCAGTCTGTAAAGAGGAAAGTCTCTTCATTCTTCAAAAAGGGAAGCCTGGACTAGCAAGACCTGACTTTGTCGTCATGTGGATGGAAATGGTAGATGAAAAGCCAAGAGGAGCCAGAGGCCTCTCCCCACAAAATCGAGTGGCTCCTGAGGACCAGATCCTCAACTAACCCTGAGGAAACAAAAGTTGGTTAATCTGGGCTAACTGTATGGACTTAAACATCCAAGAGGAAAGTATAACCAAAAGATAAGTAATCATTATATTTCCTTTAAAGTCTGAAAGATTGTGCCTGCAAACACTAGATTTTAAGTCATTTAAAGTCATATGAGATCTGTTGTTACCAAATAATAAAGTTTTCTTTTTCTGTTTAAGTTACCTAAGGGAAAACTCACACTGTGACTATCAAAATTCCTGGAAAGCAGAAGCTGAGTCCAGACACCATTGACAAATGAACAAAAGGAGAAGCCCAATAATGGATGCTTTGGAATCCATCAATGAGAGATTCCAATGGACTTTTAAGTTGGACATTTAATTCACTCTGTTCCTCTCTTGGTTCCCTGCCTAGAAAATGTATATAGCTACTCTCACCTTCACAGGCACTGGTCAAGGATTTTGTTCTCTCTATAACTATACTTTTGGGGGTCTTTTAGATAGATCCACTGAGCAGGTACTCCAGTCTCCACCTCCTATGACCCTTTTCAGCATGGAAGAAGTCAGAGTGGTAGGTGCCCTGATTCCCTCTTGGCAATTGGGGGAACCTCCTTAGAAGATAATGTGATAAAAGTAGGAGCTAAAAATTTGCTAGGCAGTTTAGGGTCAAGACCCCCTGATAGAGCCAGTTTCTTTCTCAGCTGAGAGCTGAGGGTTTCCTGGGTTTGCCAGTGGACTTGCCCTTCTCATTGCTCAGACTCATGGATCATGCATCTTTAACTCACTTGTCAGATTTATTGACCAGTAGGTAAATTCCATTAAAATCATGGTACTAAGGACCCAATACAACCCCCCTAGCAGAGATCATTCCATCTTGGAAACACCAACCGTGGTTAACTCTTGTGAACTTCCTTCAAGGATTTGAAGGCCACATAATGAGAAGAAGAAATGAGTTGCGACCCCAGGTTTTCCTCATTCTGCCTGACCCTCTACAAAGTCCTCAGTATTATACATCTATATCATGAACTTGGTGACATTATTAAAGACCCCTGGTCACAACAGTTTATTAACTACACATTAATCCTTGGTTCTCAAATTATCTCCTTTAACTCTATCCCAAGGTTATAGCCTTCAATACTAGCTATGTTTCTCAGGTGTGGTCTAAACTAAAAGTCCATTTTTGATCCTGCTACATTGGTCACCTGGGGCATTGTATTAGTCAGGGCTCTCTAAAGAAACAGAAGCAACAGGGCGAATATATAGCTATATAAAATTTATTGATTTGCTCACGTGACAGAGTTCAAGGAGTCCAACAGTAGCTGCACCACACTGGAAAGGCCAAGAACCCAGGGAACTGCTCAGTCCGCAAGGCTGGATGTCTCAGTAGTCCCAATCTAGTGCTGAAGGCCCAAATGGATTCCAGGAGCTCTGCCGGTCTCAGTACACACTGGGATCCGAAAGGTTGATCACAGCAGCAAGACAAACTCACCAGATGAGAGAGGCAAGCTGCAGGAGAAAAGGGACCAGCTCCCTCTGCCATGGCCTTAAATACTGCCTGCCAGCAGAAGGTAACACCCACATTTGGGGTGGGCCATCCGGGTTGAGGTGGTCCAATCAGAAGACCCTTTTTCTCTTATTTGTTCCTTAGTCCAGTCAAGTTGACACCCAGGATTAACCATCACAGGCGTCCTCTGCCTCCTGGACCTACTCTGCCTTTTACTCTTCAGGTGTCTGTTTCCCTTTGCTCGTAGCCAATGCCAGGTCAACAAAACAATGGCCCAGGCCCTCTCGTCAGTGGTCAATAGGGACTCTGCATGTGCCCCTCCTGATGAGCTGATTTGCACCTGGCTCTCATCCATCCACAATTCACGGGAATGAGCTTGTCTCTTGTCTCTCCTTCATGGTACTGCTCCTGGCCTCTTCCCTCAGTGGCTGGTCAGTCAAAGACAGGTAAGACCCTGCAAAACCAGGGCAACCTACGATAGATGCAGTCAAAATGTCAGAATGCCAGAGGTGGGGTCAACAAGGTTTGGGCATAGCATCTGAACTCCCATTGGACTGCTCATCACGCAAAATTAAATACAAAGGGTGGGAATGTAGTAGCCAGTATGCTGAGAGTTATTCAGTGCACCTGCACAGAGCTTGTCCCTCATCAACCTAACCTGCTGTAGGCAGGTGATACCATACAAGCAGCTGAGTTGCAGACCTGGGCCAATCTCAAGGTGACACCATGACTGCACTAAGAGAGTGGAATGCGAACAACACATAAATCCTAACCTCACCCCCAATAAACAAATCCATGGCAGCTCACCATCTGCCTGCATTCACCTGATTCCCAGGGTCTGCATCTTGACTCTGCACCTCCCACCCCCTTTCATTCAGACCACAAAACTCCCCAGCAGGCCTGGGGGATTGACTACAGTCTACCAGTACTACAATACAAAAGCATGATACCTGATAGTCAAAAAAGATGTTAGGTGAGACAGAGCTTGACTATCAAATGACTATTAAGTATACCAAAGATCATTCAGTTTGGTTCTGGATCTGTAACACAGTACAACCCTCCACAACTATGAATCAGTAAATCAGCTTTATAGAATCTCTAATATAGGTGTAGCCCTTATTAGAACCATTGGTTTACACAGGGTAGCAAACAATTATCTTTGCTAACAACCACTGCTAGTGATCCCTGTTACACTGACTCAATATGGTGTTCTCTCTCACTTTCAAGGAATCTTTTTACATACAATAGCTAATATTCTACTTTTGTTGATTATTTTCCATAAAAACAGTTTAAAATTTCTCTTGTGACATAGTCTTAAAACATGAAAAATAGTCTCAATTGCATTTTATATGCTTATGTCTATTTAAATATGAATTTTGGATATTGGTATAAATGCAGAAATCATGCATTTTCTGATAATGACATTGTAGTTTTGTCAGCATGCATGATTTGTTGACTATGAGTCACAGGCAAATTCAAGAATGGCAGAAATAACTTTGAAATGAACACTTGCTCCTTTTATCCCTTCAAGGTTTGAGACCCAAAGCTGAAGATATACTGAACAGTTTGGCTAAATGCAAAAAGAAAATCCAAATTTCCATTCTTTCCTAGTTTATATGGACTTAGGGCTATGTGAAACAAGCTTTCAACAATTTGGGAAGTGAGAAAACATGCTTATGTTAGCAGTGGTAATTGTTCAAAAATTTTAAATGCAATTAATCAAACTCATGTGTAAATTAATTTTAAATGAATTCAATGGGATTTTCACAAGTTTTTCTCCCACTTAGAATGAGGTGTTTGATCTTTAACACTATAAAAATCCTCAGGGTAATTTGTAGTTGTTAAGACAGAATCCTCCTTTGTTATCTTCCCACTGCAGTAGTACAATGAAAATGTTGCAGGCATTTTCTAAGCTTAAACACAATGTGAATCCTTAATTTTCAATGTTGGTAACAATTTCCTTCTTTACTTGGAATTTCTGAATTTGTTTTTCCATAATTTTTCATCATTTATGTAGCAAACTTTTTTGGACTAAAACAAATTTTATTTCAAGTAACCCCCCCCCAAAAAAAAAGTTAACTAGAACATCTAACCTTGAATGAAATTCATACAATCATATAATTCAGTGGAACAGCAAAGTTTGGTGTTTTACTTCTTAATAATGAAAAGAGAAAATATAGACCCACCCACCACCTCATCCAATTTGGGAGCTGTGGTGGTTTGAATGAGTGTCCCCCATAGGTTCTAGGTATTCAGACGTTTGTCTCCAGTTTGTGGCGCTGTTTTTGGAGGTCTTGGGGTGTGTGGCTGTGCTGGAGGAAGTGTGTCACTGGGGGCAGGCTTAGTGAGTTTTAACAAGCCTCGTGGTCTACAGTCACCCTCTCTCTGCTTCCTGTGCTCTTTGCGAGATGTGACCCTTGGTTTGCTGCTCCAGATCCAGCCGCCATGCCTCCCACCACAATGGACTCTAATTCCCTGGAACCGTCAATCGTAAGCTCAAATAAACTCTTCCTTTTGTAAGTTCCTTGGTCATGGTGCTTTATCACAGCAAAAGAAAAGTGACTAATACAGGAGCCATTCAGGTAAACAAATATTCAAGAAGAAAATAAAGCATTAAGAGCTAAAAATCCTCAAGTCTAGCAAGAATATAAGTTTTTGATATGCATTTATTTGTACATGAGAAAATACATTTAACATAAAACCAAGTATGAGTGCTTTACTTCCCAGGTTATCCACCTAGCCTTCACTGAATGACCACACCCATTCCACTACAGGGCCTTCCTTCCTGCCCAAGCAGACTTAATTCAACACATGCAGCTTACACAAAGCCAACCCCCTAGATCCCAGTGCACAGACCTCGACCAATCACTACTCATTATTGCTTTATAGGTTTGCACAGCCTTAATCTATGTTGTAACTGAGCTGAGGAATTCCAGGTCTTCAAATATAATGATTCATGTACAATTCTGTTCTATTGCACAGAGTTGCAATATATAGCAGGTGATCCTGTAACCAACAAGTTAAAATGAAATACTCCCTAAAAACATCAATTTGTGCTCCAGCCACAAATGAAGTAAGATACGATTTTGCATCCATACAAAGGATGCTTACTCTGTGGTGCAGTCTTGAGGGCTTAGAGCACTGGGAGTGTGTTAAATATATAATGTAACATTTCTGGTGGCATCAGCTATGAAGCATAGGACACAAGACTCAGTTTCCTGTGCTAAGGAGTCATCTGTACCAACATGTAACAGAAAGACCAATTTTAAACCTTTTTAGATAGCTCTTTAATCATATGTACCTTTGAAAATATCAACTCACTGGTTAAAATGTATTCAGTATACATTCTGATATTCAAGTTTAGATAAAGTTGGTTACAAGTTCTGAATTTTTTGTCAGACTTGGGAATTTATAGGACAAAAAACATCTCTGGTAATATATTTGCAGTTTAGTCTTCATGAATTGTAAAGAGTTAACCAAAAATTTAAATTTAACATTGTTAAAATGTTTAGTAATTACTTTAACGTAGACAGCAAAACCCAAAGCATTTCCCTTATAATTAGTTAATTGTATGATTTCATAAAAATGCTTTACAACTCTATTGGCTGCATGGAGTGTAAAGACAAAAACACCCCACACACACATTGAAGACAAATGAAATTCATTCCCAAGGCCACTTTACAACCCCTGGTTACTCACCCCCCTTCCACTTGTGCTGAGCACTTTGTCAGGCCTGTGGGTACTCAAGATTACACACATGCTGACAGTGGGATCAGGACCCTTCGCCAACCCTGTCTCTCCATTGGTGAAACCCCACTCCCTTCAAAGTATAACTCGACAAACAGAAGTATGCTACTAAAATTTGTCTGCTGTCCAATACTTATTTTCTGAATCCTCACATTTGTATCTTGTATATACACTGTTGTATATAACACAAGCTCTTCAAGCAGTGCTGCTGGAAAGCTGCTTATCTCCATTACTGCTCTGTTATCCTCCATAGTTGGAAGCGTGTTCACTTTATTTGACCAGCCATACTGTATTTAGAGGTAATCAGCTGTTTTGGATTATCTGTCCTAGAAACATCTAGTAATTATAAAAGACAGGCAATGCTGTGGGGGGAAAGCTAGCCTGAGCTCCTTCACCCCTCACTCTGTAGCATTCAGAAACCAAGAAAAAAATCTGGGATTGTATTGATAGACTCCCCAAATAAAACTGTATGGAAGAGTTATTTTTTAAATTATAGTTTTGAGAAAACAGGATACTTAAATATGACAAATTACCACTCGAGAGGGAAAATGCCTCCCAATGTTCTGCCTATTTTCTGAAACAGGTTCAGCAACATCCTATTTTTTGGCCTTTGAGGGCCCATTAAGGAGCATCTGCCCAAGGCAGCAACCCACAGTGCGTCAATGACTCATATCTCTGTATCTCACGATAGCTAGAAGAACCTCTATGTTTAAGAAGTCATGTGATTATATTGGGACATTTCTGATAATTAAGAATATTCACCACACCTGAAGCACCTTAGCTTTATTATAGTTGTCATGTAAGCCAACACATCAACTAACTCCAGATATTAGGACCTGGATGTGGCTGAGGGAACATTTAGTCTGCCTTTCACATGGTAGCTCATATTAGTACAGTTGGAAAACAGGATCATTAATCTCAATGAACAAAGGATTATGTGGCCATGAAATTGCAAAACCACCTTTTAAAAATAGTCATTGCTGAGGCTGGAGAGATGGCTTAGTGCTCTTAACCTCTCCTCTTGTAGGGGACCTGGGTTCAATTCCCAGCATCCACATGACAGCTATCAACCATCCTAACTTCAGTTCCAGAGGATCTGAAGACCTATTTTGACTTCCATGGGCATTGCAAGACATAGCTGCAATCATGTACAAGAGGCGATATACTCACACATAAAATAAAAATAATAAAATATTTGTTTAAATATAATTTCTAGAGAGTGAAGAAATACAGTATTATTGCAGGGTGTATTAGTCAGGGTTCTCTAAAGAAACAGAAGCAACAGGACGAATATAAAGCTATATACAATTTATTGATTTGCTCACGTGACAGAGCTCAAGTAGTCCAACAGTAACCATGCCACACTGGAGAGGGTGAGAATCCACAGAACTGCTCAGTCCACAAGGCTGGATATCTCAGTAGTCCCAATCTGGTGCTGAAGGCCCGATGGATTCCAGGAGATCTTCTGGTCTCAGTACACGCTGGGATCCGAAGGGTTGATCACAGCAGCAAGACAAACTCACCAGTGAGAGAGAGGCAAGCCGCAGGAAAACAAAAGGACCAGCTCCCTCTGCCATGGCCTTTTATACTGCCTGCCGGCAGAAGGTAACACCCACACTTGGGGTGGGCCATCCGGGTTGAAGCAGTCCAATCTGAAGATCCTTTTCTCTTATTTGTTCCTTAGTCCAGTCAAGTTGACAACCAGGATTAACCATCACAAGTCCACCCCTTGTCAACTTGACATCCAATAAATAGCCTCTCCTTATGTTATGCTTAAATGTCAATTGCAAACAATGGCAAGGTCATAATTCCACCTAACATATTATAAGTGTCTCATGTGCAATAGCAAAGCATTATAACTTAGAGTAGGTGGTAAGGTCCTTGAGGAATATTTAGTCCTTCAGTATCTAATAACCTAAATATGACAACACTTAACACTTATCTCAGTTGCACATTCAAAAGGGATCAACACAAGTATCTGCTTAATATAAATTTATATATATATATATACACATATATATACATATATATATACATATATATATATATATGCACATTATTAAACAAATAGGACAAAAGTTAATATCTATTATAATCCACGTTTCTGCAACTGGTCCCGTGGCCTCAGATGATGTTTATAACTACCTACTTCTACTACCCATTCTGTATTTCCTCCACCATCAGCAAACACCTCTGCAGGTCTTGGCTCTTTCCCTGGAGGAGTGACCCATACCTTCATCCCTGAAGGGTCTGGGCCATTTATTGTCCTGTCAGGTTTGGGTTGTTGGAGTTTCCCATTGACCTTAATCATAGGACATGGTAGCACCAGAAGGCGCCCTACAGCATCTCCTGCCTTCCAGACATAATCTTCCTTGCCCCCATTGTGGAGAAAAAGTCCAATTTCCCCATGGTAGTCTGGATCAATCACTCCTCCTACTACTGTTATTCCTTCCTTAGCCTGTTGGCTTAAAGGCAGTAGAAGCCCGAAGTGGCCAGGGGGAAGTCTTAGCTTCCAGTTCAATAGAACGTTTGCTGTATCTCCTGGCAAAAGCACTCCCCCCATTGGAGCCAAAACGTCTAGACCAGCAGAACGCAAGGTCGTGGGTACAGGAAGCAAAAATTTTCCTACTGGGTCACTAGGGGTGATAGTGAGTGGAATCATTCCCACTTCCACCCCTTGGTTCCTGGACCCATGAATTCTGGCTATAGGAGAAACAGTACCATATAGTGGACGCTGATTCAAAGCATATACTGCTTGCTGGAGAACCTTGCCCCAGCCCTCCAGGGTATTGCTACCTAATTGGCGCTGTAACTGTGTCTTCAAGAGGCCATTCCATCGTTCTATCAAGCCAGCTGCTTCTGGGTGGTGGGGAACATGGTAAGACCAGTGGATACCATGACCATGGGCCCACAGTCGCACTTCTTTGGCTGTGAAGTGAGTTCCTTGGTCAGAAGCAATGCTGTGAGGAATACCATGACGGTGGATAAGGCATTCCGTAAGTCCCTGGATGGTAGTTTTGGCAGAAGCATTACGTGCAGGAAAGGCAAATCCATAACCAGAATAAGTATCTATTCCTGTAAGAACAAAACGCTGTCCCCTCCATGATGGAAGTGGTCCAATGTAGTCAACCTGCCACCAGGTTGCTGGCTGGTCACCCCGGGGAATAGCACCATATCGGGGGCTCAATGTTGGTCTCTGCTGTTGGCAAATCTGGCACTCGGCAGCAGCTGTAGCCAGATCAGCCTTAGTGAGTGGGAGTCCATGCTGTTGAGCCCATGCATAACCTCCATCTCTGCCACCATGACCACTTTGTTCATGGGCCCATTGAGCAACAACAGGGATAGCTGGAGAAAGAGGCTGACTATCCACAGAACGAGTCATCCGATCTACTTGATTATTAAACTCATCCTCTGCTGAGATCACCTTTTGATGAGCATTTACATGAGACACAAGTATCTTCACATCCTTTGACCATTCAGAGAGCTCTATCCACATACTTCTTCCCCAATGTCTTTCTCACCAATTTTCCAGTCATGCTCCTTCCAAGTCCCTGACCATCCAGCCAAACAATTGGCTACTGCCCATGAATCAGTATATAATTGAACCTCTGGCCATTTCTCCTTCCAGACAAAATGCACAACCATGTGCACTGCCTGAAGTTCTGCACACTGTAAATATTTTCCTTCACCAGTGTCCTTTAGGGTTGTTTCAGAAATAGGCTATAATGCTGCAGCTGTCCACCTCTGGGTGGTACCTGCATAGCATGCAGAACCATCAGTAAACCAGGCCCTAGTCTTCTCTTCCTCGGTCAACTGATCATAGGGTAAACCCCATGAAGCCATAGGTGCATGCTTAAGCACAGGAGGCATTGTAACA
The DNA here is from genome assembly GCA_009823505.1 of Rhizomys pruinosus. Lineage (NCBI taxonomy): Eukaryota > Metazoa > Chordata > Mammalia > Rodentia > Spalacidae > Rhizomys > Rhizomys pruinosus. The sequence continues at coordinate 422,619 of VZQC01012730.1, read as the reverse complement.
GGAGTGGGAAACATAGGCATTTGGGCAACTTCTTCCTGTAGCTTGCTTGTGCCCTCAGGGCCTGCCCGGGCCCTGTCACTTATGTACCACTTCCATTTGATAATGGACTGTTGTGGCACACGTCCTACTTTATGGTCTGGTGGGACAGATAACACCCAGCTCATGATGGGCAGCTCAGGTCGCATGGTGACTTGGTGGCCCATTGTCAAGTGTTCAGTTTCCACTAAGGCCCAATAGCAAGCTAAGAGCTGTCTCTCAAAAGGAGAATAGTCATTTGCAGATGAAGGCAGAGCCTTACTCCAAAATCCCAAGGGCCTCCACTGTGATTCCCCTATTGGAGCCTGCCACAGACTCCAGACAGCATCTCTATCTGCCACTGATACCTCAAGCACCATTGGGTCTGCTGGATCATATAGCCCTAGGGGCAGAGCAGCCTGCACTGCAGCCTGGACCTGTTGAAGATCCTTTTCCTGTTCCAAGCCCCACTCAAAGTTTGCTGCCTTCCCAGTCACCTGGTATATGGGTCCTAGTAACACCCAGATGAAGAATGTGCTGCCTCCAAAATCCAAAAAGGCCCACTAAAGGTTGTGCTTCTTTCTTGGAGGTGTAACAACTTGGCAAGGTGCAACAACTTATTCTTTACCTTAGAAGGAATGACTCTGCATGCTCCACACCACTGAACTATTAGAAACTTCACCGAGGTAGATGGCCCTTGAATTTTAGTTGGATTTTTTCCCCATCCTCTCATACGCATATGCTTTACCAACAAGTTTAGACTAGCTGCTACCTCCTGTTCACTGGGTCCAATCAGCATAACATCATCAATATAGTGGACCAGTGTGATATTTTGTGGAAGAGTCAGGCGATCAAGATCCCTTCTAACTAAGTTATGGCACAAGGCTGGAGAGTTAACATACCCTTGAGGTAAGACAGTAAAGGTATACTGTTGGCCTTGCCAGCTGAAAGCAAATTGCTTCTGGTGGTCCTTATGAACCGGTATTGAGAAGAAAGCATTGGCCAGATCAATAGCTGCATACCAGGTACCAGGAGACATATTAATCTGCTCAAGTAAGGACACCACATCTGGTACAGCGGCTGCAATTGGTGTCACTACTTGGTTGAGTTTTCGATAGTCAACTGTCATTCTCCATGATCCATCTGTCTTTTGCACAGGCCAAATTGGAGAGTTAAATGGAGATGTGGTAGGAATCACCACCCCTGCATCTTTCAAATCCTTGATAGTGGCATTAATCTCCGCAATCCCTCCAGGGATACGATACTGTTTTTGGTTCACTATTTTCCCTGGTAGAGGCAACACCAATGGTTTCCATTTGGCCTTTCCAACCATAATAGCCCTCACTCCACAGATCAGGGAACCAATGTGGGGATTCTGCCAATTTCTAATTATATCTATCCCAATTATACATTCTGGGACTGGGGAAATAACTACGGGATGCGTTCTGGGACCCACTGGGCCCACCGTGAGTCGGACTTCAGCCAAAACTCCATTTATCACCTGACCTCCATAGGCCCCTACTTTAACCGGAGGGCCACAATGCTTTTTAGGGTCTCCTGGGATCAGTGTCAACTCAGAACCAGTATCCAATAGGCCTCGAAAAGTCTGATTATTTCCTTTTCCCCAGTGTACAGTTACCCTAGTAAAAGGCCTCAGGTCCCTCTGGGGAAGGACAGGAGGAAGGCAAACAGCATAACTCTTTGGTATTGTGACAAGGTCCTTCCTCACTGGAACCCGGCCACCCCTTCATTCAAGGGGTTCTGGGTCTGTGAACTGTCTCAAGTCTGGAAACCGGTCAACTGGGCGGGATTCGCTACTCCTAAAATCAAATGTTGACTTCCTGTCATTCGTTCTAGAGCTTTTCTGCTTATACAGATCAAATAAAAACTTAGTAGGCTTCTTATGTATTTGGTTCCTGGGAACACCATGATTAATTAGCCAGTTCCAAAGATCATTTCGGGTCATGCCATTATAGGTATTGTTTTGCCTTTGCCACCCATTATGATAATTACTGTAACTACGCTCATCTGGCCTTCTGCGATTCAGTGCTGCCACCTGACGCCTACCCTGAGGTCCTGTTAGACCTACTACGTGTACATTTAATTTATGCAAACGAGCCACAACTTCTCTAACTGTAAGATCTGGCATAAGAAATAGAGCAAAAACAAAGCTCTTCAAATGTTCTGGTGTCTCTCTCAGTACTTTCCATCTTATAAATTCAGTGAGTGGCATGTCCTCTGGGTCCTCATATTGTGGAGAATGTGGTTTTACACTTCGAATCCACTCGAGCATGCCCATCTGCCTGACCCTCACAATCCCTTCATCAATACTAAGCCAAGGAATATCAGGCATCTCTAACTCGCTGTTAGTAGGCCATGTTTTAATAAATACATCAGCCAACCATTCAAATAAACTTTTAACACCTTTTTTAACTGCTCAAGCTTCCATGTTAAACCTAGAATCTCTACTCAGTGGGCTCATATCAATAAACTCAGTCTGATCCAATTTTATATTCCCTCCTCCATTATCCCACACCCTTAAAATCCATTCCCACACATATTCCTTAGGCTTCTGCCAGAATGAATTGGCAAACTCATTAATTTCTTTAGTGGTGTAGCACACCTCCTCATGGACCACACATTCTATCTCACCTTTAGGGGCTTGCTTAGACTTTAATCTGGTTATAGGTCTAGAGGCATCACAATATGGTGGAAGGTTCTCCTGGTCATGAGGAAAATCAGTGGCATGAAAGAAACTAACTGACCCCCTCATGAACTCCTCTAACCGCAAATCCCCAACATGAAAATATCTATGAATTTTAAACATGTTTATCTTTGTGGGACATCAAGAAATAATAAAAATCCTACAAAAAACACACAGGTTGGCACAATGGTCCTTTGCCCATTGTATACACTCAACCATTAGTGTGTCTTCATCTACAATGGCTTCTCTGGCCATTGTCCACTCTCACTTCATGAGAGTGTTTTCATTGTCTATGGTACCTGTAACCACTTCCTATTTACAGTTGAGAGACTCATATTATCTAATAAATTCTGTTGTTTTCTATAATACTCTTCACAGGTCTAATATGAATTCATTCAACATCATCCAAAAGACTAGGTAGCCAAGTAGAGGCAAGAGAAAGATTCTGGCAAAGTATCTTTGTGGCAAAGTATCTTTGTGTTTCCATCCAGTTTCAATCAAATTTTCATCTTCATCATGGTAATGTGTGGATTCTACTGTCTTGAATTGAGAGCATGGAATTTCCTGAGCCTTCCTACTTATGGCTTACTTTGGTGTAAGGTCTTCTGCTCTCGGCTCTGGGATCTCCCATGCTAGGCCACTTTCCTATGTGCCCTGGGTCACTTGCTATTGCTTCCCTTGTACTTCTGATTCTGTTACATTCATGCTAACCTAACTTAAGTAGGTTTTTTAAAAGATACTGGTAGGTATGTTCAGATAATGGAGAGATCAGTGGGAAGTCCCAAAAGGAAAGCCACTTAGTAGGTAAGTTAGTCGGTATACCTACTGACATATAATACAGTCTAGGAATTTCTGCATCAGATTAAGGAGATAATATTAGATCTTGAATGGTAGGCTCTCCTATTTTGGGACACTTACATTTCATAGTATACTTACTAGAAGCTGAAGGGAGCCTAGGGATTACCATTAGGCCATCAGCCTTTGATACACAGTGATCATGATAAGTGACTCTTAATTTTGGGGCTTCCTCCTGATCTCTCCAGATCCTTTAGGAATGAAATTTATATCTATGAGAAGTTCTTGTAACCTTACTCTGTACAAAAAAATGAAAGGAAAGAAAGAAAGAAAGAAAGAAAGAAAGAGAGAGAGAGAGAGAGAGAGAAAGAAAGAAAGAAAGAAAGAAAGAAAGAAAGAAAGAAGGAAGGAAGGAAGGAAGGAAGGAAGGAAGGAAGGAAGGAAGGAAGGAAGGAAGAGCGGGCACAGCAATTGTTACTTTTCTTAGTGTGAAAAAATACTTGGGAAAGAACTTAAAGAAGAAAGGGGTTATTTTGGTTCACAATGTGGGTATTCCATCATGATGGAAAGGCACTGGAGCAGAAGCATGAGGCCACTGCTGACACTGAATCCTCACTCAAGAAGCAGAAAATGACCATGCCTAGGAGTGTTTCCTTGCTAAGAGGAAATCTATTCCTGTTGACAATGAAGATTAGCTATCAAAAACTTGGCCCCTGCCAACCACATAACTAGAATCAGAGGAAGCATGTGACACCCAGTTTCCAGTCAGTGAATGGAACTTTGTCCTCAATAACTAAGTAATATTCTGAATCAGGAAAGGCATACGCTCCTCTTGGTCCCTAGGAAATGTGTAGATCTTGATTCCTGCTGACACCAAGAACCAAGGTTATTCCAGAATGAGGCAGGGCTTGCTACTATTGATGCCTCAGTGAAAAGGATAGGAGCTAATCACTTACTGCTGGTTGTGATGACTCCTTCACTGTTTCTTTTCTGGAGAGGTAGCTTCCCCCTCCCCACTTAAATATGACAGGGTCTTACTGTGGCTTATAACATCTCCTAACCTGTAGAGGATGTAAGCTTGTGGCATCAGCGATGGGTTATTCCTCCAAGTAGAGAGCCAATAGCCAATTAGGTTTGGGATATACAGGCATATGGCTGCCTCTGCTACACAGTATTTCCAGGCAGGTGAGGTGTAGTTGGTGCTGATGGTGGAGTCTTGCTTGACTCAGGGAGACCTGTATTTGCTTTATTGGTTGAGTGGCCTTTGGTAACACTCTCTGGTATTCCAGAGGCCATCTGTACACTTGCATGTGTGGTCTCAATACATCTTTCCCATGTTAACGTCAGGTCTTTGGCAGAAGGGCCTTATCGTCTCTCTTCTTGCAGGTATCCCAGTTTAGAGACAAGGAGCCTTTACCTTTTGTGGGGACTTGGATCCCCTGGCCAACATCTCCCTGGTAGAATAATCCATTGCTGATGTCAGAGCTCCTGTATTAATATATTTTGCTTAAGTGCATAGCATAAGGACTTTAGTATTATATTTGGTTCTGAACAGAGAATAATCCTTTTCACAATTCTTATGTCTATTAGTCATGAAGAAGGCAGTTTTACCGGTTTATAAGAGATTACCTCGATAATAGTTGTCTCCAATTTACAGTTGGAGAGCGACCTCATCATCATCAAATTCCTCCTTGTTCCTGTGCCCTATGTCCAATGCCTAGGGAACAATCTGGAAGAGGGGGCATGGTACAATGTAGAGGGCTGTAATTGGAGTGAATTGTGAAACCACAGCAATTAGTCCTGGACACTCCTGTATCAACTTGATTGACATACAACCCCCTCACCCCCACTGGATGGTGGGCTGTGGTGGTTTGGGCACAACAGCCTGCAAATTGGGTTTCATATGAAGGATGCTTGTACTCATGGATCATCACTTATAGCTAAAAATGAAAAAAAAAAACCTGAGAGAAAAGATGCAAGGACAGTTATAGCAAAAATGCATGATCTGGGATGGGGTGGGTGGTAGGGGGGAAGGGAACAGGGAAATAATCCCAAACTGAATGGAAAATGAGTTAGAAATACAAGCAAAAAGCAAAAAAAAAGGATATCATCTTACTCCAATAAGACTGGCTAGGATCAAGAAAACAAATGATACCAAGTGCTGGAGAGGTTGTGGGGAAAGGGGAACACTCATCCACTACTGGTGGGAATGTAAACTCATACAGCCACTATGGAAAGCAGTGTGGAGAACCCTTGGAAGAACTGGAATGAACTTGCCACCCAACCCAGCCATACCACTCCTGGGCATGTACCCTCAAGACTCACCCCACCGCAGAGATACTTGCACGGCCATGTTTATTTCAGCTCTCTTCACAATAGCAAGGAGCTGGAACCAACACAAATGGCCCTCAACTGATGAGTGGATAGAGAAAATTTGGTACATCTACACAATGGAGTTCTATGCAGCAGTAAAGAAAGACGACCTCATGAGCTTCACAGGAAAATGGCTGGAGCTAGAGGACATCATGGTGAGTGAAGTAACACAGTCCCAGAAAAACAAACGACAAATGGTATCCCTCATCTGTGGATGCTAATGCCAATTACCTAGTTGTAAGTATTTCTTGTGCATGGCCCCTGGAGCTTTTGTCCAAAGCAGTTGGGAGTCATTCATATTGGAAACAACAACAACAACAACAACAACAACAACAACAACAGAAAGGACTGTATTGAAGAACTTACTGAAACAGTGAACTTCTGCTCAGAACAGTCAACTTCCTCATGGAGAATATTGAGAAAGACTGAGAAAGAGATGAAAAGCATGTTTGGCAGAATGCATGAGCTCTGGCGGGGTGGGAGCATGGGGGGGTGACACAGGTCTAGATTTGATAAAAATAAATGTGCAATTCTGAAAAAAAAAGAATTATTCTACTCTTTAGTAGCAGTCAAAATGAAAAGGCTGCTTATTATTTAGTCTACACTGAAGTCTCAAGACAATTCCCTCATTTACTTTAGGGATACCCTATAAGAATTTATAGGTAACTCATGTATATAATTAATGATTATCTGATATAATCATTGATATTTTATTGATATATTTAATATAGAGAAAATCAGAATGATATCAGATAGACCATGTATTAGTTACTTTTCTGTTGCTGTGATAAAGCACTGTGACCACAGGAGCTTATAAAAGGAAATGTATATTTGAGCTTATGGTTTCAGAGGGTTAGAGTCCATATGGTGAGAAGGTTTGATGTCAGGAGCAGAAAGCCACGGGTGGGATCCCATCTTCAGAGCAAACAAAGGAAGCATAGAGAGCCTGGAAATCTGGCAAGGCTCAAGAACGCTCAAAGCCTGCCCCCGTGGCATGCTTCCTCCAGCAAAGCCACATCCCTGAAGCCTCCCAAAGCAGCACCAACTGAGAACAAAATATCCAGTTATTTTGAGCCTACAGGGGACATTCTCATTCAAACCATGACACTCTACAATCTGGACCCCCTCATACATTCATGACCACATAATATACAAAATGGATATAGTCCACTTTCAGTGATTACCAGTTTCAATATTATTTAAAATGCTCATAGCCCAAAATCTTGTTAGACTCAAGGAAATCTCTTAACTGTAAGCCCCTATGATAAATCAAAAGACGAATTCCATACTTCCAACATACAATAGACTCAAATACATGTTTCAATTCTGAAAAGGAGGAATGTGGATATATTGAGGAAATTCCAGACTAAAACAAGATAAAAAAAACCTGCAGGGCAAACACCAAACCAGTAGCTAGCTCCATGTTTAACTTCTGGGACTTTAATACCAAAGGGCTTAGATGGCTCTGAAACTATCAAGATCTGGTTTCCCTTGGACTGGTAACAGTCCTTGTATGCAGCTCTTCTTGGCAGATGTTTCACAGCTCTAGCATCTCCAATGTCTTCCTGGGGTCTCCACTGCCATCTAGGCTTCACCTTCACACATTCACACAATGGACTGTCAGGGGCTTCTTTATGCAGGGACACCCCTCTGCATGCTCCCTGGCTTCAATGACTATGAAACTGGAGAAAGAACTGACTAATCCTTCACTCTTGCATCTTTCATGCCTGCAAAGCCAGCACCATGTGAACTACAGTGCCAAGTCTGGCTGCCAGTTTGGAAGGGACTCTGGGCCATTTCATCCACATTATTGGCAGCTTTTGTGGGTTACAAGTTTCTAGAAGAAAATGCCCAAGGCTTTTTTTACAAGTTGGATGGGCATGGTCTTGCTCTGAGGACACTCTCCATTTTAAGTGCAAATCTCTAGGCCTCTCCTTAATCACTCTAATCTCCTTATCAAAAAGAACCTCTACTTCAGCACCTGCCTTGGCTTCAACAACATTAAGATTCACAGTGCTCTTTTTCTCTCAAGCAATGCATTGTACATTTCTTTCTGCTCCATTTACTGTTTTTGACTGTAGCTCTGCATAATATTCACCATTACTATCCAAGCCACCAACTCTACATTAGACTGTCTTGAAATTTCCTCTGCCAAAACAATCAGTCCATTCCTTTTCAACTTACCCTCAGACATGCTCTTAGGTTGTGAGCAAATTCTAGTCAGACTCTTGGCCAAAATATCCTAGTTGCTGCTCATGTCCTAATTTCTCTCTGGAACTACTTTGTTCTCAGTATTACTTTCTTCCAGGCTCCTACTAGAATGGCCTGTTAAACTCTTACAACATTCAACAACTTTTCTTGTCCAAACTTCCAAAATTTTCCACATTCCTCCAAAAACCCACATGATCAGTTTTTTCACAGCCAATGCCCACATTCAGTACCAACTTTTGTTTTTATTTCTTTCTTATTGCTGTGATAAAAACACTCAACAAAACCAATTTGGAGAGGAAAGGATTTCTTTTACCATCGCCCAGGTCACAGTTCATCATGGAGGGAAGTTGTAGAAGGGATTGAGAGCTGGAACCTGGAGCCAGGAGCTGAAGAACACACCAAAGAAGAACACTGCTTACTAGCTTCTTCCCCAGGTCTATGCTCAGCTTCCTTTCTTTTCTTTTTTGGTCTTTTTGAGACGGGGTCTCCCTGTAGCCCCAGCTGTCCTGGAACTCACTCTGTAGACCAGGCTGGCCTTGAACTCACAAAGATCCACCTGCCTCTACTTCCCAAGTGCTAGAATGAAAGGTATGCGCCACCATGCCTGGCTTCAGCTTCTTTTCTTATACAAAGTTGGACTAGCTGTCCAGAAGTGGCACTAACCACAATAGACTGGGCCCGCACATGCAGGGGAACCCCCCAGAAGACTGGCAACCTGTCACCCACTGCCAGCCAACTGTGCCTGCCCAAAGGCCCACTTCCTTAACCTGCAACCTGCAATCTGCCTGAGGACCTGGAGACAGATGACACAACCTCAGCTGATGAGGCTGAACCCCTATGGGAGAAAGACACACCAACTGGCACTAACTGCCACCTGCCCAGGTACCAATGGGATGCCGGGAGGTGGGTATAAAGGTCTGCAATAAATGAACCTGCTTTTGGCACTTACCTGACTCCCAGGGTCGGTGTCATTGACTCTGTGCCTTCCTATTCTCACCCCCAAGGATCCCAAGCTGAGATTGCCTACTCCATTTGGCACCCGACTTGGTCTCTGTACCCATCTGGCATGGGACTTGAGCCTGCCTGGATCCCAGTGTATGTTTTTGTTGCTGTTATTCTCTTCTGGATCCTTATTTTTTTCTGCTGCTGCTGCCAACATTGCATTCAGCGCAAGTAGGCCATCCTCTGTAGGACCCTTCTTTTCTCCATGGCGAGTGCCCCCTTAGGTGGTTTCATGGTAGGTTAGCCGCTATATGTTATATGTTCTTTGTCCCTGAAAGAGGTTTTTGCTCAGACCCCTTCTTTTCTCTTAGTTGTTGTTTGTTTGAGTAGGGAGACACACACCCTTTTGGTTTCATTTACCTGGCAACGCCATATGAAGATTGACCATCTAGGAGTCGGAACCCAGATTGGCCCCCTGAAAGGCCTGTCTCAACTGGAGACATCACAGAAGTCCCCCTCTAAGCACACGACACATGGCCCGATACATGACCTTCTCTTTATCTGTGAACTTCACTTTTGCTTTCATCTGCCTGTCTTGGCCACCATGGGAGGCCTGCCATCTCACTGTAAAGAATCCAAATTAAGGCACTCAAATCCCTCCTTACAACAGGAGACATGAGGGTCAAGTTTTCAAAATTATAAGCTTTTTGGACAGAGGCAGGTATAATCACCCCCTGGATCTCCCCCGAAAATATGTGGGAGGCAGACCTTTGGCTAAGAGTATTATACCCTGCCCATTAAAGGCAAATTGACTCAGGAGCTCGACCCCCAGGCCTCCTCTGTACCCATTCTCCTGGCTGTGATAGCAAGCCTCAAAAGCTCCTCTCCTGAGGAGGTGATCACTGCCCACAACAAACACTGCAGAGAGCAGGAGAATATTCATCTATCACCTTATCCCCTCCTGTATTCTCCACCTCAGATTCCTCTGATGAGGAGCAGGAGGAGGAGACCACTGATGACCAAAAACCAGTTACCACACCTACTAAAGGCTCCACACGACTCGGGCCCTCCAAATCTGTTCAGCCATCCTGTCCACCCAGCCACCCCCCAATATCCCAGAGGGAGGTTAGGGAAATGAGCATCCGTAAGGAGGTACATTGTACTGATCCTCATATACCCCTCACCCTTTATGCTGCTTACAACTCCCCTACTCCCTGACGAGCTGAGGCATATCCTGTTAATCTGGGACCTGACGCTGCCAGCAGCCAATTGCCCTTGGATTCCTATACCTCTGGCTGACCTTGCAATTATTAGAAAGGTAGCAAATGAGTCAGGGCCTGCTTCCCCCTACTTTGAACAAGTTCTTAAACAATGGGCCATGCAGTTACAGACTTATTATGACTGGTATAATCTTCTCAACACAGTTTTGGAAGCTGCTGTATTCCTTAACTGGCATTCAGCATACCAGGATTTGATGGAAAATCAAGACCGCACAAATATTGAGTAGAATACATATGTCACCCTGGATATGCTCACTGACAGGGGTTCATATATTAACCCCACCATCCAGGCCATTATCACCCTCCATGCTTATTTCAACCAAGTGGCCGATCTCTTCTTCAAAGCTCTTAAGACCCGCAATCCCAGGGACCCATCCGCCTATTTCCATAACCTCATGCAACAGTCTGGTGAATCTTTCACAGACTTTCTTTCCAGAGTCATTGAGGCTGTAGAACAGAGGGTGGATTTGGGCCCCACCCGCAACATGCTGGTCAAGCAATTAACATGGGAGGGTCTTAATGCCCCTACCCATAATGCTGTGGCCGCCATTCACAATAATGACATCCATAGATGGGTCATTGCCAATAGAGACCTGGACCCAGGAGCCAGGCCAATCACCGCACCTGGTTTACTGATGGTTCTGCACGCTATGCAGGCACCACCTAGAGGTGGACAGCTGCAGCATTACAGCCTATTTCTGAAACAACCCTAAAGGACACTGGTGAAGGAAAGTCTTCACAGGGGGCAGAACTTTGGGCAGTGCTCATGGTTGTGCATTTTGCCTGGAAGGAGAAATGGCCAGAGGTTCGATTATATACTGATCCATGGGCTGTAGCTAATGGTTTGGCTGGATGGTCAGGGACTTGGAAGGAGCATGACTGGAAAATTGGTGAGAAAGACATTTGGGGAAGAAGTATGTGGATAGAGCTCTCTGAATGGTCAAAGGATGTGAAGATACTTGTGTCTCATGTAAATGCTCATCAAAAGGTGATCTCAGCAGAGGATGAGTTTAATAATCAAGTAGATCAGATGACTCGTTCTGTGGATAGTCAGCCTCTTTCTCCAGCTATCCCTGTTGTTGCTCAATGGGCCCATGAACAAAGTGGTCATGGTGGCAGAGATGGAGGTTATGCATGGGCTCAACAGCATGGACTCCCACTCACTAAGGCTGATCTGGCTACAGCTGCTGCCGAGTGCCAGATTTGCCAACAGCAGAGACCAACATTGAGCCCCCGATATGGTGCTATTCCCCGGGGTGACCAGCCAGCAACCTGGTGGCAGGTTGACTACATTGGACCACTTCCATCATGGAGGGGACAGCGTTTTGTTCTTACAGGAATAGATACTTATTCTGGTTATGGATTTGCCTTTCCTGCACGTAATGCTTCTGCCAAAACTACCATCCAGGGACTTACGGAATGCCTTATCCACCGTCATGGTATTCCTCACAGCATTGCTTCTGATCAAGGAACTCACTTCACAGCCAAAGAAGTGCGACTGTGGGCCCATGGTCATGGTATCCACTGGTCTTACCATGTTCCCCACCACCCAGAAGCAGCTGGCTTGATAGAACGATGGAATGGCCTCTTGAAGACACAGTTACAGTGCCAATTAGGTAGCAATACCCTGGAGGGCTGGGGCAAGGTTCTCCAGCAAGCAGTATATGCTTTGAATCAGCGTCCACTATATGGTACTGTTTCTCCTATAGCCAGAATTCATGGGTCCAGGAACCAAGGGGTGGAAGTGGGAATGATTCCACTCACTATCACCCCTAGTGACCCAGTAGGAAAATTTTTGCTTCCTGTACCCACGACCTTGCGTTCTGCTGGTCTAGACGTTTTGGCTCCAATGGGGGGAGTGCTTTTGCCAGGAGATACAGCAAACGTTCTATTGAACTGGAAGCTAAGACTTCCCCCTGGCCACTTCGGGCTTCTACTGCCTTTAAGCCAACAGGCTAAGGAAGGAATAACAGTAGTAGGAGGAGTGATTGATCCAGACTACCATGGGGAAATTGGACTTTTTCTCCACAATGGGGGCAAGGAAGATTATGTCTGGAAGGCAGGAGATGCTGTAGGGCGCCTTCTGGTGCTACCATGTCCTATGATTAAGGTCAATGGGAAACTCCAACAACCCAAACCAGACAGGACAATAAATGGCCCAGACCCTTCAGGGATGAAGGTATGGGTCACTCCTCCAGGGAAAGAGCCAAGACCTGCAGAGGTGCTTGCTGATGGTGGAGGAAATACAGAATGGGTAGTAGAAGAAGGTAGTCATAAATATCAGCTGAAGCCACGGGACCAGTTGCAGAAACGTGGATTATAATAGATATTAACTTTTGTCCTATTTGGTTAAGAATGTGCTTGTTCATATATATACGTATATTAAGCAGATACTTGTGTTGTTCCCTTTTGAATGTGCAACTGAGATAAGTGTTAAGTGTTGTCATATTTAGGTTATTAGATACTGAAGGACTAAGTGTTCCTCAAGGACATTACCACCTACTCTAAGATATAATGCTTTGCTATTGCACATGAGACACTTATAACATGTTAGGTGGAATTATGACCTTGCCATTGTTCACAATTGACATTTAAGCATAACATAAGGAGAGGCTATTTATTGGGTGTCAAGTTGACAAGGGGTTGACTCATGATGGTTAATCCTGGGTGTCAACTTGACTGGACGAAGGATGAACAAATAAGAGAAAAAGGATCTTCAGATTGGACTACCTCAACCTGGTTGGCCCACCCCAAATGAGGGCATTACCTTCTGCCGGCAGGCAGTATTAAAGGCCATGGCAGAGGGAGCTGGTCCCTTTTTTTCCTGCAGCTTGCTTCTCTCTCACTGGTGAGTTTGTCTTGCAGCTGTGATCAACCCTTCGGATCCCAGCGTGTACTGAGACCAGCAGATCTCCTGTAATCCATAGGGCCTTCAGCACCAGATTGGGACTACTGAGATATCCAGCTTTGCGGCCTGAGCAGTTCCCTGGATTCTCAGCCTCTCCGGTACTGCGCGGCTTCTGTTGGACTACTTGAGCTCTGTCACGTGAGCAAATCAATAAATTTGTATATAGCTATATATTCGACCTGTTGCTTCTGTTTCCTTAGAGAACCCTGACTAATACAGTCAGAAAACTTCCTCAATTACTCCATCCTACTGAGGGAATGCATTCCTGACCTAAATTTAACCAGAGCCACATCTCTGGACCTAAATAACTCATTCATTGGACAGGTCTGGGACAATATAAAGAGACTCTTAGATCCATCCTGGATAATCACTTACTTATGTGTTGATTGGAGGGATTATTATCATGTTGCTTGTCCTCCTTAGATGTCTCCTACAATATAGATCCAGACAGAGTTCCATCCACAAGGTGGCACTCCAGGTCCTCATGGCACTCGAGTGACCTGAACGAGATCCACCCCAGGAAGGAACCAACATGTGGTTGGCAGAAATCCGTAGGGTGGCCGACTAAGCCCCCTTAAATTTTTTGGCTCACATACAGGGAAGCCATCCTTTGAGGTCTGGTAGTCAATAATGGGTAAGATCCTGGGTACCAGGACTACCTAAGACAGGCACGGTCCATTATACTGGAGGCCCCTGAGGTGGCGTCAGTAAGATCAGGGCATGCACCCTGGTTCCCACTGAGCCGGATTTAAAAGAAAAAAAGATTGGATATGTAGGGGAACCCCCAGAGGAGTGACAAATTGTCACCCACCACCAGTCAACTGTACCTGCCCAAAGGCCCACTTCCTTAATCTGTAACCTGCAATCTGCATGAAGATCTGGTGACAGATGATGTGACTTCAGCAAATGAGGCTGAACCTATGGAAGAAAGACACACCAACTGCCACCAGGAGGGGTGGATAAAGGTCTGCCCCATTCCTGCAATAAATGAGCCTGCTTTTGCCACTTATCTGACTCCCAGGGTCTGTGTCATTGACTCTGTGCCTTCCTATCCTCACCCCCAGGGGTCCCACGCTGGGATTGCCTACTCCAGATCAGTCAACAATAAATAAAATACCCCCACAGATATGGCCACAGGTAAATCCAACATAGGAAATTCCTCAGATGAGGTTCTCTCCACCCAGGTGTGGCAAATTGATAACTGAAGCTCTCCAGCACAGACTACTTATTAGAATAAGTATTATCTGCCTAATTCTAAAGGGAGTTTACACCAATCCCTCAACAGATTGGGATGACTCCTTTAAAAAGATCAATCCCTAATAGTTTCCTGTATGAATAATGAGAAGCTTTGGTGAAAATCTCTGTCTATAACACACATGGAGGCACATGAACAGAAAGTTAGTGAAATTCCTCAAAGAAATTCTATTTTAATTCCTAACCAAGGATAAATGTTTTCAGTTTCAAGGTAACTAAAAAATGCTTTAGAAGGGAAGAAAGTCTATGATTATAATCCTACTCCATAGTAGATAAATATTTAAGTATAAAGGAATAAAAATGTGCTGGAGGTTGAATCATTAAATACATTATCTTCACTAATTCTTCAGAAAGACTGATGGACAGTATAATTCATTCTATGAAAGATAATTAGTTTTTCATGATACAAATAAGCACCGAAGCTCATTTTCCAGCTAACATTCTAAATATATGCTTTACTTGACATTTATTTGTCTATTAATAAGTATCATTGTTCAGAATCAGAAAAAAATAAAACCATGTAACAGTTTTCTTCCACTTTATGTATATTGGGTGTGATTACAATGATCATCAGTTTTTTAACTTTTATACTCTACAGCTGTCATGTCCAATGCAGTAGCCACTGGTCATGAAAGCCTATTCATTAAAATTAAACACAATTAAAACTTTATTTCCTTAGTTAGCCTAATCACACATTATTTGCTAGAATAGCAGATTAAATGAAATGTTTCCAGTAGTTTAGAAGATTCTTTTGAGCAGTGGTGCTCTACAAGTGCCACCGAGTGAAAAGGTCTTAAGTTTGAACAATTAGCATCCTTCCTGATTCAGCTAGAATCGAACCCCATGTGTGATTTCAGAGCATCTGGTGTTCTCACTGTGCCAGGCTCTGAATAACCAATATTACCCATTATGCAAAAAAAATCATTTAGTGTGACAGCTTGAGTGAAATTTATATATGTATAGAATAATAAAACAACTGAAGACTTTTATTTGTCCCAATTTAATAGCTATAAAACAACAGAAAAATATTTTAAAAGATCTGGCTAACATTAATTTGTACCCTACTAACATATATAAGAGTGGCATGCTAAGCCTGGACTCAGCCTACTTTAAAAATTAATTTGAGGCTCCTATTTATAAAGTTTGAATATCTAGCACTTTTCAGAATACTTATAATGTAATTCAACTGTTTTCTAAATTTTAGTTTGCTATTTATCAAGTAGAAAATGATTATTTTAATACCATAGTCAAAATAAATGTGGACATATAATCATGGGTCCTAAACCCACATTCTTACAATATTTTTATAGCACCTCTGATTTCCTTCAGAAAATGGTATTATTTTATAAAATAATTGTCTAAGCTGCTAAAGTTCCAAACTATTAAATTTTATTCCAGATTACCTATCAACAACTCTTCATTTTACCTCCCCACCTGGGCCAGAGGCTCCCATTCCCTTCCTGTAATAGATCTAGGGTCTTCCAAGTTCCCAAAATGAGAAGATAGTTGTTTTCATTTATTCTGCTCCTAGTTCATAAATATCACCTGACTTTATTGTTTGGATTCCTATCTGTTGTAACTACATCTTGAAAATTTCACAGAGTTTTCTTTTGCCTAAGATACACAGCTATATTCAGCATTGGTTCCTGAAATCGTGGCCTTCCTTTCCTGCCTCTTTTTATTTATTTATTTATTTATTTATTTATTTATTTATTTATTTATTTATTTTGGTCTTTTCGAGACAGGGTCTCCCTGTAGTCCCAGCTGTCCTGGAACTCACTCTGTAGACCAGGCTGGCCTTGAACTCACAAAGATCCGCCTGCCTCTGCCTCCCGAGTGCTAGGATTAAAGGTGTGCACCACCATGCCCGGCTCCTTTCCTGCCTCTTCTCTTCTGGTTTGTGTTTGCTCATTTTCTAGCAGTTCTGAGGATTCAACAAACGCCTTGAGCATGCTAGGCACATGCTCTCTGCCCATCTCCCACCATGCTGGTTAGTATTTTTTTCCACTTGAAATAAACTAGAGACATCTGGGAAAAGGGAACCTTGTCTGAAGAAATTCTTCCATCAGACTGGCCCTTGGACCTGTCTCTGAGGCAATTTCTTAATTGGTAATTGATGTAGCCCACTGTGGGCAGTGCCATCCCTGGGCAGATGAGCATAGGCTGTGCAAAATAGTAGCTGTCCAAGCCAGGAGAAGCAAGCCAGCAGATAGTGTTCCTCCATGGTCTCTGCTTCAGCTCCTGCTGGACTTCCCTCAAGGATGGACTGTGCCTTGGATGTGTATGATAAAATAAGCCTTCCTTCTCAAACTGATGTTGGTCAGTGTTATATCACAGCAACAGAAGAGCAAACAAGGACATCTATTTACAGACTCCAGTCCCACATCTTTGTAAAATAACTCAAACAATGTCTTGAAAACTAACACTTTCTCCAAAATTTTTTTAAGTCAAAAACTATTAAAGACTGTAGAAAAGGTGCACATCAAATTTTAGATTGGTGGACTAAAAAATGAATTTAGTAAGATATATAACTATGGAAAATAAAAAATTCATAATACAATACAAAGAATTTTCCATTAAACACCATGGTAAATAAATTTAATGAAAGACTGAAGTAAACCAATCCAATGATAAGTATAAGATATTACTTTATTGTTTTAATAAAAGTCAGCTGCCTATACATTCTAATGTTTCCCTTGTATCTGATAATTAGACTCATGTTTTTACTTGTCATTAAGTTATATTCTTATCAATCATCAATTAATGTATGGTTCTAAGAACTATTAAACCCAGAGACTAGGGAGGCAGCTTAGTGGTAGAGTTCTTGCCTAGCATGTAGAGGCATTGGGTGTGCCCAACACCATATAAAAACCTAGCATTATATTTAAATGTGTTAAGATGTCTAAGAATAGAAGATTGTGGAAGATACTAGAAGATGGAAGAATCTCCCATGCTCATGGATTGGAAGAATGAATATAGTAAAAATGACCATCCTGTCCAAAGTAATATAGAGATTCAATGCAATCCCAATTAGAATCCCCATGAGCTTCTTCACAGACCTAGAAAAAACATCTTAAAGTTCATATGGAGAAACAAAAGACCCCAGATAGCCAAAGCAACCCTGAGCAAAAAGAGCAGTATAGGGGGGATTGTCACACCAGACTTCAAACAATATTACAGGGCTATAGTCATAAAAACAGCCTACTATTAGCACAAAAACAGGGCTGTAGATCAATGGAACAAAACTGAAGATCTAAACCTGAGCACATCCAATTTCAGCCAACTCATATTCGATGAAGGGGCCAAGAAGACTCAATGGAGGAAATACAGCATCTTCAGCAAATGGTGTTGGCCTAACTGGATCACCACTTGTAGAAGAATAAAACTAAGCCCCTACCTCTCACCCTATACAAAAATAAACTGCAGATGGATCAAAGACCTCAATGTGAAACTCGAAACTCTGAAAATGATAGAAGAAAACGTTGGTAGTAACCTACAAGACATAGGAATAGGAAAAGACTTTCTAAAGCAGACAGCAGCAGCACAAAAAAGCTCAACAATTGACAAATGGGACCTTATTAAACTAAGAGCTTCTGTAGAGTGCAAGAAGCAAAGAAGTGAACAGAAAACCCACAGAGTGGGAGGAAACCTTCACCAGTGATACATCTGATAGAGCATTAACATCCAAAGTATATAAACTACTCAAAAAATGAAGGAGGAAGAAAACAAATGACCTACTCAAAAGATGGAGTAAAAAGCTGAACAGAGACTTCACAAATGAAGCAGAAAAGATGACTGAGAAACTTCTTAAAAAGTCTTCAACATCACCAATAATTAAGGAAATGCAAATTAAAACCAGTTTAAGATTTCATCTTACTCTGGTAAGACTATAATCCAGAAAACAAAACATACCAAATGTTGGAGAAGTTGTGGGGAAAGGGAAACACACATCCACTGTTGATGAAAATGCAAACTTGTGCAACCCATATGGAAAGCAGTGTGGAGAACTCTTAAGAAACTGAAAATGAGCCTACTACCTGACCAGTCATACCACTCCTGGGTATATACCCACAAGCTTCATCCTATTGCAAAGATACATGCAGATCTATGTTTATTGCAGCTCTCTTCACAATAGCAAAGAGCTGGAAGCAACCCAAGTGTCCCTGAACCAACAAGTGGATAGAGAAAATGTGGTACATCTACACAATGGAATTCTGTGCAGTGGTAAATAAAGATGACATCACGAGCTTTGCAGGTAAATGGATGGAACACAAAGCCATTATGCTAAGTGAAGTAACACGGTCCCAGAAAATTGAAAGATGAATGGTATCCCTCATTTGTGGATGCTAGCACCAAATCTCTAGTTGAAAGCCAAGCTGAGCAAAGTTAATGTTATATTACTTTTTATATGAAGGCAACTGTGCTGTTATACTGTGAATCCCTTAACGGGCTCTAGAATTAACTTACCACTTATTTTCAGATTTTGTAATTGTGGTATATGGATGGATGGTAAATAGTCATATTTTGGAGTAATATAAAATTAAAGGGAAATATGTGAACTCCTAAACATATTTTTGAATTAGCATAGAGTTTATTCTCAGAGGTCATAATTTTGGTATATATGTAACACATATATATGTATATACTTTGGAGCAATACAAATGGGAGGGAACAACAATGACAAAAGAACTGGGTCAAAGAACTGACTGAAACAGTTAGCTTCTGTTCAAGCAATAAAACTCTGCAGAGAAAAACTTTAAAAAGACTGAGAAAAAGATGCAAGACATGTATGGGAGAATGCATGAACTGGGGTGGGGTGGGGGACATGGAAAAGGGAATGTGTCTAAACTGGACTGAGAAATGATGTATGAAATACACAAAACATCAATAAAATATTTTATTAAAAGATGTCTAAGAATAGAACATTTTGAGATATGTAAACACATAAGTAAAAATTAAGAAATGGTGTATAACTGAATAAAAGATATAGTTTAGAACAACAATTATTTGCAAAACCAATATACTATCACTGTGTTTACTAAATGCATCCAAATGCCAATAGAGCTATACAAAGATAAAGTTTAGGTTAACTGACTCAACAACAATCTCTGTATTGTTTACTCTGAAGCATGGAGATAAGTGAGTTCAGTTTTGTCTGAAATGCTACAAGAAACTGGGAGAAAAGGTCTAAAAAGCGACAAATAATATCAAGAAAATGACAGTGTCCTGATGGCTATCGATACTGTCCTGTACTTGCTTATCAGCCAAGCATACTTGGGATTTTTTTTGGGTGGGGCACAAACACACAACTTGATAATACTGATGAAAACTCCCTTAAGTTACTACGTTGATTTGGCTTTTTAAGCCTTATCATTTTGCTATCTTATAAGCAAAAGTAGACTTGCTTATTTGGATTGTCATGGTTTCCTACCAAAACTACAAAGAAAACAGTGAATTTTTAAGAATTGAAGAAAATCCAGTTGTAGTGGCACACACCTTTAATCCCAGTACTCCTGAGACAGAAGCAAGCAGATCTCTGTGAGATCAGGACCAACATGTTCTACATAGCAATTTCCAGGCCAGCTGGGGCTACAGGGGGACCCTGATCCCCCCCAAATAAAAATCATAACAAAAACAATCAAATCAAAAAGAATTAATGTTCAAAGTACTAGATATTTCCATGACCAGCCACCTATCCTCGTATTAGTCTTAACATAGTGATAGAAGGAAGTCACTCTAGGATCACCAGAAAGAAACTGGAAGTGTATCATTTGCAACTTACTTGTCAACTTGTCAAGAAGTAGTCTAATCAAGTGCAGCCATCACACATTGTGGAGGGAACTTTCTTTTTTTTTTTAAGTATGTCAAGGTAGGCATTTATTCCAGGAAATGCAGTCTCTCTCAGGTGAATCCACAGGTGCCAGCCATCCTGAGGGCCGTGGAAAGTGCACTTCTAAGAGGCGAGGAGACCTTTTTATAGGGAGGAGGGGAGATGGTAACTTGTTGGAATCTGGCCAATTAAACCAGGCCAGGGCTTCAGATCTAGAGGTGGGTCTTAGGTCCAGAGGTCTCGTGGGAATCTGGCCTGGAAAAGAAAGGAGGGTCTTTCCAGTCTATACCATCTTGGCTTTGCCCCCGGCCTGACCTAACATCCCAGACTCTTAGGGTATGGGGGGCGAGGACTCTGTTCTGGCTTCTTCCTGCTGAGCTGGGATAGTGAAGGGAGGGGGAGTCTGGAGTAGGCGGGGAAGTGGGCACAGGGGTATAGGGATGTAACCATTCTGGATACCTTCTGGATGCATTCCTGGTTGGGTGAAAATTGAGACAGTAACAAGACAAAGGGACGCGGCCAGGGTGTCATGGCATTTAGCACCTGTGGCAGTAGGGGTAGCAGAAGGGAAGGAGGTGGAAATGGAGGTGCAGAGGGCAAAGGGTGCTCTGCCTGGCTATTCAGACCTGTCCTTGAGGGTCTCTGGAAAACCTGAGAGTGGTGGCTCCCAGCTGTTCCACGGACCATTCTTCCTGGGTTGGGGCCCTCTTGAGTCTGGACAAATGGTACCAGTGTGGCTGGCCTAGAAGTTTGGCTGCTCATGGCATCCTAAGGATGACGATGTGGGGTCCAGTCCACCTGGGCTCAGGAGACTCAAGAGATAAAGTTTTAAAGAGAACACTGTCCTCTGGTGTGAGAGGCCAGGTCAGTGGTTGTGGACTTCACTGAGGTAGGAGCAGGGAGGGGAAGAAAGGAAGATGGGGGGGCAAGCCGTTTGGAGAGAAAGGCTACTGCCCAGTATGAGGGCTCGATGGGTTGGGCTAATGCCCCTGTGGCCACTCCCAACTTTCTGTCTGTAAAGAGGTAGAACGGGCAGAAGAGTCCAGGAGAGCCAAAGTAGGGGCAGCCAGGAGGGAACTTTCAAAAATAAAAACACTGGGTCTTAATTTTATAAATAAGAATATTTTTGCTTAAAGAGAATATAGGCAACTAGAAAATAAACACTAATATTTGCGTTAGGAATTTTTTTTCTCATCTCTGAGTTCATGGTAGTTTCAAATAAAATGATGAGAAAACCTGAGGAACTGTTGCCTCTCACTGTCTAATCCAGAGATGAAAGATTATGGAAAGAGTTTGGCCTAGTACAGTGGGCCTGCTAACACTGACTGATTAGGAACTCAAATCATGTGTTCTAATTGAGGGGTTGGAGAAGCAAATCTTTCCCCTAAGTTCAAGGGAAAAAAAAAAATCTATGGAGGCATGTGCTCACTTTATCTGTTCAATATTTTACTGGACATTTAGACAGTAATAAGCCTAGAAAAAATAATAACCAGCATCCACAATGGAAAAATAATCAAATTGTCCTAATTCAGGCAACACGGTGTACGCAGAAAATCTTTAAATGTTACTAAAACTAATAAATGAATTTATAAAATATGAAATATATCAGCACTAAGCAAAAAATCAATGAAATTTTTATATGAAAGCAATGCATGATCAGATATTAACATTTTAAAACAGCATTCACAGTATTGTTAAAAATATTATTTAAGGAGAACTATACCAGAAGACACTAAGATTTGTTATTGCAATTTAGGTAATCAAATGCATGATTCTATTAATAGAAACATGGCAAAAAATGAATGTAGGTTGAAAAAAATTCAGGACATGTTTCTACAAAAGCTAGGTAAATATGACAAAAACTAAATCTTTCTCTAGTATGGCAAAAATTATGACAAATCTAAGTGAAAATCATACATTCCCACATAAAGCCCATTCATTTTCTATATGGCAGACATGAGTCTTTTAATTACTGTATAAGGAACAAAGGTAACTAATATACAAATAAATAGAAAATAAGTTGAAATGATATTCCCATTAATTATAGTAAGGAATTTAGAAAGGCATCATAGTCACCAATTAGTAAATTGTAAACATTTGATGGGATCATGTGCAGAGAACTGTGGGAAGAGCTCAATTGGTGGGAAAAGTACTTGGACAGTATTTTCTTTTTTTTTTTTTTTTTTTGGTCTTTTGAGACAGGGTCTCCCTGGTAGCCTCAGCTGGCCTGGGAACTCACTCTGTAGACCAGGGCTTGGCCTTGAACTCACAAAGATTCGCCTGCCCTTCCTTCCCAAGTGCTTAGGATTAAAGGTGTGCACCACCATGCCCGGCAGACAGTATTTTCTTAATATAAAAATCAACATCCCTTTGTTTCGAAAACCTACAGTCTGTCTGGGTATCTTTAGCCTACAAATGGGATAAATACACATACATAATAAAAACCCACACAATGACTATGTGCCTACAGCGCACACACTGGAAAAGCCCACTGAGAGGCTACAAGATGCATAAAAGTACTTAAGTAAAGGATGAAGATATCAATTGTGGAATGATGAAAAATATATTGTAAAATACACTTAATTGATATGAAATACATTACTAAATGCAAGGAAAAGAAAAAACTTGATATACATTTCTTGTCAGACTTTCTATAAGAAATGAATAGGACTGAAAGCAAATTACCTGCTGTCTGAATTTTTTTTTATTTATTTTTATTGATGCTTTGTGTATTTCATACATTCATTTTCCAATTCAGTTCAGGCATATATCCCCTTCCCTTCCCCCCCACCCCACCCCTACCCATCGCAGATCGTGCATTCTGCCATAATTTTCTGCATCTTTTCGCTGCTTTTTTGTTTTGTTTTGTTTTCATTTTTTTTTAACATAGGTGATAATTTGTGAGTACAAGCATCCTTCATGTTAAACACCAATTTACAAGCAGTTGTGCCAGACCCACACAGCTCATGGGTCCCACCATCCACAGAGGGGGGGCTTGTATGTTCAATCAAGTTGATTAAATGAGTGTCCAGTCTATATTATGTAGTTTCACCATTAAACCCCAATCGAAGCCCTTAATTCTATCACGCCCTCTCTTCTTCCGCAGATTGTTCCCTAGGCTTAGAAAAGGGGCACAGGTGGATGAGAAGCAAAACACTCTACTTTCTCTGGAGCTGATGTCTTGGTCTCTAGTCAGTTCTGGCGGTTTTCTTTTCATGGGCTGCCAGCTGTCCAGGCTTAACCTTTCGATCCTACTAATGAAGCACGATGCAATTAGATATTTAGGTATTTAACAGTATAATATATAGCCTTTCGATCCTACCAATGAAGCACACACAATTAGAATATATGGTATTTAAACAAGTACTAATTGTTATGGTAGGTTACTTTGGTATAGACACAGATGTTTGGATGGTATGTCAATTCATGATCTACATTTTCTTCTGTGCTGTCTGAATTTACACAATAGCAGAGCAATAGGCATTACTGTTGGTCGACAAATTCAAGTTGTCACAGTTTTTGCCTTACTACAGAAAGATTTAGTTTTCAACATATTTACCTAGCTTTTGTTTATTAAGGTTTGGATACTCATTTTAGTCACATGGTTTACTGTCAGAAGCAGAGAAAATAACCTGTAAGCTCTTCATAGAATGTTAACATAAAGCTCAAGGAAGAAACAGTTGACAAAGTGTTGAAGACTCAACTAAGCACTAATTTGTATGTCAATGAAGAATCTGAAAACTGAAAAAACAGATTCACCTATTAAAATCTTTAAAGAATTTGTACAAAATTTTAAACTTTGTACTTTACAAATCAATTTCTACTAATGAACTTTAAAAATTTGACTTACACTGAAAGAAAATTATGGTTGAATATATAACAGTACAATTCTGATAGTAAAGGATAAAAAATTTGCTCTTGAATTTGCTTTTTTTTTGTTTTGTGGTTTTTTTTTTTAACATTTTTTTTTTGTATGCTGTGCATTTCATACATCATTCCATCATTCAGTGCAGGATTCCTTCCCTTCCCCCCCCACCCCCCCCCCAACCGAGATCATACATTCGCCATAAACTGTCCTGCATATTTCTCTCCAGTTTTTTTTTCCATTTTTTTAGCTATAAGATTAATCCATGAGTACAGCATCCTTCATGTAAAACCAATTGCAGGCTGTTGTGCAAAAACCCCACAGCCCCACCTTCCGGCGCGAGGGGTTGTATGTTCAATCAGTTATCAAATGAGGTCCAGACGATACTTGCTGTTAGTTTTGCCATTCACCCCAATCGCAGCCCTTACATTCTACATGCCCCCTCTTCCGCAGATTATTCCCTGGGCTTAGAAAAGGGGTACAGGTGATGAGAAGCAAACATCTACTTTCTTCTGGAGCTGTTGTTTTTGATCTGGTCAATTCTGGTGTTTCCTTTCATGGCTGACAGTTTGTCCAGTAATAACCTTTCGATCCTACTAAGAAGCACAGCAATTAGATCATATAGGATTTTAAACAGTATCAATAGTTATGGTAGTTACTTTGTATAGACACCATATGTTTAGATGATATGGTTGATCCCATGAATTACATTTTTTCCTGTTAAATATGACAGGGTCTTACTGTAGCTTATGAGATCTCCTAACCTGTAGAGGATGTAAGCTTGTGGCATCAGCCATAGGTTATTCCTCCAAGGAGAGAGCCAATAGCCAATTAGATTTGGGATATACAGGCATATGGCTGCCTCTGCTGCACAGTATTTCCAGGCAGGTGAGGTGTAGCTGGTGTTGACGGTGGAGTCTTGCTTGACTCAAGTTGAATTTTCGCAAATGGCAATGAGTTTATACAATAATGAAGGCCAAACTCTAACAACAGCTCATGTGAGTCAACCAGAAGCAACTTGCTGTTTTTGAAAAACACACAAAGTCATATTTTGAAAGTTTAGAAAATTTTGTGGTTACAAATAAATGGTTCACTTTTGGGATAACCTGATTCTTGTACAGATCATCACACTTGAAGATGAAAAATGATGTGAAATAAGAGATAAGGGGATAAAATTCTGAACAATGTACCTTTCATTTCTTTCAAACACATGTTGTACCCAACTCAGCCATGGTTCACTGAAAGCAAATTGGTTTTCTCTTCTTGTATCAATATCCAAATCATGGCTCTCCCAGAGGGTCCACACTAACCTTTTCATTAGTCCCGTGAATGCCATCAGTCAAGATGTAGGGAGCTAATCCAGAACTTGCAGTAAGATTTCTAGAATATCATTTTTGTAAGCCTTAAAAATGATTGAAAATCCTCTTTAGATTTCATATACTTCCATATAGTGTACTTTTAAATAATTCCCCAAGTATACTATAATTAGAAAAATACACTAGTGCCCTAAAAAGATTTTTAGTTAAATAAAATGACTATAAAGTGTCAACTACAAAAGACCAATACTGAAATTCTTTTAATAAGTAAATGTATTGCATGGAAGTTCAGAATACCAGCAATTGGAAAGGGCAAAAGAAAAATGATGTTCATTCAATAAATAGAATTAAGTTTTAAATAATGAAATAAAAATACATTAAAATTTTCAATAACTATATTGGGACTTGAAAGCCTAAACTAACAAAAGCATTTCATTTCATCTTCTAAGGAAATGTGGCTGGGCTCAGTTTTTGGAGTACTTGCCTGTTATGCACAAAGGCTGCTATTGATCCTTAGCACCACATAATAGTGGATGTAGGAAATCCGAGACCCTCTCCTGACCTCCGCGGCATTGCACGACATGGGTGCACAGACCTGCATGCAGACAATACATTCATACACATGCAAAAATAAATAATAATAAAAAAAAATTAAAAAAAAAAAAAAAGAAATGGC